>BROG01000612.1:0-450293 GCA_030159075.1 Atrina japonica
ATCTGCCTATATCCATGACTGTTACACTAAGCAAGCTCAACTAGAATAGACTTAACTACCTACAGCAAATTGACAATTTTGTTTACAGAAATGGAATGTGTCCATGTGCATTGTTTACAGTTTTGTCATCCAATTAATTACTGCCAGATGCTACTAATAACAAAAGTCATAATAAGGAGCAAACAAAACACCAGGGCAAAACACATAATGGGTCCTTCTAATTAGAGTACTCTATTAGTTTTTAAGTGTATTAAAAACTATAGATATCGAGTAATAACACTATTTTGTTATAAACTTACTGGTAAATTATACATGTAGCTCATATATTCATTTCCTGTTTAATTTTCAAAAACAATATCAAGTATGCTATGCTGCCATTAAACTCCATCACAGGCAGAGAAACCTATGTATTTGTGTACAGTATATCTCAGTTTTAGCTATTGCTAAGCCCATAAAACACAATTTATTGCTTCAACTAATTTTAAATTATTTTATAACTACATTAATTCTATATACATGTATAATTTATAGAGTACTCGAATTAATATGACCAACGTTGACAAATTTGCTTGGTTTTCATCAGCTGGTAGTCTTTCCAATATCTTTGACTATGTAAAAAAAAAATCAAAAAATTCACATACATGTACCTCATACTAGAGAGCCGACCTGGCTCAGTCGGTAGTGCGCTTGACTCTTGAGCATGAGGTCGTGAGTTCGAGTCCAGTCGGCTGCAGGTTGGGTTCCTGTCCTTTGGATGAGACAGTTAAAAACTGACCTCCCATGTCACAGTAGGTGTCAGCACATTAAAGAACCCTCACTGCTCAATGGCCGTAAGTGCTTAGCATAGGCCAAAATTTGAAGCCCTTCACCGGCATTTGGTGACGTCTCCATATGAGTGAAAGATTCTTGAGTAGGATGTTAAATAACAATTAACAAACAAACCTCATACTAGATATTAGATATTCCAAAAGTCAACAAATTTATTTTTTTCATATTAATTATTTCCTTATTTTTATAGTACATTGTATATTTGAAACACATGTATTCATTAATGTTGTTGTTGTTGTTGATTTTGTTGTTGCAACTTGTTTATATATATATATATATATTATACTTATTTTATTCTTCTAGGCAACATCAAGACTATTGGTCAATTATCCTCAAAAGCAAAGAGATCAAATCCTGGACTATCTTTTCAAGGTGCATATAATATTATGGTGTCTCACTGCTTAACTCAAATATTTCACATAAAATTAAGTACACTGTGCAGTCTGTACAGGTCATCAGGGGAGACCACCAGCTTCTCTTTAGGTAAAATTGAAAATAATCCCAATGCCATCAGTCACAGACAATTGAGAGCTTTCTAGTTAGCCCAGAATAATGTTATAATCCTACATTTATTATCACCAGTTACGTGAATCGTAAAAAATGTTCCTCAGTGTTATTTCCGGTTTAAAAAATATATAGATAGTCCCGATAGCGCAGTTGGTAAAGGTGCCCTGTTTGGAAGGTCCTGGGTTCGATTCCCGGTCTGTCCGCACATTTTCCTCGCCTGCTATATTTCAGTAATATGGCGTTCAACTAAATAACTCACTGTGGTAAGTTTTAAGAGGCTCTTGAGTTTCTTTATACAAAATAAAGTTAATGTGTTAAAAATAAGAATATTTCCATTTACTTTACATACGTTGTGAATGTAAATATGAAAACCGGAAGAACATATGAGGAACAAAATTGAAAAGGCGCGAATAAATGCAGGATCATAATGGTAATCTGGGCTAACTTGAAAGTTCCCTATTATTCTTGACAATACACACAACATGAGTGAGGACATGTTTGATTAGTAACAACAGAATTGACCCAAAAATGTTCCCAATCAAGTAAATCTACAGACTTGCAAATAGTGTGCCATATGTATGACACATGTATATATAGTTTGTACTTGTCACTATGTTCCACAAGATTAAAAAACACAAATATCAATATACCTATGCCTAGCTACATGTAATCACAATTTCAATTTGGCTAATTTTAAAATTTTGGATCTTAGTTTTCCAATTCTAGGGTTAGCCCTGGACAAACGTTCATAAAGTTTTACCTAGGCCATGGACTACTTGAGCCAATATAAAATGCAGTGAACATTTTTATATGCCAAGGCTTCTGTGATACTAAATCTCAATTTCAATCTCATTCATACGATTCAATATTTCTACATCTTATGCTATGGTCTTGGTAAATTCAAAGCCTGACATATCTCACTCATATTTTAATACATTATTTACAGCCAAATTTTGCTGCTTCCTTGCACATGCTGAAAGTTGAAATCGGGGGTGATGCTCAAAGTACAGGTAAGCAATGTATTCTCACTAATTCAACAAATCAGTTAAGTTGATTAGTTTTGTGAAACGGGTGGGGAGCAGCACAACACAATTTTTTTGAAATTATACCATTTTTGGGTCTGGTTACAAGACCCATTCCCAGTGCAAAAAGGCTTGTATTTCCCTCAAAATTTAAAAAACTTCCTAATTTGGAGTTTCAAAATAAAGAATAAAATATTTTCAAACAAGTGTCTACAAGTAACAGTAGCATTACAAGGTTAGATTTTTGTTATATAATTTTTGTTCCTAGATTTTCTGACACTGTTTGTGCACCTCAAATTACTCAATATATAGAATGATAACAAGTTGGTGCATGAGACTGTCCCAAATAATCTCTGTACAGTCAAACTTGTCTATAAAGGCCACTCAAAGGAACAGGCAAAAGTGGCTGTTAAAGACAGATGGTCTTTATAAAGAGGCTTATTCATTATAACAAAGTTAACGAGGGTTATGATTCAATGGCTTTTATAGGTGGGTGTCCTTTATACAGAGGTGGCCTTTAATGCTAGTTTGACTATTATTATTGATTTCTCGGCAGATGGCACAGAGTCTTCCCATATGCATAGTAAAGATGACCTGAATTTTGAAAGAGGATATGAATGGTGGTTAATGAAGGAAGCTAAAAAGGTAGATTTTCTTCTAGAATTAATTAATTGCATAACCTATTTTCTGATGAAATTTTATGTCAAAGATGTTTTAATGATATTTATATATCAAAATAAAATTATGTCCCTGTGCTCTTTATCCATTTGTCTGTGTACAACATTTTAATCTCTGTATAATAACTTGAATTTTTCCTATTTGAAGTATAAATTGATCTTAAATAAGTTTTTATGGCCAACATGGACTGTAGGATAAAATGATATGTCTGACGAATGTTGACCCAGGTCTAAAAATAAGATTTTACGAATTTCCTTTTAACCATTAAATGATGGGTTAGTCCTGTTTTCAACATTAAACACCTACATCACTCCCTAACTTGACACATACTCAGATTAGAGCATGGAAACATCCATGTTGAGTGTGAATCAGTCAAGATGTTTGTGGAAGTATGAGCATTAGGGACAAAATACGACACACCAAAATTTTACAAAATGATATTTTATTGAAATTAAATCGAGTATGTTTTGTTTGTTTATCTCTGGTTCCGTAACCTAATTTTGTGAATCGCGTGATGGTGATGGTGATGCCCACATCATTTTATGTTCACATGTTTTCCAGAAATTGCCGCCAAACACGAATTTGGTACAATTTTTTCACAACATTAGTGCTATTTTTATTTATATTAGATACAAGATTGATGATTTTCTTTGACAGCACTTCCTAGTAAGAATCTTAACTTGACATATTCTGCTGTATTTATTGTCGAATCTAGGATCTGAAAAGGGCACACAATTTCAGTGTGAAAGGGCACTTTTAATGCGTAAATTGATTTAGAAGGCACCTGCACCATAATGTGTGCGTATCCTCCATTAACAAATTTCAAATACTTTTCTTTAAATGATTAAAAAACCAGAAGATAAATAGTTTTTCTTAGAAACAAACTGAATTATTAGATAATTTTTAAAATAAAAAAACAAAACAAAAAGGGCACCAGGGCTATGTTTGTTAAGTAGTCTGTTTAAGAATGGAAATCTTTTAAAAAAATGTATTACATATGCCTTTTATATTAGAATATTTATTCCTATATACATGTATGTTATTTTGAGTATTTGACACTAATAAATTCGAGTTAGATATTTGATACATGATTTACACTGATATGTAACAAAAATAATTTTTTAATCAATTGTCATGATTAAAGAAATGATAAATAAAGCTAACATAGCTTTATATATGGCTGATTCAAGTATCTAAATAATTTCAACAAATTTCTCCTCACTGTATCACAAAGGAAAGGAAGATTCCCAAGAATTTCGGAAGTCATACACGAAGTCGATAAAGTCTGAGAACAAATTTGCTATCAGATTTGGCAGAAGACTTGGCTTTTTATTCCCATTTACAGTATTTTCACTGTGATTATGGCATTAAAAAGTCATTGGTGAATTCCTATGTTTATCAAGCACTTGGTATGACAAGCAACTACAAGCAGTTTGTGTGATACAATATATGTTCCACATGTCCATGGACACTAGCTAGTTTACCACGCGCGAACTGGAGCCTGCTTCAAACGTTGAATTCAGCCACATAGAAGCACAGAGCCTTCTTTAATGAATTCACCAAGTTTGCTGACATTCCAATTCACCTTTCAGTTGTTTGACTGCCCCATCTCATTCCAAATCACCTTTCAGTTGTTTGACTGCCCCATCTCAAGTGATTACCTGAGCCTATTTAAAATGATCAACTGTGAATAAACATAGTCTTGATACAGGTAATTGGAACAATTAACAGATAAAAGAATAAACGATAGGGTAGAGGGTTTCACAAATAGAATGTTTTAGTCGTGGGGCAATTTCACCAAATGATTTTTTTTGGGGGGGTGCTATTGGGGATTGACAGTATGAAAAAGGGCATGGTGCAGCGCCATGCTAAGTTGCTCTAAATTAAACACTACAGGTAATGAGATTCATATACCCCACCCTTAATGCTTTCAGTCTCATTTTGATGGAACAGTGATGTTCAAGGTAGAAGAGTAAAGTATATCTGATTGATATGTCTTGGTTTGACGTCATGTTATTAATGACGATACATCTTTGTTTGACGTCATATGAGGAACCTTTGATTATAGCCCATATAAAGTCCATATTAACACTGAACCAATAGGAGTCTACTGCTGTGTGAAATGTAGATATTTGTTGGTAAATTGCTTATCTATATTGATTTACTGTAAACAATATTAACACTTACTGTTATAGATTTTCTGGTTTTTATTTTTGAATCATAAAAGAGAAATCCTGACATCCTATTGTATGGACTACCATGGGCTTTCCCAGGCTGGATAGGAGATGGAGCCAGAAATCCATATCAAAATCGGAGCCTCACTGCAGACTATATATGTAAATGGATTGAAGGTGCAAAGAATGTACATAACTTGACCATAAACTATATTGGAGTAAGTTTTCTAATTACATCACATATTTTAGGGGAAGATATAATGACTACACTACAGGGTTTGACATAACAACAAGTCAGGCAAACCAAGATAAATAAAAACTAGGTCTAGTTCACAGAAAGTTGTATTTTAATATTCAGATGGGTTGTACAGAGAATCACAAAATCAAATAAGGATTTTTATTGCTGTTTAGTTTAATTACTGATTAGGGTCAGGGGTGACTAGATTGTTTTCCATATATGACCATTTTGATTATGCCAATCACCAATAAAATTATGCTGATAAAGCATTTTCAATTTGTAATACAATATATTACTTTATAAAAATATCAAAATGTGTTCGTAGACACAATGTATACCAATCAGACACCAGGCTACATACAAAATAGCATCCTGCTTTCCCCTACACATTCACAACCAATCAGTTTCCTGAGAATTTAGTTGTCTCTGACCTATGATGACCTATAAGCGTCATCATTTTTAACATTCCTCTAATATATTATTAATCCTTCTCTTTACCTTCTTTTGTCTTTTTTTTTTTTTTTTTTGGAGACTATGTATGTTCCATGTTCCACTTTAGATTAAAAATATATCCAAATATGCAAAAAAAAATCAAATCAAAATGTCACATTTCATGTTTAACATGTTATGATCATGCTTATCTAAGAATTATGCATTAAAAATTATTAAAATACATGAGAAATTAAACAAAAAGAGACAGTGACCAGAACTGAATTTTGAACTTAAACATAAGTTAATTGAAATTATAATTTTCATGCTATATATGATAATGTGTCTAAGTGCACATTAACAGTGAAATATATGGACTCAAGTGCTTATTTACACTTCTAATTTCTTTATATAGTTGTTTACATCTGAATTGGAAAATATTAAACCTTTCACCCCTGAAAATCAAGATGGTATGCTCTTTTCTATTGTTAAGACCAGTCTATTATGGCCTGTAGGGTTGAAAGGGTTAATACAGCAGAACCTTGAGAGACTAACCCCATCTCCCACTCAAATATGGCCTCTCAAGACATGTGGTCCCTTTAAAGAAGGTTTATTCAAAGGATGTTTTTGACTGACTGATTTACAGGATGTGATTCACAAGACATGTGGTCTCCCAGAAGAGTGGTCTCTCAAGATATAGAGACGTTCCAAAAAAATTGTACATGCAAAGTGTGTTTTGTTATAGGAAATAATATCTATCATTAATTGTTTCAGATATGGAACGAAAAGCCTTATGATGTTGAATACATCAAGGTAAGATATTATAGATGTCCAGTAAAAATATATCAAGGAAGATATTAAAGATGTTCAATAAAAATATATCAAGGTAAAATATTATAGATGTCCAGAAAAAATATATCAAGGTAAGATATTATAGATGTCCTGTAAAAATATATCAAGGTACGATATTATAGATGTCCAGTAAAAATACAGTAAAACTTGTATATAACCCTCTTAGGGACACAACAAACCCAGTCTTTAAAGGGAGGTGGTCATTTAATAGAGGTTGATTTGTACACAAACGGTACAGTTGGGACAGCAAGAAACAGTCTTTATGACCAGGTGGTCTTTATACACAGGTGGTCACTAAAGTAGGTTTTTACTGTAGATCAAGGTATGATATTATAGATGTCAGTATATCCAGGTAAGATATTATAGATGTCCAGTAGAGTATATCTGATATTATAGATGTACTGTAAAAATAAAGGAGGGAATGACACTTCAATGTCTTATCATTAGAGTTATAATATTTGTCACAATAAATACAGTCCTACAAAATTGATATCTTGACTATGTATTTCTTATCCTGGCTGTTGTATACAAAGATGGCTGATCTCAGCACTTCAGTACGTGATATGAATTTAAGCTGAATTATAATATATTTACAGTTTATACAATAAGAGTATTGAAGTTATGTTGAATGTAAAAGTCATGTATATCTTTGTCATAAGATAGGAATAGAACAGGAATTAAGAGCAAATATTTCTTTCCTTACTGGGGACTGGATTAAAGATTTTGTCTCTGTCCATCCATCGAGGTATCCTGTTTAGTTATTGTTTTGTAATTGTCATTTACTTGTCAATGGTTTCATAGCTAGGGAACATAAATTGATTCATTGCTTCTCTCAGAATGCTTGTTAAAATTGCTTTTATTTTGCTTCAGTTGTTAAGGGACATGTTAAATGAAAGGGGTTTTTCCCATGTGCAAATTGTGGCTTCTGATGGTGGATGGAGCATTATGAATGACATATATGCAGATAAAAAACTTGCACAGATTGTTGACTACATTGGGTGAGTATTTTATTTTGACCTGCTGTTAAATATCGATGTTAAAAGTAGATACATTGTGTTTGTTTCAGTGTAATTCTAAATATTTGTCTAGAGGATTTTACGATACTAAGCAATAATGACAATTTGGTATATTGCTGCATTTGTATATTTTGTTTTGCAAACCTATGTTATATGGATTAAATTGCTAAACAAGAAGAATGTTAAAGAGAAATGTGCAAGTCAGAAACAAACATCTATGCAGAATGACATTTCTTTCTTTATAGTTTTCATAAGTTTATAATAATAAAAATTAATGAAATGAGCCGGCCTGGCTCAGTCAGTAGCGTGCTCGACTCGTTAGGTCGTGAGTTCGAGTCCAGGCGGCGGCAGGTTGGTTTTCTGTCTGTCGGATGAGACAGTAAAAACCGTGGTCCTGTGTCACAGTAGGTGTCGGCACGTTAAAGAACCCACACTGCTCAATGGCCATAAGTGCCAAGCATAGGCCAAAATTTGAAGCCCTTCACCGGTTTTTGGTGACGTCTCCATATGAGTGAAATATTCTTGAGTGGGACATTAAAGAACAATAAACAAACAAACAATTAATGAAAAAGCCATTTTGTAAGCCATCTTTACAATGTTACATATGAAGACATTGTGTATTCAGATGGCCTCTGAGGCACTTTTGTAGACATTAGATATCCAAGTGACATGTAAGACACTTCAGTAGACACATTTGGATGAAATGTAAGACACTTTTGTAGACACTGGGTATTCAGGTGACCTGTAATGCACTTTTGTAGCCATGGGGGTATTCAGTTGACCTGTAACGCACTTTGTAGTCATCGGGTATTCAAATGACCTATAAGGCTTTTTGTAGACACAGGGTATTCAGATGACCTGTTAGGCTTTTTTGTATCCACTGGGTATTTGGTTGACGTGTAAGGCACTTTTGTAAACACAGTATTTGAGTCACCTGAAAGACACTTTTATAGAAACTTGGGTATTCAGGGCCCGAAGTGACTTATCAAAACTTTTATTTCATTATTTTGTAGGTTTACAAAATTTTTGGGATATTTAGATTAGGAAACATGTATTAGGCAAATTTTTGTAGACACGAATAAATGAGGGTACTTTTAAGTACTTACCTGTATATCTGAAGTTTTCTTCACAATAATTTTTATATTAACCTGGGTAAAGTTACAGTAAAGACCTTTTGAAAAGTAGATAGCTTGAGTATTGGTATTTGGTGACTTCGGGCCCAGGTGACATGTAAACTTGTAGGCACTTATTTTAAACACTGGGTTTTTAGTCAATATTGTATGACCTGGCACGTTTGTAGACACTGGGGGTACTTTTGGATATGATTCCATGTAAGGCACTTTTTTCTGGTCTTTAGTGCTAATGTAAGGCACGTTTGTAGACACTGGGTATTTTGATGATCCATAAGGCACTTCTGGTCTCTTGCTAATTTACAGAAAGGTTTAATTTGAGGAAAATATTTTGGATATGCATCTGTTTTCAGGGTCCACTACCCAGGCACTTATTCAACCATGGCAGCCTATTTGTCCAAGAAGCCGTTGTGGTCATCAGAAGATTTCAGTACCTTTAATGATAACATTGGTGCTGGATGCTGGGCCAGGGTAAAAGCTTAATACACAATTTAAGTATCTATAGTGTAATATCATATAGTTTGTTAGTTAGGTAATGTCGGTGTATTATATGAGCCTGGAGCTGAGAAAAAGGTCCTTACCACATAACCAATGTTATGCAAGAAAACAAGTAATTCTATCCAACATAATATTTCTAAGTTTGTAGATTTTTCACACTGGAAAGAATAAGAGTTGCACTTGCCTGCTCTCATACTGAAATCATATCTACATATCTTCAAGTTCCTGAAAACATCAAAATCTCCATTTCCCCCAGAATTGTCGTAAGGACCCTTTTCTTGGGCACTGGTTCATATGTTTTTCTCTGTCACATAATGTTTGCATATCATATTTTGAATGTATATTGAAATAAGTCCAAAAATCACATAACTTTCCCCCAAATTACTGATACCTACATTTGTTATATATACCTACCCATTATAAGTAACTTCAAACAGTAACAACATTCCAAACAAATCTTTAAATTTTTTATATTCATTTTTCAACGACAATTAAACAAAGTTTTTAGATAGAACTTTGTTGAGTCCAAATTTAATGAGTCCTATTTCTCAATGTTTCGAAGTATTCACAAAGCCCGGAATAATCCTTATTTAACGCTACTTATAAAAAAAATTATGATTCAAACTACTTCTCAATGTTTCAAATAAAGTTATGGGACCATTAGAATAAAAACCTTGAAAATTCCAACAAATAATTTAAAGTCAAAATTTACATGTGTACAAAATTACCCCATTGGCAATTCTTCTTCTTGTCTTAAACACTCAGTGATTTAGTCTCACTGAAATTAAGATAATTTTAGCGCTAATTATTTAATATCATGACCTTAAATATATTTTATATGGTTTTTAAAACAATGATATACACCTTATAAAACGTCTGAAACTAAAAGTCATATGATTGTAGGTTAGCGTTCATGAGTCAAAGTCGGGATGTTTTAAACTTTTCTAGGTGGTCCCTTGAACATTGACTCTTCGAGATCTGACTGTATTTGTTTATTACTTCTTGTTTAAAGAAAATAAAATTCACAGTTTCCATGAAAAGAAAACAAATGTCATACAGACTATGACTGAAATTGATTTATTGATTCCATCCTTTGGAATTTATGACATGCCCATAGTAACCTCTATCTTTCTGGTTATACAGGTATTGAACCAGAACTATGTGAATGGCTATATGACAAGGTAGGTGCTTAGGAGTGTAGTTGATAAATCAGGGATTTTCCACACTCTTTTGGGGTTTGGGCCTGGGACTTTTGAATTTAGAATATTTGCAACATTTTTTTTCTTTTTTGAGATTTAGATATACACAAAACTATGTAAAAATATAAGAATGTATTCAAATTCATTGTCATTTGACTTCAATTTGGAAATTTTGGCTGCAAATTTGGGAAAAATGCATTTCGCTCCCATCTACCGGTAATAGGGTGGAAAGTTCCTGTAAATACACACATGGTGGCTGCCTCTAAGACACACTCAGTATATCTGAGTCAGGAGAAACATTTTTCTTCCCCAAAAAATTGATTTCAATGAGATACTTGCATAGCACCTCACCTCTGGGATATGCAACTGCTTATGAGAACAAAGAGTTTATTGAAGTTTTGTCTTAATATGGGGTGTCTGGCCAGTCATGAAATGAAGAAATATATCTGCACAAACACATTGATCTTTTCGAATTTAGAAATCAACCATTGAGATAAGATAAGCTGCCATTTATTTTGTTATTTTGACCGACACTCTATTTCTTCACTGAAGATAAACGTATGAAGTCAGTCCAAGAAAAATACAAAATTTTTACCCATGTCCTTCATGAAAGAAAAATGTGTGTGTGATTTTGTTTTCATCAACTGTATCATTCATGCAAAGGTGAAGAAAATATCTTGGTTTAATCTACAGTCAAGCATCATTAGTCTGCATGTGTTAGATCAATTGTAGATAAGCTATTTTATGTCTTATGTTTACGGTTATCATGCACGCAGCAATGTGTATTGTTTATTTCATCATAGTATATCAAGAATTTTCATTTTCGATTATGTTACAATATCAAGCACTTTGCATAATAAGTAGAAGTCACTGATCTCTTGACAAGACATAAACTCAAGGTCCGTCTTTACAACAGGTCTGGCACAGAAAATTTCATTATTACTTCAGCTGCTGATTTTTCTATGAAATTCATGATGTGTAAGTAACAAACAGACAATGCTGTTTACTTGGTCGGCATGGATTTTCCTAACTACTAAAGTCTGGGTCCAGAGTCAAGAAAATTAGGAAAATATACCAACTTTAAACTAAACATTTCTTAATAACAAAAACACTTAATTCTGTATTTGTAAACTCCAAATTGGGAATATTTAAATATTTTTGGGTTAAATACCAAACTGAACCTGAAAACAGCTTACGAAAATCCCTGTGGTGTAACCTCATTTTCAGTATGTTTACCTGGTAGATATTAATTCATGTGTAACTTGTATTTCAGTACGATATCTTGGAACCTGATAGCTAGCTATTACGAAGCTTTGCCATTTGCAAGAGATGGATTGATGACTGCATCAACACCATGGAGTGGTCACTATGTAGTGGAGAGTCCTATCTGGATCACTGGTCAGTCTTCAGCAGTAAATTTACAAAAATGCTTTTTCTCAAAATTTGTAAACCCTCCTAATTGAAAAAGTATACACTATTTCAATAAATATGGAAACAAATTAGAAAAAAAGGAAATATGTCCGATTAATTAAACTCAATTGTTTAATTAAATTGCACATGTTTTAATTGTCTTCTATCATGGACACATTGTGTGCTTTTATTTAATAGTTTATTTGTATGATTTATTTTTTTAACATGTTTTGGACCTAGAACTTTTTAACATATGACTCTTACTTGTCAAGACCTTTGGCGTAGGAAGTGAAAATCATGAGTATTTTGGAAAACATTTAAAAACGAGGTGCACTGTATTAGGTATGCCAAGAATTTGTTTCTTTTGTTCAAATGGTGTTTTACGCCACACTCAGCAATTTTTTAGTTAAATGGTGGCAGCCTATTTGGTCTGATAGTGGAGAGAACCTGGTACCCATGAAGATACCAGCGGTCTTCCAAAAATAAACTGGCAAACTTTCACACAAATTCAGCCTAGGTTCCAACAGCTCTCCACCTTGTGCTGACTAGAAGTGAGGCATGAATTTTCATTTTATTAGAAACAAATCGTAGAAAAGATAAAAATTTGTAACAATTTACTCTTACTGGTGTTGTCTGCAGTAAAACAATCTTTGGAGGCAATGTAAAGCATTAATGAAACAAAAATTTTCTTTTGAAAATAAATTTCAAGCAGTAGATAGCTTTCACTCTTTGTACCATGTGCCCAATGTTTTGTTTTTATTTTATTTTTTCAGCCCATACAACTCAGTTTACCTCACCTGGTTGGATGTACTTGCCACATGAAAAAGGCGTAGGAAAATTGCTGGGTGGCGGTAGTTATGTGTCTCTAGTCAGCCCTGATCAAAAGGATCTGACAGTTATTATAGAAACAATGGTAAGATAATCAATAAAAAAGAGCATTTTGTTTTTGTCACGTGAATGTGTCTTTACCTGAGACAAAGCTTCAACATTACTTGTCATACAAAGACAAGACATGTAATAGAGTCTCAACAGAAGACAGAACTTGATATTTCCTGTTTACCATATGAAGTGTAAAATTATGAAATTTGAAGAAAAAAAATGTTACTAAAATTCTCATTTTAAATGGTCATGATGGCCAAGACACCATTCCAATAGGAGTGTGAAAAATCCCAATACAAAAATTGGAAACAGTTTATTTTGTGTCAACAGGATACATGGCTTGACCGTACCTGTTTTTACAAAAGGGGAGACAGTTGGTGTTGTCTGGACATTTCATTTAAAGGGGAGACAGTTGATATTGTCTGGACATTTCATTTAAAGGGGAGACAGTTGATATTGTCTGGACATTTTATTTAAAGGGGAGACAGTTGATATTGTCTGGACATTTCATTTAAAGGGGAGACAGTTAATCGCAGCTCAAAGATTTTGATTGACAGTTCCTGTTTTAATAGAGAGGAGACTAATGAGACAAATCTTGACAGTTCTTGTCCTCTAAACAGAAAAAGACATATGATAGTGTCTTTACAGGAGACATAGTTTGATAGTTCTTGTCTTAACATAAGAGACATGATAGTGTCTCTTCAGGAGACACAGTTGGACTATTCTTGTTTAAAAGAAAAGAGCATGTTTCAGTTAGTTTTGTCAAGGAGACGAGACAATTGACTGTGTCTTCACACCATGTGTTCACATGAATACCAGTGACAAAGGTTACTGTAATTCGGGTTTTATTCGTGAGAAATTTATTTATGCATAATTTCGCGAGAACTCTTGCTCACGAAAATTAAATCATCACGTAATGAAGTTTGATAATAGTATGACAAAATGGGCATTCAAAATTGCGAAAATATCATCTCACAAATGAATTTAGAACTTGTGTATCATGAAAGTATAAAGTACCATGAATCTCATGAATAAATTTAGAACTTATGTATTACTAAAAGCAAAAATTTTGGGATTTTCTAGTAGTTGCAGGTTATACTGCAGTGACAGTCTATATTGTGTCATGACAAGAAATAGGTATAAATATGCCAGTTTATATATACTCGTCCTTCTAGATACAATAATATTGTTTGTTAGTGATGTTATGTTTCATATAATTTCAGAGTTATAACCATTCTATCTGTATTCGTCCACCACTGGCTCCGTATGATGTAAAACCACAGAATATAACATTGCAGTTTAAGGGAAGTTTTGTAAGTCTTTGAAAATTTTTTGTATCAATTATGTTATTTCGTCTTAAAATTATCATTTGTGGTGATAAAAAAAAATCGAAATTCTCTATTTTTTTCATGAAAGTCTGTGTTTGTCGATGCAAGAATCTGTTTATTCTGAACAGATATTTTATGTGGAATGTAAAATAATACATCTAGTGATATGATATTTAAGGAACTTCAAGGTGATTGTAGTAATTCCAGTGGTACATAAAGTGTTATGTGTTTAGGAATGATTAACAAGAGTACACTGAAGAAAATACAAAAATACTTTTGTATACAAAATACAGCTCTCCCCTATATATTGTCCCTCATTTTAATGCCAAACACACATAACGCCACTTTATTTGAAGAACAAATTTCCTTCCATATATTTCCCTCGTTATAATGCCAAACCCTGCATACTGCCTTTTGCCACTGATTCACCATTCATTTTACGAATGGTCATTTATGCATGTTTAATCCCTCAACCATAGTGCCAGACCAGGTGAATAAACAGGTGTGAGAAAAAATGTTAGCTGACGGTCACTTGTTTACTCCATATTACAAATGCAAAGGGAGATAAATCGTACAGTGAGTGTCACAATTTTGAAATCTCACTTCCTTGAGAGTTGGAAAAAAGCTTCACGTTATGTATTTGAACAGCAATTATCACACCTCAAGAAATAGATGTAGATGGGGGATATAAACTTAAAGCCTTTGTATTTCTAACCCGACAAAGATTTATTTTAATCAAAAATGATGAAAATTTACATTAGAAATGTTTCTTGGTTGAACATGTACATATTTTGGATGGTTTCATTTTTGCCATTTTCATAGGGTGGCCAAATTGTCCAACCTTAAACAATTACCAAAATATCTAGGTTTACGTAAGTGATTTGTAAACAGGATATGAGCAGGGATTAAAGACATGAAATTGACCACACCTCCAAAATAGTATGTATACCTCAATATAATGCCAAACCCATTTTACTGCCATAATTAAGGAAAAGGAAAGGTGGCAGTATATCAGGGGAGAACTGTATATTAAAAGTACATGTAAAGTTTACAAAAAGGCAGGAATACCATGTTTACAAAAGATAGTAAAACATGTTTAGGAAGAAATTACATTGAAAGATAGCAATATTTGTTTAATTAGATTGAAAGATGGATAACAGATACATTACCCCAATGATTGATATACCTTAAAATATACCAGGTAGATATGATAAAAGGCTGCTTCTCTCTGTAAAGAGAAAATAATAATTCCAATGTTTACAATTGATGTTAGAACATACAAGTACTAAAATCTACAGTCAATAAATTTCAGGTTAACATACAACAAGTTTATGTTTGGTACAGCAAGCTAGAATATGGAGGAAAGGAATCAACATTTTTAAAGAGTTATGGACTGGTCAAGGTAAGTAAAGACAAAATCTGTATATGACCTAAGTAATACAACAACTAGTTTTCATTCCTTACCTGGCACAGAACAGCAAAAAGGTGTTAATACACTGGTAGCTAATTCTTACCTAGCACAGAACAGCAAAAAGATAGCTAATTCTTACCTAGAACAGAACAGCAAAAAGGTGTTGATACACTGGTAGCTAATTCTTACCTAGCACAGAACAGCAGAAAGGTAGCTAATTCTTACATAGAACAGAACAGCAAAAAGGTCTTGATACACTGGTAGCTAATTCTTACCTAGCACAGAACAGCAAAAAGGTAGCTAATTCTTACCTAGAACAGAACAGCAAAAAGGTCTTGATACACTGGTAGCTAATTCTTACCTAGCACAGAACAGCAAAAAGGTGTTTATCCACTGGTAGCTAAGTCTTACCTAGCACAGAACAGCAAAAAGGTGTTGATACACTGGTAGCTAATTCTTACCTAGCACAGAACAGCAAAAAGGTGTTTATACACTGGTAGCTAATTCTTACCTAGCACAGAACAGCAAAAAGGTCTTGATACACTGGTAGCTAATTCTGACCTAGCACAGAACAGCAAAAAGGTCTTGATACACTGGTAGCTAATTCTGACCTAGCATAGAAAAGCAATATGTCATTAGTATATGATTGGTTGTAATGCCAATACCATTATGCGCACAGCTCTTTGATACCAAATTTCATCAATATTGAGTCTTAAAAAATTAAACTTTAATAAGCTTAGGGACTATTTGACTGTATACAAAATGAATACATGTTAAAGTTTCAGAAGTTAAAGTCATTTAAAAAATCATGCAAATTTCAGATGAGATGCATAAAAAATCAGGTCAAATATACAAGAAAATATATACAAGTAATTGACATATATAGCAATGCATATGAGAGTCATGCATAATATATTACACAAGAATTTGGTATGGTTATCATATGTGAAGTGTCATGCACAAAATCCATACATGGCACTTTTACCTGTGTGTGTGTGTGTGTGTGTGTGTGTGCACTGGTGTGTGTGTTGGGGCGTGTGTGTGTGTGTGTGTGCATTGGTTTGTGTATTGGTTTGTGTATTGGGGGTGTGTGTGTGTTGGTGTGTGTGTTTTTTGTTTGTTTGTTTATTTGTGCTTGCAATTCACATACATGTACAGGACTGACAGTGAACATCCAGAATCAAAATATGTATACTAGGATGACAAAATGAATATAACTTGTATTTTTCTCTATATATTTCATATAAAACCACATTTTATCAAAACACTATTACATGGTCATTTCCTCTTCAATTTCAATAAAATTTTCACTATTAATTATTAATGTTTTGAAGTTCCTGTGGTTTTTTTGTTTTTTTTTTGTTGTTGTGAATTTCAAATTTTCCACTGTTTCATTTTAAAGTACTAATAAGTTCTGCAGGATGCAAAATTTTAATGTTCTTTTTCATTATGTGTAAATAAGGAATTATGACATATACAATTTAATTTTCTGTTAAAATTCCTGAATCTTGAAAACAGAAACTTTCAACATTATGAGCTGATATATAATGAAACAATATATTTAGTTTTATGGTTTAAGTTTTACCAAAATTGATTTAGAAATGACTTAATATGAATGTTTTGAAAATGTGCAGATTTATGAAATATATAGAAAAAATAAAAAATTGTACTCACTTTTGTCACTATACTGTATTGTAAGAAAATTTTGATCTTTCACCTCAGGTGTCCAATGGGATGGTATCACTAAATCTTGGGTTAGATGAAGTAATCACTATTACAACATTGAGTACTGGACAGAAAGGAACCTATCCTACACCCCCACCAACTAAGCCATTCCCACTGCCATATGAAGATAATTTTGATGGCAAGTATAATTATGTTTTCCTTTTTTTTTCTTTAATTCCAGGATACTTATATTAGTACTCCAGATAAGATTATCTGATTATTTAAACACAGAATTTGACAAAATAAGCTAAATCGTTTTTTATGCATAACAAATATATACTAAAACAAATTTTATATTTATATCTATTTATCCGACAAATTGCATTTCTAACTCTATTAATCTCGAAAAGTCTTGGATCTTAAAACACTTTGATTCTATATGTCAGTGAAGAGACAAGGAGGGTAAAGGTTCTTATGACATCAAATGCTTTAATGTTTCCATTACCTTGGCTCAACTTATGAAAAGGAATGTTAAATGTAGCTTCTTTGTTAATAAATAGGCAACCAATGATACAAACAAAAACAATTATCTCATCTATTTTAAAAGAACTGACAAAAGAGAGTACAGTCCGAAATAGAAATTCAGGAAGTTACAGAAGAAAGCCTCAGACTTAATCTTTTCTGTTGTTGAAGTAGTGAATATAGTTCATGCGATTTATCAAAAAAAACTACAAGTACAATTACTGAAACAAATGTTGTAAAATCTGCGTAAAATAATTTTTTTTAATAATTTATTTATAATTTTGATAACTTAATACTTTTTCTAGTTACCTTTTTTAGTGCCACAGACCTGTTATAAAATCTCCATTCTGCTAAATACAGTATTTGAAAATATAAATGAACAGTGAAATTTGTATATAACGACCCTCTTACGGACAAAATCAGTCTTTATAAAGAGGTTGATTTGTACACAAATGGTACTATTGGGGACAGCAAAAAGCCATCTTTATGAAAAGGTGGTCTTAATATACAGGGGCATCTATCTTATAAGACAACTGGGGTCTGTGTCTCGAGGATAATTTCTTGCATTTTAAGGATTTAATTCACTATTTTAACACACCTACAAAAACTACAAGAAGTAGTTCAGTCTTATTTAATAAATTCCTTGACTGATCAACAGTATGGATGGTATAAAACACAATTATTTTACCATTTTAAAAGACAAATTGGTTTGTAATTCCGTATATTACTGGTATTTAATTATTTTATAGATATGTTACTCATTTGCTAGTTCTTGTTACTGTTTCATTTTAGATTTAAAGAGGACTGTACTTGTTGGTACCAGAATTATCTGGAGCACTGCTTATGTATATATGTATATATATCGGGCATCATTTTGACTGTTGCTTTATTTGATTAGCATTATAAAACCCCCATTTCTTGCCTCATTTTATATCACACTGACTTCATGCCGGAATATGGTTTTCCAAGAAGTTAGGCTGAGAAATTATGTTACAGAGCGTACAAATTTTAGGCCTACTTGGTCTGTGTCACACATTTTATAGACAGTAGTAATAGGATACACGTGTATTAAATCCATGACAGTTACATTGAAACTGAAAAAGACAATTTTTAGATATGATTTCACTATGTAAGTTGTATAACATAATTTCCCAAAATTACCAGACTGGAGTTTGAGTGTATTTACCTGCCTACAAGTCCGAAGACATGAATTTTTTAATCAGAGGCATAACCTTTCCCTTTGTTTTATAGCCATATTAGAGAAATAGTCTGCTAGAAAGATGACTTAAGTTTTTACTCATCTTAAGCAAAATATTTGACTGGGAATTTTTCAAGAAATGCACAGATTTGAGAAAAAAACTCAAATATAACATCACCATACTCCCTGACTTTGTTTAAATGTAAAGTATTGGTAGGCCTGCTGTTTCTACAATGAGATAAACAGATTTTCAGATATATACCAGTTTGGAAAACCAATAGAAAAAGCCCATCTCTTGTACAAGAATAACATGAATAATAAAGATAGGTTATTGGTTACCCTTCTTAAAATCGTTTGTAGGGCTCATTTGGTTGGGGGGATCAGATTGTGCGCAGAAGGCCCTAGTTTTTAGCTCACCTATGTTTTTTTTATTTCCACCCCCTTTATTCACTATGATGCATTCATTTTTCCCCTGAAATCAGGTAAAGAAATGTTTTTGTGTAAGAAGTTTCCTGAAATCTAATTTTTAGAATTATTTTAAGTCTTCATAGTTGAAAGGGAGGGGGTCATTTTTGCAAACTGTCAGCATGTTCTTCAAGACTACTGAAGGAAATTTGTTGAGACTTGGAAGGATAACTTATGGTATGGACCCCTACAAGTTGTCCTCTTTCTTGTTGGATCTGTTCAGGGATGGATCCAGGGTTGTGCAAAATATGTTTAGGGTACCTTTTTTAGTTCGCCTATTTGAAGAAAAGGGGGGGGGGGCTTATTGCGTCAGCGTCCATCGTTACCAGGTTACGGTTAAAGTTTTAGGGCAAGTGTTGGAAAGTACCATAAATCATTCAATATGTGTAGTAGGAGGCTGTTATTTGGTATGAAGGACTCTTTGGGGGTAAAGTATTGGTTAGTGGAGTGAAAGCTGAAACTTTCTTTTGAAAAAAATTCAAATTTTAACATGATTTTTCACGTAAACTTCTATTCATGAAATTCAAAGGTTAAAGTTTTGGGGCAAGTGTTGGAAAGTACTATAAATCATTCATTATGTGTAGTAGGAGGCTGTTATTTGGTATGAGGGACTCTTTGGGGTAAAGTATCAGTTAGCGGAGTGAAATCTGAAATTTTTTGGAAAAAATTCAAATTTTGACATATTTTGTGATTTTTTGGACTTATTTTTTGTAAAAATTTGCTATGTTCAGATCAATGTTAAGTTTTCATTAGGATTTTGGTACTTGATTAAAGATAGTGTTAGAATCCTGATAATTTGGATTGAGGTTCCATTAGGGTAGAACATCAGTGCTTATTGATGTGATTGGGGTCTTTGGGGATATATGTCCACCCTCAAATGAACTCTTTTATGTATTTCTTGAAAAACATTCACATGCCTACCCCTAAACCATATGTATTCTTGTTTGTTATGGGTAGACACATTTATTGGTATATGATTGGGTCCTTGGGGGAGGTCCTTCCCCACCCCCCTGAAATATATATTTTTACTAATAACTTAAAAAATGATCACAGCTCAACCCTTAAACCATATATATTATTGATTGTTAAGAGAAAACACATTCATTGGTGTATGTGGGGGCACTGTCCCACCCCGTGAAATATATATGTTTACTTATAACTTATAAACTGTTCACAGCCCTACCCTTAAATCATATATATCATTGATTGTTATGGGGAGGTATATTTAATGGTACATATAGGGGACTTGCCCCACCCCCTGGAATATATATTTTAACTTATAATGTGAAATACATTCACATCCCTTATCTTACACTATAATTACTGTATGTTACTTTACTAAATTTAATATCAAAACAGGAACTGGCAAGACAATTAATTATATGTAACTCTTGTGATAATTTGCACCTATTTAGGCGAGCTTTGTTGTCTTCTGACAACTCTTGTTTAAGAAAATTTTCTTCTGACTATCTGCATACAGGGACATACCGAATGCATCAGAGTGATCTAGAGGAATGTGTAAAAAAAGTGATTATTTTGGGTCTATTCTGAAATCAAATTTTTGACATAATTTTGATGTCCTTTGGATTATGTCATTTTCATTTTAATTTTGTGATCCACCTTTGTTAAGGGAAACAATGTTTATATTCAAGTTATGAGTACAGAATGATTTTTAATTATAAAATTTAGTGGAAAAGGGAAATGAGTGCACTAATGCAAGCTCACAGAAGGGTCCTCCTTTTGCATATCCCTTCTTTAGACCTTATGCCCAGAATAAACCAACAACCCGTATGTTAGATTTTCACATTTTTAGTATAATATAAAACAACAACCATGTATAAGAGAAATACTGTGCCAATACTATATATATATATATATATATTTATATATTATGCAAAACACTTAATTATACCCCCTGCCACAATGAAGTGGAGGGGTTTATACTAGAATGAGCTTGTCTGCCTGTCTGTCCCTAGACAGAATTTTCCCAGCAATGCATTTGCTTGTTTTTCAGTAGAATTTCCTGAAAATTTCTGAGAAGTGGTAGTAACATGTTGTGTCCTTTAAAGACAATTTTCATAACTGATCATAAAAGAGTTTTGTCCCTTTATGTAAAATCTTGACAAAATTACAAACATTTTCACCTTTACAACAATTATGCCTATAAAGTACCCTATGGCAATACCATATGAAATCATGCCATCTTTAATGATCTGCTTTAGGCCCCTAATATTTGATGCTGTATCACAATCTTTGGTTCTTATAACAGCCTACTCTGTTTACTCTGAGCCATACAACTTTGCCCAGCAGTCAGGTACTTATGAAGTGATCCAGGAATCAAGCCATAACAAAGTCCTGAGACAGATGGTGACCAGGTCTCCTGTGGCCTCGTGCGACCCACAGCTGCTCAACAAATCATTAAATGTCATAGGGAATTATAACTGGTATTATACTGATGTACACAATGTAGAGAGGTCAAGAATTACTTTGTACATGAGATTGACCGCTATGTACATGATAACACACATATTGCTACTACTAACTCACATATTTAAAGACAAGTGTGTATTTAAAATCATTATATATAAGTATGTTAACATGTTTGCTGCTTATTGATATATGGACATTATACTATTCTGTTGAAAGTTTTTACCTGTTACCTTGAGGTCTCTTTATATAAATTACCGGTATCACCTGCATTTTTCAGAGATTTTACTAGTACTTCAGTTCTACTATATATGAATGTTGATAATGGTTATGACATCTGCTTTACTGATGACCAAGTTAAAAATACAATGTCGTGTTGAGTCAAAAAACAGCTTAGTAGGACATTTTATAGAATGTTACTTAGTTTTATGTTGTAGATTCATTCAATTCATAGCAGGCACAAAAATGTTGATGAATACAGATCTTCAAGCATGTTGGGGAATCAATGGCCACATAGTTTATATGGTAAGAGTCAGTCTCTCTCTCTCTCTCTCTCTCTCTCTTTCTCTCTCTCTCTCTCTCTCTCTCTCTCTCTCTCTCTCTCTCTCTCTCTCTCTCGTAATGGAAATGATGTTGTTTTTTACATGATAGTAGGCATGTTTTCATAAGATATATCACCTCTCTCTGTAGTTGCCTTATGGAGAAGTAATTTATTCCTTAAAGTAAAGTTGTTGTCATCTTATAATAGATGATTTATAAATTAACCAGGATATTTTACAAACAAGATCACATGTAAGTACATAGCCTATTTTAGCAGCAGTGAGTAATGTCTGCTTTTAGGTGGTTTCCAGTATTTAGCAGTGATCCCTCAGCTCAAGATTACATACAACTTATGATTACATAGATTTTATGATTATGGTTGATTTTTGTGTATCATTTTTTATTTCAGCTTGAAGATCATGGATTCATCAAAACTAAGTCTGAAATATTGTTTGATCGATGTCAGTAATATGTATGTACAAATATGAAAATAATGGCAAGTATGTAAAATGACCACACTCCCATGGTTGAGAGTTAATGTATATGTATTTTCTGTAGTCAGTATTTACTATTATAAAATGTGTATCATCATCTTCATCTTCCTCCTGCCACCTGTTCCTCTTTTCCATCACAAAAACATGCGGCACTAAAGTACCTCAAACTTAAATAGAAATGTGAGAGTAAGGAAGATTTGTCTCCCTTAGTTAGTGGTGGGTGAAGACTTGTAAGGTGTGAGGTGTAGGCTTGTCAAATGAACTAAACAGCTGCCATCATTTCTTAATTATGACAGCATATTCTGTTCACTCTGAGCCAAGCAACTTTGCCCAGCAGACAGGTACTTATGAAGTGATTCAGGAATCTGGTAGAAATAAAGTCTTGAGGCAGATGGTGACCCAGTATCCTGTGGCCTGGTGCCAAGCAGACGCCATTAACAAATCCATTAACATTATTGGGAACCACAGCTGGTATATATGAATATATATATATATATATACATGTATCTATATTAATCCAGAGTTTTCAAATTTTTTTGAATTTTGGCTTTTTTCCATGAAGCTTGTAAATTAATTAGGCAACATAGATGACATATTGTTTTGACTTAACTTTGAGTGGTATATAGAACTTTGAGATGACATCACTAGTTACTGGGCTGATAGTGAGGGCCCTGTACCATTGTCTGTACACAAACACTTAAATATACCAAGGGGATTTGATTGATTGATTTCACATTTACAATCTTGATGATAATCCATTTTAGATGATTCCATGACCTTTGACCTTGTAACTGTGATACTTCCATGCCATTTGACCAAGTTCTTAGAATCAGTCAAAATTTCAGTATCAGAGGTATACCAATCAGCCAGGTTGTTACTGATTACTTTTATATTGTTCACTGCAAAGTTTAATACCACAGTTATTGTATATCTATGATATACATACATTTCTGAAGGCAATGGTATGAACATATCTGTTACTTTAACATAGAGTGGTAACTCACATATTCATCATGTTTGAGTTCACAAGACTATAAAACTTTATGTATCAGTAATGTACTATGTTTAAGCACTGACATTACTAGGTGATCGTTTATATATGGTGTTCACAAAATTTCTTAGATGGAACATTTGTCCAGTAAATAAAGACAATTTATGGAAGGAATGATCAAAAATAGAATTTTATGAAATTCTTTGAGCATGTGTAAAGAGTGCCTTTAAGTGATAATTATTAGATATCTTTATTTTAGTTTTCTAAGCCTACAGATTTAGGTCATGTATAGGATTTTTTATATTTATGAATAATTCTTAAAAAGCTATACAGTACTAAAATTCTCTTCAAACTTGGTATACAATATCCTAGGATAACTGAGTATAAACTATGTGACCCCTGTTCCAATTTGGAAGAAAGGGTGGACCCACACTAGCAAACAAAATAAGTACTTTGTTATAGTGAGCAAGAATGCCTTTTCTACAACTGTGAATTTCCTGATCGTTGTATTAGGGATATGATAGATAGGACAGGAAATCTGGTACCCATCAAAACCTTCTCAGCCTCCAGCCTTTCTTCCTTTGCTCAATGTAATCTCATTTCCAACCACTGTTTGATTTTTAACCAGATGATGTTTTTGCACATTGTACAAACACATGCATGTTTAACAAACACTTGCATGTTGAACCTCATTTCAAGATGATCAAACACCAGCACATTTTATGTTCATCTTAGCATTACTGCATCAACTTTCCATGCATCTAATCCTAACATCACTAAGTTCATCATAGATTTGCTGAGTCAGATTTTTAGAAATAAAGGGATTTATACCTGATTGTAGTTACTTTAGAGCTCTTCCACCTTAATGTCTATTCACAGACCTGTCGGAAAATGTAGAACCACCACATTTTGCCCAACAGGTGGGTGTATTTGAAACCAGGAACTCCACAGACACCAAACATGGAATTGTTCTGACACAAGTTGTAACAGAAGCGCCTTTACATTGGTGTTTCTTCAAATTGATGTATCCAATAGACGTCATAGGAAATTATTCTTGGTACGTTTTTTCTCCTTTAAAATAATTTCCCTCTGATATTTGGTGCTATGACATGAGGTGGCTAAGTGATTTAGGCAATGTTGTTATGGAAACTAAATTTACTGATATGATTATCCGATAATCTTTATTGCCTTGCCACCAGTAATTGTTGTAGTCAACATTTCCAAAGTTTCCACAGTCTATTCTCCAAATCATACATGGACCAACATTCCTTTATTTTGTTGTTGTTAGCTATATCTGTATTAGCACTTTAAAATATATTCACAGCACTTTGACGGGTTTGTTCAAGAATATTTCATCAAAACTATCAGTTGATACTTAAAAAAGCAACAAAACTTGTAGCATTTAAAAAACAACAACAAAAATCACACGTAGAAGTTATAAGTATGGCAAACTTTTATCTATCTTTGGGCAATATGCACCATTATTTACCAGTTTATCCTAGATTTTTAGAGTAGATTAATATTTTACTGTTGTTTTATTGATAAACTAAGTATGCAGTCAGCAGTCACCTGTGTTACAGTTGGTCTATCAATAATTGAAAAACTGTATTCTTTAAACTTTGTCATAAACTATGAATAAAGGAATATCATTTTCTGAAATATTGACAAAAGACCACTGAAAAGTCTTTCTTACAAATTTATGTACAGACCTTGAGGCCCTTGTGCTTCAAATGTTCACATTTACTTATTAGTAGCTTACAAGACCAGCATAAATTATTGCTTTTAGACTAGAAGATTGCAGGTTTAGGATGTGATATATGCTGACATACATTATAAGTGTAACCTGTCCCAGTTGGATTATCAGTGTTATTTATTCTGTATCATTGTCTCCCTATAACTTGTCTGTACATCAGTGGACCTTCTCATATTTTTATATTGCCATATTCTCATGTTGCCATCACTTGGTGTCCATCGTCAATTGACCGTCGCACATGTGGCATAAAGTTTTTAAAAATCTTCTCCTCTGAAACTTCCAGGCCATATAGAACCAAACTTGGCCACATAGAACCAAACTTGGCCACACACATCCTTGGGGTGTCTAGAAACAAAATTGTATCCGGTATGCTTGTCCACCATCCAACATTGCCGCCATAGGTTTAAATAGAACATAGGGGTAATACTACAGTTTTTGGCAAATAGTTAAAAAAAAAACGAAGCAAAACACATCAAAGCTAATTAGCCAGAAATGATCAGCAGGACTACAGCTATCTACCGTGTGATTTTCAGATGAGTCTGATGACCTAATTTTGAGTTATTTCCTCTGAAATTTTGATTTTTAATGATTTTCATATGCTATTTTTTCTAAAATGATATAAAATGTGTCAAAACTAGCTGGCCAAAAATGATCAACAATACAAGATCTACCCGTTTTGAAAATTTCAGAAGAATATAATATACACTGATTTTGAGTTATGGCCCATGAAATGTCAATTTTTAGCGATTTTCATAGTTTTTTGCTATTATCTCCAAAACTGTAATAGCTAGCTATATAAATTAAAGTATAAATTGCAAATATGATCATTAACACAAGATCTATGTATCCTGAAAATTTCTGAAAAATCTGACCGTGTTTTGGAGGAAAATGCCCCTGAAATGTTGATTTTTAGTGATTTTCATTGTTTTTTACCATTTTCTCTAAAACTGTAATAGCTTAATTAATTACACAGCTTTTTAGTCTATTGTGCACTTTTCATCCCCATAGTATGTTTTAATCCCTTGTTTGACCCCCTATACATTTTATACCTGCTGTTTTACTTCCTTGTTTGATTCCTGTACATTTACGAATTGTTTTACTTCCTCGCATATACACGTGTTTATACTGACAAATTGTAGATGATCATATCTTTTGGTTTGTAATTGCACTGGAATGTTGATAAACCTGTTTGGATTTCTTAGTCTCTAGCCTTCCACTATTTAGTTTTTGTTTCTTTTTTTAAAGAGTAGAATCCAATGATTTATGTTTCTTTATAGTTTACTTCTATCCTTAGTTGTGGACTTACTGATAGTTAATGCCACACATGAGTGATAGCTAATGCACATATGAGTGATAGCTAATGCCACATATGAGTTATAACTAATGCAACACATGAGTGATAGCTAATGCCACACACAAGTGATAGCTAATGCCACATACGAGTGATAGCTTATGCCACACATGAGTGATAGCTAATGCCACTCATGAGTGATAGCTTATGCCACATGAGTGATAGCTAATGTCACATATGAGTAATAGCTAATGCCACACATGAGTGATAGCTAATGCCACACACAAGTGATAACTAATGCCACATACAAGTGATAGCTAATGCCACATATGAGTGATAACTAATGCCACATACAAGTTATAACTAATGCCACGCTTGAGTGATAGCTCATGCCACACACAAGTGATAGCTAATGCCACATACAAGTGATAGCTAATGCCACATACGAGTGATAGTTACTCTACAGTAACTATATAGCTTGAATTAGTTCATAGTTTATCTGCGCTCTGTAGTGTTTCTTACTTTTAGTGAACTTTCACCCTGTGTAGTTCTTCATAGTTTTAGTCAGTACACCTGCACTTTTTACTTTGGCTTAGATTGTAGTTTACCTTAAAACTAATGGTTAAACCGGAGGAGACTATAGGTTACTGGAAGGAACTATATGTTTATCTGTCATTGGTCTGTGCTAATAGCATTTTCATCACAACTCCTCCTAGATACATGAAGGGATTATGATGAAACTTGGCACACAGGAAAATCACAACATGTAGATGTGCATGAAGGGAGGAGAATGCTACTCAACAATTTTTTAGGGAGTTATTGTCCTTGGAATTATTTTGTTTTAATTATACTAACATCTTGTCTTTTCCATTTGTTTTTGTTGTAATTTGTCTTAAACTCACCATATCTGATGCAGAAATACATCTTAGGTAGATGGAGTTGTTTTAGTTTATCTGGTGCAGATATACATCTTAGGTAGATGGAGTTGTTTTAGTTTATAATTTATCTGCACACTTTAGTTTGTTTTATTTTATAATTTACCTGCACACTTAGTTTGTTTTATTTTTACGATTTTCAGCAATTTTCTTAACTTGTAAATTTATCAATGATTCCCACGTGAATCATTCTTAATAGTTTAGTTAGTATATCTTATGAGCACAAGGTTTGTGCATATATTTAGCCATTGTAATCACATTTCTTTAGACTGTATTTATTTACATCCACTAATTAGCTTGCAGTAATTAGTACATTTGTATATTTATACAAAATTAACTAGTGGGTAAAACATGTAACCACTATTATCATATTCCTCACCTTGGAGTACCCATTTTTGTGAGGTTCCCATTAATTTGTGTAGTTCAATATTACAAGGTACATGTATTGTGCAGTACTAATTATTCTGTGATATTATTACTGCACTTTCCAGTTATTCCCACTACGAGTTTCTCATCAGTGTGATACTCATTATTATGTCTCAAAGAAAAAAATGATAATAAGTCTGCTAGAAAGATCTTGTTACAAAATGATGTTAAATGTATTATTAATGATGTCATCTTCTTTGTTAGAAGGTTTCAGTATTCCAGTCACTTTTTTTTATCTCAGTTTGATTGATGTTTTGAAAGACAAAAGAGATACCTTACCATTAGGTCCATTAGGTGATAGTGGTATTTTCTGAAACACCTGAAGAACAAATGTTAAGTGAATTTGATCAGTAGTTATCATACATGTAATCTGATCGTTATTATAGTGTTAATAAATAGGTGCATCAAAATTGCCTGAGGATGGCTGTATTACCCAAAGTCAATACCAAAATAACCAAAGAGATATTTTTGTTGTTTTTCCCTGTACATCACAAAAACATAACCTAGAAATTAAAAACTGCAATAATGGGTACTCCAATGGTATTGCTTCATATTCATTAATCCGTCATTTAAATGTTTTGTAGTTATTATGTACATCATCCAGTTAAATGTTTTATGTCATGTTGTCAGTCCATGTTGAAACCTTGATATGTCAGCCCATGTTGATACATAGATATGTCAGTCCATGTTTATACCTAGATATGTCATACCATGTTGATACCTAGATATGTCAGCCCATGTTGATATTTAGATATATTTGTCCATGTTGATACCTAGATATGTCAGCCGATATTGATACTTAGATATGTCAAGCCATGTTGATACCTAGATATGTCAGCCAATATTGATACTTAGATATGTCAGCCAATATTGATACTTAGATATGTCAGCCCATGTTGATACTTAGATATGTCAATCCATGTTGATACTTAGATATGTCAATCCATGTTGATACTTAGATATGTCAGCCCATGTTGATACTTAGATATGTCAATCCATGTTGATACCTATATACATCAGCCCAGGTTGATAACTAGATATGTCACTCCATGTTGATACCATGTTGATACCTAGATATGTCAGCCCATGTTGATACTTAGATTTGTAAGCCCATGTTGATACTTAGATATGTCAGCCCATGTTGATACCTATATACATCAGCCCAGGTTGATAACTAGATATGTCACTCCATGTAGATATGTCAATACATGTTGATACCTAGCTATGTCAACCCATGTTGATACCCACATATGTCAGTCCATGTTGATACCTAGATTTATAACCTTGATATCAAGATATGTCAGCCCATGTTGATACCTAGATTTATAAGCCCATGTTGATATCAAGATATGTCATCCCATGTTGATACCTAGATATGTCAGCTAGTTTTAGTACCCTAGATATATCATTCAATGATACCTAGATATGTCAGCCCATGTTGATATCTAGATATATCAGTCCATGTTGATACTTAGATATGTCAGCCCATGTTGATATCTAGATATATTTGTCCTATTGATACCTAGATATGTCAACCCATGTTGATACCTAGATATATCATTCAATGATACCTAGATATGTCAGCCCATTGATATCTGATACAGTAGATGTTGATACTTAGATAGCCCATGTTGATATCTAGATATATCAGTCAGTCCATGTTGATACTTAGATATGTCAGCCCATGTTGATATCTAGATATATTTGTCCTATTGATACGTAGATATGTCAACCCATGTTGATACCTAGATATATCAGCCCATTTTGATACCTAGATATGTCAGCCCATGTTGATACCTAGATATATCAGCCCATTTTGATACCTAGATATGTCAGCCCATGTTGATACCTAGATATGTCAGCCCATGTTGATACCTAAATATGTCAGCCCATGTTGATACTTAGATATATGGCTATTCAAATTCGTCTGATTAACATGGTGGCCTTGTGAGTGAGTGTCTGGATTTGTGTAATATTTGTCACAAAATTTTACAAGAAACTGAATATTTATCATCATAATTGCAAGGTTGTCTCCTAAGTGAGGGGCTCTTTAGGCGAGGTTCCACTTTATAAATCGGCACATTTTAAACTTTACTTGAAAGCATTCATTTTCCTTGTAATTTTCTGATTACAATGATATTCTGTATCTTTCTCTGTCTTGTTTTTAAGACATTTAGCAAAGTAAGGCATTAATATGGAAGTCCTCTCCATCAAATTCTGCATTTACCTCAAGTGTATCATGTTTATACTTTTAAGTCCTTTTTCAAATATGTTTCTAAAAATAAATTGTTTGTAAAGTATAATTTTATGGAAAGAAGATAAAGACATAGTTTATGGCATATTTGTATCCATTACAGGTCAAATATCATGGTAGAAGTAGATACCATGATACCTTCATGTGGAGGATCATCAGGGGTGTTTGTTGCTGTCAGAGTTGATAGAGGTGGATGTGATGCAGCAATGGCCAAAGGGATATTCTTTTTCTTGTTCCCTACACAACAAAAATACACCGTGACAAATAACTTAGGTAAATCATATTTATGATGTTGTTGAATACATGGAGATGTTGTGTTTGGTGTAATCCTTGTGATAATTTACAAACTTGACAACTCTGTGCTTGATTTAGTCAACACAAATACACATATTTTATTACTCCTAAATCTCTGTACACAATTCATGTGATATTGCCTAAAATCTATCTTAGTTGTGAACTCATGAGTGTTTAGTCAACATAAAACTACTCCATAATTTGTGCAAAACTTAATATCATGCAAAAGATAAAAAATCTCATAACTTATAATGCCATGCCAGCACAGGAAGAAGAGAGTAGGCTATAATGGGATTTAGTGTCTGTCCCACATGTCATGTTGTCATGACAGCACAGGAAGAAGAGAGTAGGCCATAATGGGATTTAGTGTCTGTCCCACATGTCATGTTGTCATGACAGCACAGGAAGAGGCAAGTAGGTCATCATAATGGGATTTAGTGTCTGTCCCACATGTCATGTTGTCATGACAGCACAGGAAGAAGAGAGTAGGTCATTATAATGGGATTTAGTGTCTGTCCCACATGTCATGTTGTCATGACAGCACAGGAAGAGGCAAGTAGGTCATCATAATGGGAAGAGTCTGCACATGTCTTGTTGTAGACAGCACAGGATCAGGCAAGTAGGAATTTAATGGAATTTAGTGTCTGACCCACATGTCATGTTGTCATGACAGCACAGGAAGAGGCTTTGACTGTGTTTTAGTGGGTCTTAATGTCATGATATAATGGCAGCACAGGTTAATCATACTAAGTGATGTCATCATGACATTTCATAATGGCATTTTTATGTCTTACCTGCCTTACTAGGTATCACAGGCGAAGTTGATTAGTGTGTAAATTGGACTTTAATGTTAATTTTTACCTGTTGTGTTGTCATGTCATTACAGATATGGTATTCTAAGATGTCTTATAGTGTAGATGCTCTGTACAGTTTGAAAGCTTTAGAGCAGTGTTTTCTACTGCTTCATTAATTTGAATTTTGCTCTTGTAGATTTTGAAAGCTTTAGATAAATTGTTATTGGGTGCTTCATTAATTTGAATTTTGAATGGTGTTTTACACCACGATCAACGGTCTTCCGCAAGTACACCGCAAGTACATTAGAAAATTTTCTCACAAAAATCAGCTTAGGTTTTCATCAGGACTCAGACTTGCACTAACCAGAAGTGAGAGACTTCATGGCTTAAATCGCGATGCTCTAATCACTTGGTCATGGAGGCCCCCTCATTAATTTGATATTTGTCTTGTAATGGGCGTATTATTGTTATTGATTGAAATGAAGCAAGCATAAATGGAAAAAATAAATAATATAAGAAACTAAGTGATAAACATCAGTAGTGCTAGACTAAACATATATTTCATTATTCTGATACTAGCTTACTGTATGTTGAGGGAAAATTTATTTTTGAATTTTCTATGGATGTCTAGGATGAAACTCTAATATTTGAGTATTATTTACTGTTTCAGTTCAATCAGTGGTCATCCATAAAGGCCCTGCCAACTGTTCTGCATCAGGATGGAACAAAATCTCATTGCTTGTACAGGTATTTTATGTTACTTACATATCCATATTATAAGACAGGTGTCAATATCATAACACAGACCGATCACATATAAGACTATTCAATTCCATTATTTTGTTTTTCAATATGAAATGTATGATATGTAAATATAACGAATGAACGCTTATCAGAGTGCATTTATTGTCAATATGGATGCCATATGGGTGACAGATAAATATTGATGGCACCCACTAGGGTGCCATTCTTTTTATCTGTTGGCCAAAATGTATTGATAGACAACAAATGCTGATACCTGTATGACCTGGGACCATATCAAAGGCTAAGAAACCACTGAATTAAATCATCGTTATATTTGTATTATCAATAACAAAAAACTTAGCTACAAGCACTCTTGTCAGTTTCATGTTAGAAATTGTGATAACCACCATCTTCATACCAATATGATTTAGCACAATGATTACATATTCTAAATACACAATTCATGTAATATACCCTGAAATTAATTTTGGTTATAACCTCATGAATGATGAAAAATAAAAAAAAAACATTTCATATGAACTTTTAGCTTGATTTAAATGCTTGTTGTTCTGTTAACCTTGATATTTCTTATATTTTAATTTTTTTGTAGGGAAATTATGCAGTTGGGACACTTAATGGCGCTGTTTTATTTAATATCACATTACCAAAAAGTCCAATCAAGGGTTTTGTTGCCATAGGAACAGATACTTATGGAATTGCCAATTTTGACAACTTCAAGATAGCAAATGCCCCCACAAAAGAAGAAACAGATTTGAGAGAGAAATCACATATCAGAGATAAAGACACTTTATACTTTGTTGAAACTGAACATTGAAATGAATAGTGTTAAACATGCTGTGGCAGCTGTTAGAGAAAACCCATTATCCACTGTTAAGTGTTCATTTCATTTTGAATTATCCTTTTGAAGTAATAGTAGCAATGATTTTGAGAGAGACCATATGTTGCTAAGATGAAAGATAGATAGTTAAAAATCGACATCGGTATCTATGAAATGTTTAAATAAATCATAGAAATGTTAATAATCCTTAAATAATGCGATGTTGCGTGGCTGGTAATCTCATTAATTATGCATCTTGTATGTGTTTCAAGATTTACTGACACAATGACACATATACGTGATCGGTTTGACTTTGCAGCCATAACAAGTTTTTAATTCATCCCAGCGATCAAATTCATCTCCAATATTTTTTTAGACTTATGATAATTCGTCTGAACATCTTTTCAAATCCTTTTTCCTGTAGAATCCCTGAGAGTATGTTGTTTACCACATGCTGACTTCCCTCTATTCAACGTTTTCTCTTTTTAAAACAAATTACTGTTGCACAGCGATTATTGCTGAAATAAGATCAGCATGGGTCATATGAATATGGAGTGACCTTGACAATCAATCTTTGTCTGTTAGAGAGCAATTCATTTCAAATGTTAAACATTAAAATTTTCTTTAAATCTCAAGGGAAAGAAATCAGAAATTGTTTTATTTCTGATATTCTGTCATTTAGTTTACAAATCAGCATTTTTATGATTTATCAGTGATATTTACAGTATACAAATATATTTTATTGTAGATGGGTCTGTAACACTTCCAGTAAACATTTTTTATGTATTTTTTATATGTCTATGCCAGTTTTCTGTACTGATTTTGATTGTTCATACTGGTTTTTTGTTTGAAACACTTTTTGTGCTCTTGTTACATAGATTAACACCATGAAATAGCTATACACCAAGAATTGCTTATTCACTGATCAATAATTATAAAAATTGATTCCAAACTTAACTGACTTCATTAGTTAAAACTGATGTTGATTGAATGCTATACAATGTATATGATATTATAAATCAGTGTCATGACATAAAGGGGCCAGTTAGACAGCTTTCTATCAGCTATGTATGTGATGTAGTTATGGTGGATGCCACAAGACTTTTCACATAAACTCTGCATGTATATTTTAAGAAAATATTTCTTTCTTAGCCGATCTGAGAATTTGCGGTCTTTATTTCATATTTGAAACTCATGTATTTTATCACTCATTATATCATTAATCAATTTTTCATCCATTTCATGGGTTAATCTTCCTAAACTCTTTGTAACACTTTCTAAACTCTTACTGGTACAGTAAATTCCATATAACCTGGTGGGATGGAGTCTGCTGAACCCTTTCTGGATCTGCACCAGTTTAAATTTAGGTTCTGCAGCTTAACAACTAAATTAGCCTGACAATAGTAATTGTTCCTACCCACACCAAACGAGAATCCAGTTGGTAATAAATATTTTACATTTTCAATATGCTATTAGTTTATGATTTTTATATTCAGATATCAGTTTCTCTAACCTGCTAATATATTTTGTATAAATATCAGTTGCTAATATACTTAAGCATTTATAGATACTATAAGTCTGTATATGTCCAGATATCATAGATACTGTGTCTGTATATGTCCAGATATCATAGATACTATAAGTATGTGTATGTCCAGATATCATAGATACTGTGTCTGTATATGTCCAGATATCATAGATACTATAATTCTGTATATGTCCAGATATCATAGATATTACAAGTCTGTTTATGTCCAGATATCATAGAATTTATAAGTCGTGTAGATACTATAGATATCATAGATACTTTAAGTCTGTATATCTCCAGATATCATAGATACTATAAGTCTGTATATGTCCAGATATTATAGATACTGTGTCTGTATATCTCCAGATATCATAGATACTATAAGTCTGTATATCTCCAGATATTATAGATACTATAAGTCTGTATATCTCCAGATATCATAGATACTATAAGTCTGTATATCTCCAGATATCATAGATACTATAAGTCTGTATATCTCCTCATATCATAGATACTACAAGTCTGTATATCTCCAGATATCATAGATACTATAAGTCTGTATATCTCCAGATATCATAGATACTATAAGTCTGTATATCTCCAGATATTATAGATACTATAAGTCTGTATATCTCCTCATATCATAGATACTACAAGTCTGTCTATATCTCCAGATATCAGATACTGTGTATATGTCCAGATATCATAGATACTATAAGTGTATATGTCCAGATATCATAGATACTATAAGGTTGTATACGTCCGGATATCATAGATACTGTGTCTGTATACGTGCAGATATCATAGATACTACATATATACAGACACAGGCAATCAAAATTGTATATGTCCATTTATCATTGATATGATCAAAGATACAGACAGTACTTTTGCCAGTCAGCAAAGCTTTTAATTTTTTACTGTAGATAGTGTTGATTTTTTAAAACTTTGCTTGTGTATCGTAATAATTTATTTTTAATATTTTAATTAAATTTTCAATTTTTCACTTGTTTGAGAGATTGTCATTTTTTCAAATTTCAAATATAGCATCTATATGTTTAGTGTAACAATAATTTGTAAGTTGACTGTTGTGTCATCACTGTTCCTTGTGGTGTAAAGCACAGTGCTAAAAATAAAATGATGCAATACAATGAAACTTGTATATAAGACCTCCTTAGGGACACAAGAAAACTGGGGTTTATAGGGAGATTGTCTTTATATAGAGGTTGATTTGTACACAAATGGTACTATTGGGGACAGTAAAAAAACGGTCTTTGTGACCAAGTAGTCTTTATATACAGGTGGTCGTTAAAGCAGGTTTTATTGTATTTAACAAACTTCCTGGATGTCTTCTAGGTCACCATGTTACCATGACAAGGTTTATACTTGCGTCATTGTTAATTACTATCTAATGTCTTTGATACAACATTTTTAAAGTACATGTATTTTTACGAAAAAATTTGCATTAATGTATTGTCAAATATTTAACATGATAAATTGCGATGACAAAATATCTAGTAATATACATTTGTATAATATTCAGTGATTTTCATACCTGAAATTTACTACCGAAATTGGGTAGTTTCCCCTTGCAAAATTTGTGCAAAAATTCCACAAAATGACTCAAAATTTACAATTTTTTAATCATGCAAAAAAAAATTTTAATTTTTCCATGAACTTTGTGTCCATAAAGGACAAAGAAAGAGGAAACTACAGTTTCAAAATACATTCTGAATGATGATGTGATTTTGCAGCAATAAAAATATTCCCAATTTTGTCATTTTTTCGCTACTTTTCTCAAATGGAAAGGTACCAGGTACCTTTTAAAATTTGTATGAAAATCACTGATTTTAAATGTTTCCAGGAAATGCTGCTTTTCTGTGATAATAAATAACACATTCCATTATACGTTTTGGTATTTATGTTTTTATTGCCACTGGGTATGCCAAGAAAGATTAGGACATCATCTTGATACATTTCTCTGGAGTTCGATGGAACTAGATACAGATGGAACTAGATACATCTACATGTAGCTTTGCTTAGGACAATCATGTTCCCCCACAATTGGACTGTTATGCCCCTGTCCATTCTTTATCCTTTTTACTCTTCCTTGGAATGCAGTAAAATTATATTGTTAATTAATTTTACCCTGGCCATGGGTCATATCTTCCAAGGTCAAGTTCATAGTGCACTCATGGACAGAATTTTTTATCAGTTTATAACATTCAAACCTTTGCTTCATTTGCATTCAAACTTTTTAAAATATGTTATTGGTCATGACCTAAATGTGTTTCATGACCTTGACTGTGGGTCACATCTTAACCCTTTGAACTCTGAAAAACGGCCATAACATAAATGCCTATATACCCTGGTGATAAACTGCCGGTTGTATTTCTGCTTTGTTCTAAGACAACTGGGACGGCGCAATCTCATTCGGGCAGAAACCTGCACAACGGAATTTAATGAGATTTGACGTTACTTTGTTTTAATACAACATCAAACAGCTCTGCGCTGGTCTGAAAAAAAGAATACTTTGTCAATCTGCAGTAGCCCTTGTTTATTTGCAAAGGGCCTAGCCTTAAACTTTCTTATATAGTATCATAAAATATCATGCGTCTTATGAGTTTGAAGACTTGGTGCTATTTTTGAGGAATACTACGCGTAATTTGATTGTCCGATATAAATGTCTTGACCAATCACATTCAACAATTCATCTGATCATACCGACTGTCTAGGAACAAAGTGTAGTAGTCAGACGGGGACCAGCTTACCCTGGTGGCCGTTTTTCCAGCCAGGAAGTCACTCCGTTTCTAGCTCACCTGGCCCAAGGGGCCAAGTGAGCTATTGTTACAGCCAAAGGTCAGGCGCCCATTGTCGTCCATCGTCGTCCGTCTGTTAACTTTTGCATTTAAACATCTTCTCAAGAACCAGTGGACCAATTTTAACCAAACTTGGCATATAGCATCCCTATGTAAAGCTGCATAAAGTTTGCGAATTAAGAAGAGATAGGACCACTGGGGGCCTAAAAGGACCAAAACTTGGTACATCTTTAAAAAATCTTCTCATGAACCAATGATCAAAAAAATTTCAAATTTTGTATGCATAATTGTTCAGTCAATATCTATTTAAGTTTACAAACGAAAATGAAATCTGTCCATAAACAAGCCACTAGGGGGCGCTTTGTATAACAAATTGTTTAATAACTCAAAACTGATCAACTTTTTGTATACAAAGATATATGAAAAAGTTGTCAGGAATTATCTGAGGATCATTTTGACAAAATTTAAGGTCATAGGGTTAAAGGTGAAGTTCACAGGTACCTAAGTAAACGGAAAATATATGGGTTTTTTTTGTAATTTTTTTAACATTTTTGACTACTTCTCCAGAACCATTGGACCAATTTGAACAGAACTTGACAGGAAGTATAACCATGTAAATCCGCATAAAGTTTGCAGATGAAAAGGGGCTAGGACCAAACATGGCTACCATGGCTAAATATAGAACACATGAGTCAGCAAATATTTTTGATTTAATACATGTGTTTCCAAAATTATTAAAGCTAGAGAAACAAACGTTACCTTAAAATGAGCGGCTTGCAAAATCTACATTTATTTTATTTTGGTGGAAATTGTTAGGTTGCCCCTTATGGGAGTTATTTCCCCTTTTAAGTGGATTTTTCATGTTTTTGGATGTTTTTTGACATTGAAAAATATAATAGATAAAGAGAAAGAAGCAAAAATGTTCAGTATGCAAAGATCTACAAAAAAGTTGATAGGGCCGAAATTGTGAGGTTGCCCCTAATGGGAGTTTTTTCCCCTTTTAAGTGGATATTTCATGTTTATGGATGTTTTTTGACATTATCTTGAAAAGTATAAATGATAGAGAGAAAGAAGCAAAAATGTTCAGCATGCAAAGATGTACAAAAAAGTCAATAGAGCCGAAATTGTCAGGTTGCTCCTTATGGGAATTTTTTCCCCTTTAAAGTGGATTTTTCATGTTTTTGGATGTATTTTGACATTGAAAATTATAATAGGTAGAGTAGAAGTGAAAGAAGCAAAAATGTTCGGCATGCAAAGATCTACAAAAATGTCAATAGAGCCAAAATTGTGAGGTTGCTCCTTATGTGAGTTTTGTCCCCTTTAAAGTGGATTTTTCATGTTTTTGGATGTATTTTGACATTATCTTGAAAAGTATATTAGGTAGAGTAGAAGTGAAAGAAGCAAAAATGTTCAGCACACAAAGATCTGCAAAAAAGTTGATAGGGCTGAAATTGTCAGGTTGATCCTTATCGAAGTTATTTCACCTTTCAGTTGATTTTTCATGTTTTTGACAGTTTTGTCCTATTGTCTTGAAAAGTATAATAGATATAGAGAAAAAGAAAGAAGCAAAAATGTTCAGTATGCAAAGATCTACCAAAAATTAACAGGAATTAAATTGTCAGGTTAACCCTTGTGAGAGTGATCCTTGTGAAAGTTAGTTCCCCTTTTAAATAGATTTCACATGTTTTCTACTGTTGTTGCACTTTATGTTGAAAGATCTATAAAAATATCGGCAAGGCAAGTCTACCCTTATTCAAGTTAATTCTCCATTTCAATGAATTTTTCAAGCTTTTGGTTGCTTTTCAGTATTTTGTCATTAAAATACACTTCACTCAGGTGATTATTAAGACCCCCAATTAGCCTACTGGTTTTTTTTTCATGTTTATTAGCCATTTTATCTTTTACACATGTTTTGTTTTCTGCAATGTTGACCAATTTTGTCAGGTGAGCGACTTACTGACCAATCAGAGCTCCTATAACATCTTGTATTTGATAAATTATGCTTCCGGTGAACCTGTAGAACATTTCTAGAAACTTTGCTCAGTAATTTGGCTAAACATTATGAGTAAAAGGCACTCAACCATGTTAACAGCTGATCAAGTTCTTGAACTGTTGTTGAACTCTTATAATGGGGAAAGTCTGGGTAACAATGAATAGGGACAAATCAATTTTGAATGGGATTAATATTCAGATGACACTAGATAATTATGAAAGTAGTGATTTATCGTAATAATCAATTTAAAAACAAAAAAAATAAAGGAAATGAGAGTGATTTAAATTTTTTGTATTTCTGTCCAGGAGCCCAGGGTGGAAGAACAGCTCATTTCAGGTGGCCAGGGTTTAAAGGGTTAAGGTACTTGAGGCCACTGGATCCATGGACAGAGCAAGAGACATGTTTTCCTTGCCAAAACATAGTTTTCTATTAAATATAGCTGCAGCGATACAAAACATTTTCGCTTTCTCCAATATCTAAAAAAAATTCACAGAAATTCAGTTTACCTGAACCTGATTGTCATGTCAAGGTTAACAACTTACTTGACTGAACAGTTTCATTAGGATACTTCTAAACACACCATCATATGTCCCACCGTACAATAGGTGTAAAAATTATTGTGTTGTAAAGCAATATATGTGTAGATAATCCTAAGATGTAGACCAAATAGATTAGGCTCGTTATGAAGTCTGTTTAGGGGTGGTTTTGATTTAGTGGACCAAGCCTGGAAGATAAATAGTGGAAGCATGAAAGAACTTGATGTAAAATGTCTGTCAACAAACTGCCTGAAAAAAAGAGAAACGATTTTTTTCATTGATCATCATCACAAGGAGAGAAGCATTAAATTATCCATCTATCAATTAATCACCAAATCCGAGTGCCACAAATTTTGACCCATGCTGTGGCTCCATCTTGATGCAGTGTTCTGTAAATGCCTGCCACAACACTAACCTCAGTTTAAAGTATGCAATTCTCACTTCTTATGTGGATGTCACATGAAAGGAACAATTATGACCACTTTTCTAGAAGAATGACCTGGAAATGGAACACACAACTTGTTTGATTGTTGGTTTACACCCTGTCAAGAATTTTTCGCTTACATGGAGATGTCACCATCTTTAGGTGAAGTGCTATAAACTTTACCTTTGCTATGAACCGACACCAATTCAGTGAGGGTTCTTTGCAGGGGTGACATGGGACCTCAGTTTTGAGTCTCATTCAAAAGAGACCCATGGCTTTCACCTCGTAACAGTCGGTACCATTTTTAAAAAGTCTGACCTGTATCTTCCGCTTGTGGGTAGAACACTCTACCGCTAGACCACAGCAGGTGCTTGAAACACTGAAACCAACGACTGATTGAACACAAGTAACAGAGAAACAACACGACAAATGTTAATTACCGTTTTTATTTCTATGAGCAATTACTTGATGTAAAATACAGTTGTGATTATACTTAACGCACTTAAAGTACCAAACTAAACAGAATCTGAAATACCTAATTACATCATGAATCTGTAAATTATTACACAGGATTGGACAACAAAAGTATTTATACCAGTAAATCTTCTGAAAGAAAAATAAAAAATATTCTATACATATGACATGAATAATACTAGCATGAATAATGAAGTGGGGGAATATAACCATTTTTATCATCTCTCCTGTAGAAAAGACTAAAAAGATATATTTAGTTCCGTTGTTTAAGAATATATAGGCTGTTTAATAGTTTCGTAATCACACATCTTTTTATTAATATCTCTGTTTGATGTAAACCTCTATCCAATGAAAAAAAATTTAAATTATTGCTTTGTTATGATAATGAATTTCAATGCCTAAGGGTGGAAAGGAGTTATTGCATCTTGAATCCTTTGAATAAAGCCAGTTATACATGGTATACCTGAGACACATATTGTACCCTGAGAGCTAGGTCAAGAAGTTTTTGTTTATTTCAGTCTAATAAATGTTGTCCATGATATGGACTCATCATACTCTGACAGATATACAGAAACATGCTCAATTTGGTTTAAATTTGAGCAAAAAACCAAAGCTAATCTTCATTTTAAAGACACAAAATACATTACTGGTATGTAAATTAATTTTTTTCTCTTAAGTTACTCAAATAATACAATTAACATAATTTTATATGAAAATAATAAAAACTGAGCAAGCACCTTTAAGACTAATGAAAAAAAAAAAAACCCAAAATGTTGTAAACTGACAACCCCCTCCTGATCTTTGAGCAAAGGGGGCATTAAAAATCTGATAAATCAACCATAAAACTGAACCTAATTCTTATGAGCTTTTATAGTGAGGTTTTGTGTATAATGTACAGGAAGGATCGATCATTTAGTACCACAGTAGTATCTCACGAACTCTGACCACAATGACCACCTGTCTTGAACATGTCATGATTGACCAACTGTCTTGAGGATATCATGATTGACCATCTGTCTTGATGATATCATGATTGACCTTCTGTCTTGAACACGTCATGATTGACCAACTGTCTTGAGCATGTTCTAACTGACCATGTCTTCAGCAAAACATGAATGACCATGTCTTAAGTGTGTCCTGAATGACCACATCTTTAGTGTGTCAATAAAAAGTGCAACTGAAATATGTGTGATTTGATTTAAATGGTGTTTTAAGCCACATTCAACAATTTTTCAGTTATATGGTGGAGACCAGCTTTCACTGGTGGATAGAGAACTTGGTTACAAATGTACCTAAAAGATACCACCACCTTCCACAAGTAAAATGGCAAACTTTCTTACTAAAATCAGCTTAGGCTCCAGTGAGGCTTGAACCTGCGCTGACCAGAGGTGTGAGACTTCAAGGTTTAAAGTGTGATGCCCTAACCACTTGCCCACGGAGTCCCCCCCCCCCCCTCCAAAAAAAATATATGTGATATATAGATATCTTGGATATATGTCTTATATAAAACAGTAGCTTTACATAAATACAGAGATATACATCATGATCATATGCAATGTATGTGTGTCTAATGCGTAGCTGGAACCGTAAACATATAAAAATAATAACATATATAACCATGCTGGCTGCTTTATAGATGCATTCAAGAGTCATGGGAAATGTTAAACACTGTTATGTTGAATTAAATCTCACACAGTTTTATAAAGAAACATGTACTATTTAACACCCCTAGTACTTGCTGTGGTTTAAACCAGAGAATGACTGACACCCCCATCCTTCTGTTGGCCATTTATATATGAGTAGAGTACACTTCCCATCCATGCAATAAACTCCAAATCTATGTGCTGGATGTCATTTTGCTATTGTTGGGCCACATAAAATTGTCTTTATTTATGAAGAAATAACAGGATAGGTAACTAAAATATCTAATATAAAATAGCCAAGATTTGGATTATATTATTCCTCTGACTCATGCAATGAAATAAAAGTGATATTCATCAAAATTTGGCAAATTTTCTCCTAATGTACTATGGAGGGAAGATTTAAGCATTTATACAGATTCATACAGTAATCAGTTGAACACAACAAAACTGTGCAAAATGTAATATGTGTACCTGAAAGATATAACTACATAAAAATTCAAATGACTTCATAAAAATTTGAAAATATATAATAAACAAATATGTAAATATGTTATAAAGATATCTAAGTGTGATGTATGAAAATACATAACAACCAGAAAAAATATGAAAAAGTAGTACAATGTAGAATGTAAATTTATATATGGTATACCAAAATCACATGGTAATCCTAGTCTTTTTCAGTTAAACCTAGATTTTCTCCAGTTAATGTGATTTCCAGATAAACTAGATTTAACTAGAGATGAAGAGGCTCATAGGAGCTTGTTACACTAGCCTGATTATCATATATACACTCGTAAAACTTGAAATGATTAATTCACATCATTTGTGCAGCCCAACCACATTGTGGTTTCTATTCGACATCGAAATGAGGGAAAATCATTTTTAGAACCTAGTTTAAAATGTTTTGGCAGGGATTACCCTGGTCTTGGACAATTCTGCATAGTAACAAATAAATCCAATAAGACAATTTTGTCCATACTTACTGGAGATAAGGTTAATCTTTGGGAAAACTAGGATACATCAGAAAAATATGTCTTATTCATTATTGTGATTTTGGCATACCATATATATGTGTAAATATATATTGTATTTCGATGGCCTTCTACAAGAGAACTAGCAAAATACAAGTAAATGACTACAATATGTACAATTAAAAATACTAAAAATATCTGATATAATAATGTAAGGCAGGATACAATTTACATTTTGTAGACAAACCAGTAATCATTTATAAACACATGAAAGGCAAACAGGAATTTGATAAAGGATGTACATTTTGGGTAGAGAAACAAACGTTATGATGTTCACAAACCCATGCAGGACAGAACTGACTTTAAATCACATTTTTGTAGACAAAATAATGTTTTATAAAAACTTGTAAAGCAAACAGAATAGAGGCATATTTTGTTTATACACACATACGGTTTATATATATACGGTTAGACAAAGTTGATGTACTTGTAGACAAAGTCGATGTACTTGTAGACAAAGCTAAGGTACTTGTAGACTAACTCGTACAATTTATACATCATGTTAGACAAAGCCGATGTACTTGTAGACAAAGCCGATGTACTTGTAGACAAAGCTAAGGTACTTGTAGACAAACTCATATAGTTTATATACCATGTTAGACAAAGCTAAGGTACTTGTAGACAAACTCATACAGTTTATATACCATGTTAGACAAAGCCGATGTACTTGTAGATAATCTCATGTCATGTTATGACAACTATAAATTAGCCAACTTACCTCACAAGACTCAAGCAAAACATGTCAACACATGCAAGTCAAGATCACTTCTAAAGTCAGTATGTTTACAATATATATCACACACATCACGTAATCTATATCTAATATTATCTAATAAAGCCAGTTTGTTTACAATATATATGATAATCATCAACTTATCTATATCCGTTTGAAAACATTCCAGTAACATCAACTAAAGTCAGTATGTTTCCAATATATATATATATATATATATATATATATATATATATATATATATATATATATATATATATATATATATAGTAGAAAAATTATTACTCAGAACAACACATTTCTTTGATCATAGTTAATATAATTATTAGGACGAAAATTTAAGAAAAGCCAAAGAAGACTATTTTATCAAACGTTTTAATCCGAAACTAAACAGGAAATGACTTTAACATTTTCCAACTGCAATAGCTACCACTGAACGTTACTATGACGATAACGTCATAATTAATAATCGTTGTCACTTGACAATGTTTTACTCTGTCTGAAGAGCCGCTATGGCTGAAAGCACTAACAGAAGAATAATTATATTTACTATGATCAAAGGAATGTGTTGTTCTGAATAATAATTTTTCTACTATTTCTACTGTACCAAGGACTTTTTATTTCTAATATATATATATATATATATATATATATATATATATATATATATATATATATATATATATATATATACATATATGATAAACATCACCTTATCTACATCAGTTTGTAATCTATCCGGTGACATCTACTAAAGTCAGTTTGTTTACAATATATATGATAATCATCAACTTATCTATATCCATTTGTAAACATTCCAGTAACATGTACTTAAGTCAGTATGTTTACAATATACATATTTGATAAACTCCACCTTATCTACATCAGTTTGTAATCTATCCAGTGACATCTACTAAAGTCAGTTTGTTTACAATATATATATGACACACATCACCTTATCTACATCAAAATGTAAACATTCCAGTAATGTTATCTACTAAAGTCAGTATATTTACAATGTATATGATAAACATCAGTTTAACTATATCACTTTGTTAACAATCCAGTCATATTTTCAAAACACAATTATACATACCAGATGCCCAGGAAACACACAACCTTTTGAGCAAATAAAAAATTAATGTATACTAAATGATCGAGGAAAGTATTTTTTGTAAAGATATACATGAACTAAATATAGCACATAATTTTAAACTCTTGACCTTACAAAGACAAAAAAAATGTAGTGCATGGTAAAATGTTTGTCATACAACATGTGCATTCAACTTCTGAAGTTCTATCCAATTACAAGCAACTTCATTTTAGATAGACATTGTCATAAATTGCCATATGATCTTATCCTCTAAAATCCTGGGTCAAGGTTGTGAAGACTATAAATATACTTCAAATATGGTCAATACATGGAAAAAATGTAAATCCTTGAGTATTTGATTGGATAAAAATAATTTGGGGAAATATCATCAATTAAACATTAATTTTTAAGACATTGGTTCATATGTAATAATAAGATGAAATAAGGTATGAACTCTAGTGTAGCCAGATCAGATCACATCTGAACTATCATACTCTGGATTTCATTTTAACATTTTAAGCAAAATTACATATCCTGCCATCAAAACTGTTTTAATACTACATTTGCTGGAGATTTAAGAAAAGCACACACATAATACAGTATAATCAAAATAAACATAGCCATAAGTCATATTGTACAACCGTAACAGATATAGATAAAATAAACAGTGTATAACACATCAGGTTTTACTGTAACACACACAGTACAACTAAAAAGTTAAACCATAACACATATTACAACCAAAATACATAAACAATAACTTACATCACAACCAAAATACACATACTTTTAGTTCTGGTACATATCATATTTTACTGTAACACACACAATACACACTAAAAGTTTAACAATAGTATACACAACACAACCAAAATAGAGATATAGTAGAACTTCAGTGAGTCAAACTTCAAGGAGTCAAATTCTTCGCTGTTTCGAACTGTTGACAAAGTCTGAATTATTTTATTATTTTACACTACTTAAAAACATTTTATAACTCAAACTTTTATGAATCCAATTTCTTGATGTTTTGAATAAATTTTTGGGCCAATTTCTAAAAAAACAACGAAAATTCCTACATATAATTCAAAGTCCAAATTTACATGTGTACAAAATCACACCATGATAATTTCTCTCCTTCTAATAAACACTCAATGTTTCAATTTCACAAACACTGAGTTAAATTCAGCACTAATTATCAATTATAATGACTGTATATGTATCTTAAATGGTTTCAAAGCAGTCATATACACCTTATAAAACCTCTGAAACTAAAAACATTCGATTCTGTTACCATCCATGAGTCGAAGTCCCGATATTTCAAACTTTTCTAGACGGTCCCTTGAACTTCGACTCATCAAAGTTTTACTGTAATTGTAAACAAAACTTGAAACCAAAATAAATTTAACCAGAATACAAACGAGTACAACCATTATACAATCAATAGAAACATGATTAGTAAATATTTGTTATATATAAATCTAAAATTCAACACTGTATGCCAAAAACCTAATTTGCAATTTGATATAACTGTAGCCATTTTTACTCAACCAAATGTTTAGCTGCACAATATAGATTATCTCTTATCATAATGATATACACATCAATTATTATTGTGTAAAGAACTTATATATTGTGTTAAAATGAAAAAAAATCTGCTTCTTAAAAACTCATGGAATAAAAAAGTAATATTCTGCTTAACATTAAAAGAAAATCTCACAAGAAAATACAGAGATGTTTTATTGGTGTTTGTTTTTTGTCACTGTTTGCTAAAACTTGTTCCTTATTTGCTGTTGTTTGTTTGTTGCATTTTGTTGTTGGTCATGTTTATTGTTTTTTATGTTGTATGTTGGTTGTATGTTGCTATTTTTGTCAATGGCTACAGGTTTTGTTTTCTTTTGTTGTTTGTATTCTTTTTTTTGGTTGTTGGTTGTCTGTTGTTGATTCATGTTTCTTTTCACTGTATTGTTGAATGTTTCTTGTTTCTTTACATTGAAAACAACTTTCCATTATTGTAAAATCTTCATGTGATACCCGAAAATGTTTGTGCGGGACTATTGTTTCTATTAGTGATGGGATGACGCTGCAGACGATATCTCGTGGTAACGTCATTTCAGTGGAAAGATTACGTACAGTTACATTCCATCACCATTGGAGATACAAATAGAGTACAAGTACAACCACAAACGTTATCGGTTATCACATGGTACATGAATTAGTCTCACTGTATTCTTTTTTTTATCATATAGATATCTAAACACTATAATATAAGTTGTATATATAAAACAATATTTTGATTAATAATCTTATATTTTCTGCCCCATTTTTTATGTAGAGCAATACTGATCCTGCTCTACCTATAGACACTTTGTCAAAATCAAGTATAGTGTACAGCACCGTGCCAAAAGTAAGTCAACTTTCACCATTTTCCCATAGCTTTCCATGTTAGTCAAAAGTTTTAAACACCTGCCACAAAGTAAATTTTGTATCAATTCTTGTCAAAATTTACATATTTATAAAAAAAAAAGCTATTCATCATCATCTGATATTAGTTTTAAACTCTTTTGAGACTTTGTTTCTGAGAAGCAACAGTTTTTCTTTGCAGTAAGTATTTTGTTGACATCACTTACTATGAACAAAGAAGGAAATGAGGATGTAAATTTCACTTGTGACTTTAAAAAACTCATGAAAAGAAACTGACAGATTCCAAACCAATTTAGAATAATAGTTGATAGACTTCAACATAAATGTTGCAAAAGTTTACAAGATTTCATAAGTCAAGCCAATTATTTTTAAAAAGTTGATTTAGCATAAAAAGCTATGGGGAAATGGTTTTAGTTGACATGGGACTGTAAAATAACAAGTGAGCAACCAAATCAACTGTGTCCTGTTCAGCAATTTAAATAACTAAATCATGATTATGATTGTCCAAAAACAAAACAAACAAAAACATAACGAAAAACACAACAAAATGACCTGATTATGCAGAGGTTGGCATATTTACACAAAAATGTGTATTGACATTACAAAAGTGAATATATCACAAATAAAAGTGTAAAGTAACAATTAACTACACTAATCATCTGCCATATATGTAAGTATTATACATGATACCATCTATCTATAGTATCACCTATCATGGTCCATACAGTCAATGAAAATAATTTTTCAAGTACTTTTCCAAGACTTTTCATCTGATGTTTTTCAAGCACTTTTAATAGGTATATTTCAGCTATCAGGGTCTTGAAAGCCAAACCAAAGACCATAAATACACTGTCAGCAAGTCCTTTCACAGTTCAACGGCAATCCTCAAAATACCACTTAAGACTTCCACTTAACACTAAAAATTTCAGTAGTACATTTACTCAATTGGAATATGCTAAGTCAAAATTATTTTTTTCATATTTTCAAGAGTTATTTTTTTTTCAGTTATGAAGAAACACATAAATAGAATTCAAGCACTATAACAAAAAAATCAAGCATTTTTACTTGAATTCATGCACTGTTCAAGGATATTATTGTTTTAAGCACTTTGCAAGGACTAACTCTATATTCAAGCACTTGTCAAAGTCTGAGTGAACCATGCCTATACACTATCTCATCACCTGCAGATCAATCTAACAATTCAAACACTTGATTAATTTCTTCTACATATAGAAGCATCATCTTAATATGACCATAATATAAAAATAAGGTGTTGAGATGCTCCATCAAGGCTTGAAATTTGTAATAGTTTTTGGATCCTTTTTGTGGTAATCTTATGATCTGGGCCCTACAAACACTGGATTGGCCACTCGTAACACTCTGGTACTTGAACCTGGATTCAAATCATTTCTCTGCAGAAAAAAAAGAATTTAAAAAGATTTTGTTTATATCAATAAATAAACTACTAATAGTAATGTGTATTTAAATATATGACCATCATTTTCCTACATTACAGGGATTTCCCACACTCTTTTGGGATTGGATCCTGGGCCTTTTGAATTGGAAATTTTAGCTGAAATGCAAGAATCTCATCGAAATTCATTGTCATATGACTTAAATTGGGAAATTTTAACTGCAAAATGTACCATTTTTGCATTAGGAAAATGGTGTTTTATTTCAGCCTTGTATAATACAAGTGTATAAACACTTCACTGTTAAGTTACAGGACCAATGGAAATGTCAATAAATATTGATATAGTCAAAATGAAACTAAAGCCACTACCATTTTGATAATTGTGATAAAGATTAAATTTAGCAGGCAGACAGATGGACATGGAACACATGGGTTTTCAAACCAGGAAAATCAAAGTTCACAAAATATAATCTCAATTTCCAACACCATAGTTACCTCATTTGTCATCCTCTCTACATTTCGTTTGTCTTTTTCCAGGTAGTTTTTGTCCTGTAATGGATATAAAGTCAAAACTTAAAGATATCTGGAAATAATAGTAAATCAAAAGACAATACATGCAAATATTTATTGTAGAAAAAAGAAACAGAAAAATAAGAAATAGACAAGAGGCTTCTGCTAACAGCCTGAAAAGATCAATGGGCAAAACTAACAAGACTTTTCTTTTTTAAAGAGGTACTGTTTTAAGGAACATTTTTCCTCTAAATAAGGTAATGCCCATTAAGTGACCCTCATATTATAATGGTCATTGAGGCTGTCCACAAAGTAAAATGAAAGAAGATAGTTTTTTGTGTTTCAGGTCCCGACAAAGATTATTCATTTATGAGACATCACACGCTTCAAGAGAGGTGACACAAATTTTCACTTGTATTGAAAACCCATGCCAGTGTAGATGTCTAACTTGGCACACCTACCTGGACACAGGAACTTACTTCTAAGTCTCACTCAGTATCCTTAACTTCTTATTTCGAGGGATTGGTGAAGGGTCATTCACCAGCAGTTTGATTTTTCATTGATTCTCAATCACTGTAATTGATTAACTTCAAAGCTTACACAATATTATACTTAGTGCCAGGTAGAAGATGAACAGAGAACACTTGCACAATATACTCAGTGCCAGGTAGAAGATGAACAGAGAACACTTGCACAATATACTCAGTGCCAGGTACAAGATACACAGAGTACACTTACACAATATACTTAGTGCCAGGTACAAGATACACAGAGTACACTTACACAATATACTCAGTGCCAGGTACAAGATACACAGAATACATATGTACCTACCCTTTTTCTGACAACACACACAACTATAATATATAGTGGCACTGCAAGCCAAAACACCATCCACACAACATTGTTCTTCATAAATTGTGCTGAAATGAAGAAAAAAGATGTCACTCATTGTATATAAGTTTTTATTATTTTGCAATTCAAATATATACACATATATATATATTATCTTCTGTTGCATCACAGAATTAATATATGCATTTGTAACCAACACATTCTTACAACAGAATAAAACATGTATAATTATGTGAGAAACTGGTGTTATAAATTTAACATGGGCTCAATAGTTTAAAGTTGTTAGACCGTCATTTGCTTGTATCAAATATTTGTATGAAACACAGCATGAACCCCTTCTTGAAAATTTAAAAAACAAAGGACTCCGGTTTGAGATAAAAATAATAGATTTTATAGGGATTTAAAACAGCAAACTTGATTCGTTGTCAGACATGTCCAATATATAGTAAATGTTGACAATTAAAACCCCATAATTCATATAATTTGGTGATGGCAAAATTCAAAAGTGCCAAGTCTTTATAGAACCAAACATTGTGTAAAAATTTTGTAAGGAATCATCACGACAAACTCGAGTTATTGCGAGACATGCAGGGACAGACGAATAGACAATGGTACATCATAGTATGTCTGTCAGGATGTCACCGAAAAATGAATGAACATGACAATTGTCTGGAAAGATGTAAAACATACCTAAAAATTTAATTTTCCAATTTATACAAAAACAGACAGTTTTGACCCTAATTAAACTTTGGCTTCTGAAGATTCCGAAACTCTGGCATCTAAAGATTCAAATAAAAATCTGGTCTCTAGCAATTCAAATAAAGGTCTGGCATCTAAAGATTCAAATCAAACTTTGGGGTCAAAATAATTCAAGTAAAAAAATAAAATAAAATAAACTTTGGTGACATTTATGACTCTAAATTGCCTACCTATCTTATCAATGCTGATGTACTCTATAACATTGAACAGTCTTTTGATAAGACCAACTTGCAATTCCACACATTGACCCTGTAACAAAAGATGAATAATAACATGAATAAAGACAATCTGAAATAAGATGCCTCATCAGACATAAATCCCTGCCCTATCAACAAAGCCCCACATGTTGGAGTTCTTGACCTATCTACAAAACCCCTTACACCAAAAATACCTGCCCTATCTACTTGATTTACAAAACCCCTTACCCTGAAAAGGCATGCTCTATCTACAAAACCCCTTACCCCAAAATTGCCTGCCCCTGAAAGTGCCTACCCTATCTACAAAACCCCTTACCTAAAAACTGCATGCCCTACCTAAAAAACCACTGAACCTGTAAGTCCCTGCCCAATCTAGAAAACCCCTGACCCTGGAAGTCCCTGCCATATATACAAAACCCCTCACCTCAAAAGTCCCTGCCATATCTACAACATCCCTTACCCTGAAAGTGCCTTCTCCATCTACAAAACCACTGACCCTAGAAGTCCTAGCCCTATCTACAAAACCCCTGACATAAAAGCCCCTGCCTTTTTTCTATAAAACCCCTCACAACAGAAGTTCCTGTCCTATCAACAAAACCCCTGGCCCCTTAGTCATGAAATTCACTTTTTTAGTGCAACATGTCCAACAGATGGTTAAATTGGTCAATATTACACAAGATATGCTAAATCATTCCAATCATAAGTTACAATGGCCAGCAAATGGATTCATGATGTGCATAATCTTATATACATGTATTCTATAACTTCACAGTATTTTTAATCCAGAGCTTCACTCCATATATTGATACTTGTCCACTATAAATTATCTAATTTATTCTACTGCTTTAGTAAAGATAACACTACCTGTCCATTGCAAAGTTTATTGCCACATGGCCGCCCAGACTGCAGGAATCTTTGTGGCTCTGCTTTCTCACACTTCCCTGATGGTGACTTACAACAAAACATGCAGATATCCTTACCTGGACAAAGACAGATAAATATTACATGGAACAAAAGACATTATCACTATGTATATTTATATACTGGTATGTACATATAACCCCATGATACTGTTCCTTTCAAATATCCTGGAACAAGATATGTTAATAAACAAATAAAAATGTAAAATTTCTGAGGTGGCAAGACAGCAACTCTGTCTATTCCAACATGGCTTCAAATGTTCATAGTCTTTGTTATATAAAGTCATTAACAGCCATGCAAGCAATATTTTGGAGTTACCTTCCACTTAACATGATGCCAGGCACTATTTGAAAGCATCTCAATGACTATGTCTGCTGACAAATATGGCATTTACACAAACAAAAAACAAAGATAATTATTACTTTCATACCTATATTTATTAATAATCATGAAAACTTTTGGAACATTTTCAGGGTAGTCTCAGCTGATCAAAAGGTGTGTTACTACTTTTTGTTTCTGTACCCAGCATAGTGAATGCTACCCGAGTTGAATGAGGAAGAGGTATTGGTGTTAACGTTCCTGTTAGGGTGTAGCACTACTACTGGATCCGGGCAAGAAAAAGATTCAAGGCATTGGTGCCTGTGAATTGAAAACTTAACAACTCGGTGTAACCGGCAGCTTGACCTGAGCGTGGTAAGCAGTGATGAGTCGGCTGTGGTTACAAGTTCCGGAAGTTAAGTACATGCATATTGAACTAATGAAATTTTTGGGGAGGATATATATTTTTTTAAATACATTCTATATATAGCTTTAAAAATATAAAGAGGCCAAACCATCCAGCTGAGACTATCCAAACAGTGCCTGAAAATTGAAACAATATATATGAATAAATGTTATGTAGTGAAAAACACAAAAAAAGAATTCTGTAAACATGACTAGCTACAGAGAAACTGCATTGACTACAAAGGAAATTCTGACATGCATTAATACATTAAAGATGTTGATATTATAACCTACATATATTGTGTGAATAGGATGAGTGGTGGGGATGGTGGTGGTTAAGCAAATATTGTCGAGAAAAATGGATACGTGATGATGCCGCAAGATGCTGATAAAAACTGATGAGAATGACCAACAGATAGCGTGGGGGGGCTATTTTTATTAGTCAGAATGACCAATCAGATTACATAAAAGTGCACATGCATGAGGATAGGTCATGATCTTTGCATGAGTTGGGGATGTTGAGTAAGTGATCACAGTAATATGAGAACGTTGATAACATATTGCGAAGAGTAGAACCAGCTTGTATAAATCAAAATGCTCATGCAAGATAAGTGCACTAACTAGGTTTATAAATCATAAGCTTTACATAGTGAGTGTAGTATTTGTTTGCATAAACCAAAATTTAATTTCTTAAATTAAAAACATTTTCAAATTGCCAACTCTTGACCAAGACAAAATATATTCCAAGTCTATGGAAATTGAGTATAAAAAGGTGTAACAACCTTTTATGATATATGATAACATTATGTGGCTTTACACAGCCATATAAATAACATAGAAATAGTTCAAATTATGTGATACCAATCTTATACTTTAACAAAAACAAAGAAGTTTTCAAAAGTTGGTATTGTAATGATAGATATTTTGAAATTGACAACATGTAATGTTTATTTATTTTGCTGTTTCACTTCCAATCATGAAATTTCTCTTTATATGGAGACACCCCAGCTTCACATCCTACAGGTAAAATGTCAAAATATTTTACCTGTGCTATGGACTGATGCCAATTCAATCCTAGTTTTTCAATGTGGCACAACTGCCATGACACTTGACCTCAGTTAAAGTACAAGCGTATCAATTACACATACTGAGTGTTTGGCAAGAGAACAGACGATGTTTTACACAACACTCATGTTTCACACATGATATGGAAACACAAAATACCACCTGCTCGCACACTGATTAAAGGTGAGAGACTTCATGGTCTAACACCTGATGATCTAACCATTTGGTTATGGAGGGTCCCTTAATAGAAATAAGCACACCATGTAGATATTGGTGAAATGGTTCCAAGAGATGGATTAAAGTAATAAATTTATACGTTTGTCTTTTTTTCCCAATTTTTTGCCAAAAATTCACAATCACGAACATAACATCTTTTCACTATTTCTCATTTTTATGCTGATGTCTTCAATCATTGTTTCTCTTGAAAGCGAAAAATACAACAGCTTGACAATAAAACAGATAAATAAAAATGTAGCAAACAGCAAAATAAATGAAAATGCAAAAAATCAAAATTTTGAGTAAAAATGCTGCAAAATTCCCCAATTGCAGCACCATAGGCCATTTTCCCCCAAAAGTAAGAAAAAGACCTGCATTACAATGTTGGTGACATTTTAGTCATTGAATATTTCAGGATGACTTACCTGTACACATGCATGGCTCTAACCCACGTGACTCACACAGGTTAAGGCACACTCCTTTTTTACACATACCGCTGTGAAAGAAATGCATAGAAGATATAATTAATATTATATCAAATTTTGCAAAATTAATTAAATCAACATGAACAACAAAAAACAAACTGTGGTCATGTCAAACAAAACATTAACATAAGTACAGTCAATTTAAAGAAGTAGGACTTACTTTGTGTTTCATGGTAACAGGAAACTGTATTTTGTACATGTATTACATGCATGTGTAATCATACGGTTACAATACAGAGTTCAATATGCTCATACAATATGTAACGTCATATTGCAATGTAGTTGGGTATGGAAATTTTGCTGGAGTTACTTTTCTAAATGCGATTCATGTCATTCAAAATATTTGATAGTGTCTTTAAAAGCGGAATTATTTTTAGATATGTGTACACATATAGATAAATAATGGACATGTAATAAATACAAAGCCACACAAAGGTTTCTATTCATACTATCAGACTGAACTTGATCATTGTAGCGGATGGATCCAATGAGAGCTACAATATTGAGACTGCATATTTTACAATGACAGCTGAATGACATGCACATATATAACAAATCATTAAATATTCCCCGACTGCACCTCTATATATTCTTAGTTGAAAAACAATATTACAACAAATATTATATATAACAAATTTTTGCTTATTAAAAACCAATATCTATGTCCCTTGAAACCTTACACAAAATCTTTTATAGAATTATACTGAAGTGATCAATATCATTTAAATGAAAGTCAATTTTTAACTTTTGCCAAGCAAAGATTAAATAAGTTCTGTACGTAAAAAGTAACAAAAACCTTTTTGTTTTCTTCTTACTTCCCAGAAAGTTCCCATTTAGCCTAGATTTAGGGTGAATTTTGGCCTATGCTCAGCACTTATGATAAGACCATTGAGCAGTGAGGGTTCTTTAACACCTACACTGACTCCCACTGTGACATGGGACCTCAATTTATACCATTTCATCCGAAGTACAGGAAAAGTCAGCCGCCTCCACCGAGGCTCGAACCCAGGACCCTCTGGTTGCAAATTGTACTGTATATGCAAAAATTGCTCCCAGAAAACTCAAATGAGCAGTAAAAGATTGTTTTACAATAAAAAAGTAATATAGGTCTATCTATAAATGTGGCTACCTACCCATCGTTACAAGGAGTGGTGTCATTTTCAAATGCTGGTGGAGGACAATCCAGGTTATAACCACTTTAAAAGGTCAAGGAATAATAGTTCTACATATTTTCATGTAATTACATAAATATTTTTACAATGAACTACTCCATTCCTGCAAATCAAATAAAATACAGGATACAAAAATAATATGAAAAACTTTCAATTTCCTGTAATATATTGAAAATATAACACGAGTGTTCATGTAATATTGAATTAATTAATATATACGAGTTTAATATAATCAGTATTACATGAATACTCAAGTAAGACTCTATTTATTACATAACTCCAGGAACATGTCTACAATACTGTTCTCACTGAACAACGCCTCACCCATAGGCCCATAAAGCAACAACTGGGAAAGAACATACTACATACATTGATTTGGGAGTTCATTGCGCCCCAGAAAAGTATGTCACAAACAGAACTTTTCTTTGAGTTCTCCGGTTCCCTTCCATTGTAAGTACTCACACTGATAACATCAGTGCTAACAGGAGACATTCTATTAAATTGTGGAACATGATTGTTGTTTGATGTAAAATAAATAACTTTAAAAAATAATAATACAACAGTGGAACAACCATAAAATATTATACAAACTAAAATTTGTATTTTTCAAAAAAAAAACAAAAAAAACAGGTATAAAGGATACTCGCAACGTGACTCTTTTTTGCAGTCAAAGTTGTCATCAATATTTTTAATGCAAATTTTTCTGCTACGACTGACCACACAATCTTCACAGCAAGGATAATTCATTGGGCTGAAAATATAAATATAAACATGTAACATATCATGCATATACCTATACGTTAAGCAAGCAGAGACAAAATACAATGAAATGTCTTGAGAAGACATCCTATCTACCACAGATTCTGATGTAAAGAATGGTTAACATATCAACAGACAAAGAATCTGAGAAATACAGGAAAATAGGGGTTAAACTATTTTTTTCCTTGATGGCTATGTTGGGATGATTTTTCCTGCTAGGTTGTTTTTAACTAAAAAGGTTCCTTAAAATAGGTTTAACAGTGCCAATTTAAATCTATGTACAAATTTTCATATTCTATTATCTATATACATGTATAAATATTTCGGTGATATTTACAATTTCTTTACTATCATTGTACGCCATGATAATAAAATTATAGCATTTTTAAAGGTGATACACAACAAAATCAGTCAGCATGATTTGTAATATTTCTTTTACAACTAATCTGGGAATCTATGTAAAAAGTACAATACGTACCAGTGAAAAAATAAAGACTTACTAAAACCAAATTTTTTAAAGAATCTTGGGAAAAATTACACAAAAAAATCTTCAAAGTCAGCATGATTTGGAAAACCAAATTTATACTTGTACAAAAAAAATCCCTAGACTTTCATGGAAAACAAAAAACAAGACTTTTCTTGGGAATCAGACTTGTACAAAAAAAATTTGGAAAACCAAATACAGGACTTATACAAAAAAAATCTTGGAAAACCAAATTACAAGACTTGTACCAAAAGAAATCTTGGAAAACCAAATTACAAGACTTGTACAAAAAAAATCTTGGAAAACCAAATTACAAGACTTGTACAAAAAAAATCTTGGAAAACCAAATTACAAGACTTGTACCAAAAGAAATCTTGGAAAACCAAGACTTGTACCAAAAATATCTTCAGGTAACCATTGTGATGGACTTTGCAATTACGCAAATCTGTAAATGTAGCTCATTTGGAAATGACTTAAGATTTTGGGTTAACAGTCCTAAGATCAGTTTGAAGGAACTAACAATTTGTAATTGCAGACATACAACTTTTGATAAAATGGGTTCAACATTTTATTTAGCCTCATAACTTATGATACAAATAGCTTACGATATTTTGCTTGACAAACATACCTACAACGGTAGCTCTTATCTCGAAATTTACAATCTGTATCACAGCATTTATCTCCATCATAACCAGCATCACACTGCTCTCCTGTATCTATTCGACCATTTCCACACATTCCCTTGCCCACAGTTTCAGCTGTAAATTTTATCATAGTAAGTTTTAAAATACACTTATGTCATTTTGCATTATGTGCGTATGTGTATTTATGTGTTTATGAAGGTAAAAAAAAAAAAGAATGTTTAACAAAATCATAAAAATTCAAGAATTAAAAATTGTCCCTCAGATATGTAGCAGTATTTCAAGACTACTATGTAATATAATTGTGTTTAAATAATTATAATTCTTATACGACAAATTGCTGTATTGCGTATTAAGTGTAACTAATTTTCTTTACAGGTATCTATTTGAACATCCCTGGTTAAATTCTAATGTTTATAAACACATTTCACAAATTAAAAGGAGCATTAGCTGCATTTTTTTTCAAAAGAATTTCTTCTTTTTGTACCACTTAGATTGATATACAATGACAAAAAGGAGACATACACGGGTATACAAAATCTTAATTTCCTATTTATTTTGTGAAAATTGCATGAGAAACCCAGGTTTGGCACTTTTTCAATTGCAAGTGATTAACTCAACCTTACACTATTTGTATATGAATAGCACACTGGACCGGACCTTATTTTCACTTTTTTATGCCTTTGTATAACTCTTACTTGTTGCCTTTGTATAACTCTGATTTGTTATTGTACATCAAATACAACAGTAAAAGATCAAAACATCTCTTTTTGTAAACACAGCTAATGCCCCTTTTTAAGACTAATTATATCACGTCATCAATTATGGTGTTAATGTCTTCATTATTTACATGTACAATAAAGCACCACAATCACAAGCGGAATGCCCCATTTTGGACCTTACCAAGAAATACAAGAGGTACAACAGCCCTCACCTGGCAAATTTGTTCAGTGATATAACTGGGCAACTAATATTTTATGTTGACTTAAGAGCCTGTGATCTTTGACCCTATGACCTTGAAACTTGTGTTGGGAGTGTGTATGTGATATTTTGGTGACATATTTAGGTCAGGAGTGTGTGTGATAATTTGGTGACATATTTAGGTCAGGAGTGTGTATGTGATCTTTTGGTGACATATTTAGGTCAGGAGTGATCTTTTGTGTATTTAGGTCAGGAGTGTGTATGTGATCTTTTGGTGACATATTTAGGTCAGGAGTGTGTATGTGATCTTTTGGTGACATATTTAGGTCAGGAGTGTATATGTGATATTTTGGTGACATTTTTAGGTCAGGAGTGTGTATGTGATCTTTTGGTGACATTTTTAGGTCAGGAGTGTGTATGTGATCTTTTGGTGACATATTAAGGTCAGGAGTGTATATGTGATATTTTGGTGACATTTTTAGGTCAGGAGTGTGTACATGATCTTTTGGTGACATTTTTAGGTCAGGAGTGTGTATGTGATCTTTTGGTGACATATTTAGGTCAGGAGTGTGTATGTGATCTTTTGGTGACATATTTAGGTCAGGAGTTTGTATGTGATCTTTTGGTGACATATTAAGGTCAGGAGTGTATATGTGATATTTTGGTGACATTTTTAGGTCAGGATTGTGTATGTGATCTTTTGGTGACATATTTAGGTCAGGAATGTGTATGTGATCTTTTGGTGACATATTTAGATCAGGAGTGTGTATGTGATCTTTTGGTGACATATTTAGGTCAGGAGTGTATATGTGATATTTTGTGGTGGTAGGAGTGTGTATGTGATCTTTTGGTGACATATTTAGGTCAGGATTGTGTATGTGATCTTTTGGTGACATATTTAGGTCAGGAGTGTGTATGTGATATTTTGGTGTCAGGAGTGTGAATGTGATCTATTGGTGACAAATTTAGGTCAGGAGTGTGTATGTGATCTTTTGGTGACATATTTAGGTCAAGAGTGTTTATGTGATATTTTGGTGACTTATCTATTTCAGGAGTGTGTATGTGATATTTTGGTGACATATTTAGGTCAGGAGTGTGTATGTGATATTTCAGTGACATATCTAAGTCAGGAGTGTGTATGTGATATTTTGGTGGTATTTAGGTCAGGAGTGTGTATGTGATATTTTGGTGACATATTTAGGTCAGGAGTGTGTATGTGATCTCTTGGTGACATATTTAGGTCAGGGGTGTATATGTGATCTTTTGGTGACATATTTAGGTCAGGAGTGTGTATGTGATCTTCTACATATAAGATATAATCCATTTGACAATTTCTTAATAAACAAAATGACAAGACATTTTACATTTCAAAAATGATGTTATCTCTTTATTAGTTCAGTGTTTTCAACATTGTTGTCATTCCCTATCGTCGAGGGCTCTAAATTCATCAGGGTCCTAATTTTGTTTGTATTCTTCTTTTGTTCAAATTTTGTTTAATTCTGCAGTATCATACTTGTATATGTAAATGCACACAAGTGTAAAAATAAACATTTGCTTCCTTCTGACATAATATCTTTGAGAATGTGCTGGAAGCAAGTGAGTAATTATATTTTTTCTACCAGCATGCTCAAAAACGGATCAAATCACTCACTATGAACTCGAAGCTGTATCGTCTGCCAAGCATGGACATTAAGCAATGGAAATCACATGTTTTGTCTGGACTATATTGCGTGCACAATATTAATTATATGACGTAATCGTCAAAATTAGGACCTACTAATGGCGACGCCCAACTATCGCCTAGTGGAACTTGTTTCATGGATAGAAAAAATAAGAATGTCTTTCAAAATAAACAGACTGCACAGATTGATACTGCACCTAATGAGGTTTTTACTACACTGATAAATAATGATAGAAATTGCTTGATAAAGATTTTGAAGTAATGGGACAATTTTACCTGTTGTAATATGGACCCTCGAGAATATTTTCAATCATGGTATAAAGTATTCACCAGGAGATGCAAATGAAAGAGAAGGTCACATGACTTGTCACATGGTATACATGTATTTGAAATAAGAATGCCTTACACTGGTTTGTCACATGATGTGAAATAGGAATATCTTACATCAATATAGGTTTGTCACATGATGTGAAATAGGAATATCTTACACAAGTTTGTCACATGATTTGTATATTAAATTAGGGTACATGTGCAGCATGAAAAAATACTATTGCTATCTTCAAACCTGATATTATGGTTCATGTTCTATGAGAACCAAATGATACCATGTCACAATTGTTTATAGAGGTATATAACATTGAAAGTAACATATCAGTAAAAAAAAAAACTTGATCTGAAGTTACAGAGAGGCAGTGATTAGTATATGTGTGTGTGTATGTATGTATGTATATATATGTATATATATATATATATAATTAAAGTGGTTTGAATAATATGGCATAGGAATAATGTATATATATATATGTTAATAATAATAATAATAAAAATAATAATAATAATCTAATTTTCTGCAATAGGCCTTTTTCTAGTTGTCACTTTCCGTTCAGTTCTGTGAAATATTTTGTACTTGGATCATGTGACTTCAACAGAAAAGTGACCTAGGTAATTTCCTGTTATGTGATGTCTACATTGACAACATTCAATGATACCTTTTTTCAGGTCATTTGAGTAGGGGAAAATTTAAACTAAATGTTCATTCTTGCAAAGTTGACAAGTGTCATGCCTTTACTTTAGGCTACTTCTCAAATCTGGCTCTTTTCACTGTACCTAATACATATTTCTGGTCGCCTATGCGATAAACTCATTAACCGAAAGTTATGTAGGACATATTTTTTATTGAAGGTGCATAATATTATTACGAACCATGTCAGAATGGAACAATTCGGAAAGGGTCTTAGTGGTGTTTTGAAAATAAAAAACAGTTTATATGTGACAAGTATCATGGTTTGATAAACTTTACATTATTTAGTATTTGTGTTCATATGTATGGACATACATATATTAAAATTTAACATATTCATGTCTTTGCATGATCATTTCTAATATTACCATAAATGTGTGCAGTCGTATTACAGCAAATTGAAGTTTATTAAAATCAATATCCCACTCCAGTCTATCATAGTTTGGGGCAGCCACATTATGAAGTCAAGCAACTTCAGTATATCACACAAAAATACTTTTAAGTATTTCTTCTCGAGAACTTCAGCAGTTCAATCAGTAAAATTCACTTGTGATTGTTTAAAAAATATATTATTTTTTGTGTATTCCAACTTGGTAAAACCAAAACCTTACATGCATCATTTGCATGTTGAATAAAGATTTTTTATTCTATTCTTTTATACTAGTCTTTTTAATATGATCATTTGTAGTGGCTCAGTTGATCGCCTCACATGCTTAAGGTCCTCGGATCAATTCTCACATTATGTATAAAACTTCTTGAAAAAGAGTTTGATGGAAAAAGTTAAAGTCACAACTGTCTTTGAGATGAAACTTCAAACTGAGGTTCTGTATCACACCTACTGTGATTACTTGATAGGATATAAAACTTGGATAAAACAAACAATAGTTTTTATTACTTCTCAGTTAAATTATAAGCTTAGAGTTTGTGATCACGTTTTCAGGTGAGTTTTGGCGTTCTTCTGGTCACTTGTACATGCAATACCTTATACATGTTACATCTACACCATAGACAATCAAGAAACAACAGCGGAAGTAAGTTTTTACCTAAATTACAGACTAAATACTTACATTGTAGTAATGATATAATATTCTAAAACATTTAGTTAGGGGACATATGGGATAGATGAAAACTTTTGATTTTAGACATAATAGGTCAAAGGTCAAACCTAAAACCTAAAAGTCAGCATGGATTTTTGCAAGTTAATAATTATATATGCATACTCATTGTGAATTTTATTCAACTCTGTACTATGTTACATATCTACTAAAAGAACACACTGTCAAAAAATTTGTTACGGTAAAAATACTGACAACAGCTTCAAATTCTAGCTATAAGCATGCACATTAAGGAACATTTTTGGCAGATTTATATACAAAATACCTATGTTTTAACAGAAGTGTTTAACTGTTATATGATAAAGCAGGAATCATTATCTAGATATATGTGATGGAAAAATACTACTGTTAAACTGGTACTTGAGTTTGACTCGTACATACAAGAGATAAGCAACACAAGGGCTGGACATCATACTGTAATTTGGTATAGCAATTATTTTGCTCTCTTACAGCCAGAAACATCTTCACACAGTCCAAATTTAGCACCTTAAACATAAGTGACTGATTACTGAGTACCTGAGTAATTGTGTTAATATAATTCACTTGTCAGTTATAAAAATTTAGTCAATTTATGTCTTCATTAGCTTGGGAACTGCTAAAAGTGAATATGACCGGAAATATCGTAAGTCATGTCATCTGGCTCATTTCATTGTTGGTTTCCATTCAAAATAAATGAAAAAAGTTCAGCTGAAAGATTAGAACTGAATATAAAAGTAAAATAAAAACCAAATCTGAATGATTGTTGATGTCCATTCCTTGTCTCTAGGTGCTACCAAGATGAGTAAAAACTGTACAAATAAACTTAAGATTTAGATAAACCAAAACCACATCACTCTTCCTTTACAATAACAATCATCAAACTGATGAATGATAAACAGATACAAATGTCCCCGTCAATAGCTGAAGTAAAATAGCTCAACCAAGTCTACATGTACGCTTTCCTTCAGCTGATTAGAATGCAGACATATTCAAGATAGAGTTCAGAGTTTTATACTATGTTTGAACTGTAGTAAAATATTCAAATCAAATTTTAAAGGGGCATTAGCTGTATTTTTTTTCAATTCCTCCACCTCCTTTTTAATACTTAGATTGATATAGAACAACAAAAAAGAGATATACACTGGCATAAAATTCTTTAATTTCTATACACTTTGTGAAAATTACTTGAGAAACCCAGGTTTGACACTTTTTCAATTTCAATTGCTTAACTCAGTCTTACTATCTGTATGTGAATAACACAATGGACCTGACCTTAGTTATAATCACAAAATATATAGGAATTAATATCAGATATTTCATGGCTGTGTACAGCTCTTATTTGTTATTGTACATCAAGTACAAGTTGTAAAAGAAGAAAAAATCAAAATATTTTGGGGGGCAACACAGGTAATGCCTCTTTAAATTGAAACCAAAAATAAAGATCCAGTCCTGTTTGTTTACAAGTTATAAGGTAAAAGTTTATGGGCAGAAAGACAAAGGGAGATAGAAAGACCAAAGTATTACATCAGTCTTTAATCTAAGGGGCATAGATACAAAACAAAACAATAAAATAATTGGATATATCAATAGAGATAAAAAAATATATATAGATAGATAAATAAATTGATAAATAAAAAACTGAGAGATTTGGGAAATGGCTTTAAAATAGATAAACAAATAAATGAAGAAATATATAAAATGAAGAAATAAAAAGCCGAGAGGATCTCAACGTTCATCAGAGAAAAGTACAGTAAATCAAAATGAATTAATTGAGACTTTAGCACAGGTGAGTGGAAAACCAACAAAGCATATTTTTAATTTCTGATAATTGATATTCCTGTGTATGAATATGTGAGTTTTTACTCATACTTGTAGTACAGTGAAGGAGTTATCTATAAGTAGGACACATTTATCATACTGATATGCAGAGAGAGAGAAAACAGTGCGCAAATCTGCATACTGCATTTAACATTTTACTTACCTGTTGGTTCTAGAAAAAAAATACAAATTATATTAATGATGAAAAAAAAACTTATATTTTGAAAACATGCATATGCAAAACTCATGCACAGCTATCTACATCCCAAAAAGGTAAAATAATGACAGAACAAATAAGCAAGCATATTAACAGTAGAAACTTGACAATGATTTATGTTTACCAAGAGAAAAGGAGACCTTTGTCATTAACAAGACACAATACTACTACACTGATAAAATCTGAATTGATATTGTGAGATATTTCATGGCTTTATCAGTAACCAGTGCGCCTTCTAAACAGGAAATAAAAAATGTCCCATTTCCCCTATCTATAACCCCTGACCCACCTTACGATACCCTATCCATAGTATCCATAACCCACCTTACCCTATCTACCACTTGCGGTGGTCTAGTGGTAGAGCATTCCACTCACAGTTGGAAGGTCCCAGGTTCGAATCCCAGATGGGGTCATACCAAAGACTTTAAAAATGATAGTGACCACTCCGTCAACAAGCCCCAGCATTGGAAGTGAAAGTCATTGGTCTTTCGGATGAGACTTAAAACCAAAGTCCCTTGTCCCAGAAGGCATGGCACATGAAAGAACCCTCACCGCATTGGGGTCCATTGCACAAGTCAAAATTTGTAGGGCATCACCTAAAGCTGGTGATATTTCAATATAAGTGAAAAATTCTTGATGTGATGTAAAACAACAATAAAAACAAAAAAAACTGAGCTTAACTACAGAACCCCTGACCCACCTTACCCTATCTACAAAACCCCTGGTCCACCTTACCCTATCATTAGAACCCCTGACCCAATTCACCCTATTTACAGAGTCCCTGACCCACCTTACCCCATCTATACAACCCCTGACCAATCTCTTGTTTACCTTACCTTTTCTTTAGAACCCCTGACTAATTTCCTGTTCACCTTACTTTATCTTTAGAACCTCTGAATAATTTTCTGTTCACCTTACCATATCTTAGAACCCTGACCAACTTCCTGTTCATTTTACCTTATCTGTATAAACTCTGACCAACTTCCTGTTCACCTTACCTTATCTTTAGAACCCCTGACAAATGAGTCAGAGAATTTCACATTCTTTATCATGCTTATACCCTTATCATATAAATACTACAAATCAAATCTTAAGAGAATAATATCAAGGTTTCTGAAAAGAGAATAAAATGTTCAAAAGTTTATGCAATAGGCATGATCTACATTCCTGTGTTGCACTTCTAATGACATAAGACTGCAACAGATCACAAACTCAGTGATTCAAGTAACTTGTCAGTTTTTCACAAGCTCTGACACAAAAAATAAAATGATTTTTACTTTAGATTTATATGACATCAGCTTCAGAGCTGGCATACAATCTAACTTTTTCAATGAATTTAGAAGGCTCTTATGAGATCAGACAGGTCCTTGCTACAGATCTTTGAAAAATCAGCTTCAGAGCTGCACCAAACTTTCTGAGTTTTATCAACCACAGAGACAAAAGATTATGACTGGCTCTTGCTACATATCTTTTTAGTCAGCTTCAGTATCAGATCAGAGAGCTAAAGTACAGGATAGCTGTCACTAATGAGCTTGATAACTTGAGCTTCAGAGAGCTAGAATACAATCAGACTTAATTTCAATTCAAAATATAACAAGTTTAAACAATAGCACAGTGAACTAGTAAAGCAAAAGCAGATTTGTTTCCTACATATCTACATTTTCATAGAGATTTCTTGATTTTTCTTTTCTATGTTTGAAATGATTCAAATACTGCACTATTATAACCTTTACATATAAAACCATGCAAAATGACATTTTCACAATAATCCTTACAATCTTGACACCAATCCTGACATTCTTCATGCCAATCCTTACATTCTCCATGCCAATCCTTACATTCTTCACTCCAATCCTTACATTCTTTATACCAATCCTTACATTCTCCATGCCAATCCTTACATTCTTCATGCCAATCCTTACATTCTCCATGCCAATCCTTACATTCTTCATGCCAATCCATACAATCTTCACACCAATCCTTACATTCTTCACACCAATCCTTACAATCTTCATGCCAATCCTTACATTCTCAATGCCAATCCTTACATTCTTTATACCAATCCTTACATTCTCCATTCCTTACATTCTTCATGCCAATCCTTACATTCTCCATGCCAATCCTTACATTCTTCATGCCAATCCTTACATTCTTCACACCAATCCTTACATTCTTCATGCCAATCCTTACATTCTTCACACCAATCCTTACATTCTTCATGCCAATCCTTACATTCTTCACACCAATCCTTACATTCTTCATGCCAATCCTTACAATCTTCATGCCAATCCTTACATTCTCAATGCCAATCCTTACATTCTTTATACCAATCCTTACATTCTCCATGCCAATCCTTACATTCTTCATGCCAATCCTTACATTCTCCATGCCAATCCTTACAATCTTCATGCCAATCCTTACATTCTTCACACCAATCCTCACATTCTCCATGCCAATCCTTACATTCTTGACACCAATCCTTACATTCTTCATGCCAATCCATACAATCTTCATGCCAATCCTCACAATCTTGACACCAATCCTTACAATCTTGACACCAATCCTTACATTCTTAATGCCAATCCTTACATTCTTCATGCCAATCCTTACAATCTTCACACCAATCCTTACATTCTTCATGCTGATCTTTACATTCTTTATGCCAATCCTTACATTCTTCATGCCAATCCTTACAATCTTCACACCAATCCTTACAATCTTCACACCAATCCTTACATTCTTCATGCCAATCCTTACATTCTTTATGCCAATCCTTACATTCTTCATGCCAACCCCTATATTCTTAACACCATTCCTTAAACAGACATGAGAATGAGATATTGCAAAAAAAAAAATGCTGACTTAGCCATCATAGGTTGGGTTGGGAGGCATACACCTCTTGGAAAAATTTTGAATTTTACATGCAAATTCCTGCAAACTGATGGCTTTTGGAGGTATAACAACAGTGTGATTTTTGGCATTTTTTTTTATAGAATTATAGACTTTCTATCACCAACATGCATACAAGTAACTCACATGATATTGGCAATTTCTATTTTTATCAAAGTCCATGGTTATTATGATACTATTAAAATAAACATACAAAATACACACTGTTTCTACAATAAATGGAAGTTTACCAGAGTTTCAAATGTAGGTTTTTCCCCACAATGATTTTACATACAATGCAGATGTTCTTGTACATTTGTACAGACTGTGGTTAGCAAACATCTAAACAGGACCGAAAAATTATGAGAATGAGATAAGCGATGGATCAATCCAATATAGTGGATATTTGACTGTGTCAACCAATACCATCCCAATAATTTTTTTAATTTCTTTTTTGCATTTTTACATTGATCTAAAAAATTACCAAACACAAAAATTGCAGAAATCTGCAGAAAATTCTCATGTCTGCTAATCCTTACATTCTTAACACCATTCCTGACATTCTTCACACCTATCCTATATTCTTCACATAAATCCTTACATCCTTCACACCTACCCTAATATTCTTCAAGCCAATCCTTACATTTTTCACACCAATCCTTAAATTTGTCATGCCAATTCTTACATTTTTTATGCCATTCTTTACATGCTTCATACAAATCCTTACATTCTTCATGCCAATTCTTACATTCTTCATGGCAATCCTTACATAAGTCAGACTGAAAAATATTCTTAAATTTTGAGCAAGTGGACCCTGTTCTTGGGAATAAGGCTAAGACAATTCAAACTGGGAAATAAAATGTGTGACATTTTCCCTCATATTGGAAAATCACTACTGCATGTACATGATGTATGGAACTGTATATAATTCAAAAATAAAAAAGACTTCTAATTTCTGTAAATTAGTTTTGATTACTGAAATAAACAAAGAACTATACAAAATATGTATACTTGTCTCCATCATTCAGATGCTTGAATGCAGGAATGTTGATTGCTGTCAAGTGTCTGAATAGAAACAATCTGTTTACATTTTTTAGGTTTTTTCTACACCTTAACACTATATTACACTGGGAGAATGAGCATTAGAATAAAAGATAACACATTTTTATTGATAAGTGGGCATTTGAACCCTTGCGCCAACCCCCCAACCAACCCTCACGCTCCATTAGAAAGAATTGAAAGGCCTTGTATATGATGCATAAATAAAATACATATGATAACAATCGGTTTTAATTGTTTGATTCAAGAGGAACATCGTTCTACAAGTTAAGTATCACCTGGATAAAGTTGGATTGTAAGTTTCATGCAACATTGTTATTTTTGTAAATAAAATACAAACTTTGTCAGAACCAAATTCTCCATGAAGCATTTCAAATACAAACAACAACAACAACATAGATAGAGATCTGAGTCTAAAGGTATTTGTTTACATCTAAATACAATTGACTAAGGTATAAAGTAAAAAGGAGCTCCTTAGAAGTAAACAAAACAAAATAAATAGACTACGAAATCATCAGTGAACCCATCAACTTAATCTTTGTTTTTATTTTTGTTTTTAAAGTTAAAGTAGGCCATGTAGATACTTACGTGTAAAACAGCTGTAGCCCTTTTTCATGACAACTTTGTATATATACAGTTTACTGCAAGGGGAAAATAACTGAAACATGAAGATAAAAAGAAAAAATTAAAATCTATTTAATACTAATAATGCCTATTGGCTTTGACGATTAGAATCACAAATGATTTTGTGAAAATTGCTTGATAAACCCAGGTTTGGCACTTTTTCTAATGCAGTTGATTAACTCAACCTTACTATCTGTATATGAATACCAAACTGACCAGAATTTTTTTTTTGGTAAACACAGTAATGCCCCTTTGAGAAACATTGTATTTTATTACCACCAGCATGAAATATATCACAATGCAATATAATATATCATAATCCAGTATGATGTCAAATATGATATATTATGATCAAGTATGATAAATTAAGATCCAGTATGATCCATTATGATCCAATGTGATATACCATGATTCATTATATTTTATGATTCCAATATGAATTATCATGATGCAGTATGACATATTATGATCCAATATGATATACATACATCATGATTCAGTACAATATACTATGATCCAATATGATTCAGTTTGATGCTTTATCATACACTTTGATACATCATATAGTAACTATGATACATTATAATTTTCAATTATCATGAATATGGTCATTCATATAGTATGATAATATATTCCTATTCATGTTACAATATAAAACATAATAATTAAAATAATCCATTGAGAAATATGGTGATCCATTATAACACTGAGATTAGATATGATATCTTGTGATCTGATATGATATCTTGTGATCCAATATATCTTGTGATCTGATATAATATCTTCTGATCTGATATGATATCCTGTGATTCAATATATCTCATGGCCTGATATGACATTTTGTGATCCGATGATATCTTGTGATTAGATATATCTTGTCATTCATTATGATATCTTGAGATCTGATATGATATCTTGTGATCTGATATGATATCTTGTGATTTGATATGATATCCTATGATCTGATATGATATCTTGTGATTTGATATGATATCTTGTGATATGATATGATATCTTGTGATCTGATATGATATCTTGTGATCCAATATGATATCTTGTGATCCAATATGATATCTTGTGATCCAATATGATATCTTGTGATCTGATGATATCTTGTGATCCAATGATATCTTGTGATCTGATATGATATCTTGTGATTTGGTATGATATCTTGTGATCCAATATGATATCTTGTGATCTGATGATATCTTGTGATCTGATGATATCTTGTGATCCAAAATGATATCTTGTTCTGGTATGGCACACTGATTAATATACAAAAGTGATTAATATACATTATGACTCATTATGAAGACAATGATATCTATGTTAATCAGGGAGGAGAGTTAATACCATGACATGTAAAACAAACATCTTGTCTATGATTTCTAAATTTCTTTAATTTGATAATTTTGGAATAAAATATTATTTAGAATTAATGTAAAAGATTTCTATAAACACCCCCCCCCCCCCCCCCCCCCCCCCCCCCCCCCCCCCCCCCCCCCCCCCTAACAATGATTAGATGTAAAAGAAATCATAAGGAAGAAACAAAGAAACAAGATTTAAATGCTAAAGAAATACTGAAAACTGTTTCAACAGGTTCATGCTATATTTGACAAATTCAATTAAAATTTAAAAAACTTTAAATTGACAGACAAAAAAAATCATTCATAAACAAAAATAAATTTTTTTTTCAGTCAGCTATTCTCAGTATTAACTCCATTCAATTTTAATTACTCTGGGATTCTCAGAAGCTAAAATCTCAAACAAAAACTACAAACAATAAATTCAATTGTGATTTACATTTGAATAAGTAGATCTATACTACCTGCCCTGAAGGACAAGTGAAAATCTTTATGGTTGTTGACACTGCATATACACATAAAATGACTACTAACCCTGTTATTTCTTTCATAGCCACTGACAGCATTCGGATACATGATATATCGACCTCCACCAGAATATGACGGTGCACACTGATCAGTGTCTGGGTCATGTTCACTGCCCCAGTTGTGTGCTGTTTTAGAAAATTAAATTGAAACATGGGTTAATTCAATATCATAAACATTAGGATATTTCAACTGTAGCATATGAAATTTTGACATCTTACTTCTTCAAGAATTTATGTAATATAAATACACAGTATCTATGAATATTTTGTAATAATCTTTCATTTTTTCTGAAAACCAGTGAAATTCTAATTAACCGATTATTGATATGCAATCTGGCTAAAATAATTTAAGTAAATGTATATATAACACAAAATTCTGCAAATTATAAATATAACAAAGGTAATGAATTGAATGTATAAAAAAAATCACCTAAGACTTTTGTTCTTTTTTATTTAGATTATTGAATACATTTGAAATTTTTTTTTTTTTTTTTTTTGCAATGAAGTTTTATGCCACACTCAACAATTTTTCAGTTTTTAATGAGAAGAGCCATTTAAAACATACCCTGGTCAAAAGACCACCAATCCTCTACAAGTAAACTGGTAAACTTCCCCCATAATCAACTTGGAGTCCAGTGGGGCTTAAACCAGGGCTCAACATTAACTTTAAAAAGAACTAGACCAGTCGGACCAGTACCAGAAAATTTTACTAGACCTGACCTCAACATCACTATTCCAGACCTCGGGGCATTATATCTATCCCATCTCTCTTCCAGAGTTTCATATCCTACTTTATTAGCTTACGCTACATCTAGAGATTTTAAAAAACACTATATTTAGATTTTTAATAAGTGGTTAAAATATAGCTCACATAGAATTTCTTAAATTGCCTGACTACTCGATGACAGGCAGAGCTATTGTCTTTAAATGCTATTTACTGCTTCCAAATGATTTTTTTAAACAACATAAAAAAATAAATAAGGAACAGAAAGAAATTAATGAATTATTTCATGATTGAAATAATTCCATATAATCTCCCGAGTACTCAAACCCACACTAAATAAATAGGACTGGAATACAAGTATATTTTGTTACAGCTGAAAACATACCAGTCATTTCTGAGTGGTGCAAGTAAATTAGATTTGTACACTTTATTCATGCTGACTGTTCCACTGATTTATAATTTGAATCAAGAACAAAATAAAACCTGATAGTCAGTTAGTTGAATGCTTTGACAATTTATTTACAGAAGTCAAGAAGCAAGTATGTATGTAAGTTTGAAATTTTCTTTTAGGCCTAATTATTGTAAAATGAATTCTGATTTCTGTTCTGCCCTTTGATTTCCTTGATACACCCTCATCTCTAGTTATGCCTCCATTACTATAAAGAAGTCATCGTCAGTCACTCAGTGTAGTCAGATATCGATAGTTATCGTAAGTTGTTCTGCTTTATTAGAGATATCGTGACTAAAATCAAACTAAAACTATCAAAAAAGAAACGTACCATTCTATCAGCCCTTAAAGTAAAATATGCCTAGGCTGGGGCTAGTGAACCTGCACACACTTGTGATTTTATGACCGAAGTTTCAGTTTCACTTTCAATCTTAGATTTTTGTGGGTCCATAGAATTACCGAAAAGACACTAAATTACCGGATGGGGACATCTTTGGTTGAAGCTCCTTTAGATTCATAATGATAATTTTTAGGAACCCATTTACTAAATAGATGTGAATAATATTGTTCAGCTTAAATTTAAAAGATATTTTGTCGGTATTGTCCACGTATTTAGAGGTGAGCTTTTCATATTTAAGCCGTATTAGTACTAGTGTGATATTAAACCCACACTACTATAGATTTGTAGCAAAATTCCTTGAACACTGTCTTTCCCTTTCAGCTTGAAATAGTTTATTCTTCTTAGTTGGGGTATATAAATAATCTAAAAATGACGAAAACATAAGAGTATGTGTCATTCCAGTGGCTTTAAGCATCATCCTGGTAATATTACAATTTCCCACATTTTATATACCAATCTCTCACCAGAGGGCTTTATTACAATATATGGCTTAAAATTGACGAAATGAAAGTAAGTCTATACGGCACGTAATATCAGCGACATATCTATTATCACAATCACCGGTAATGTAAATAAATGTCCCACTATCGGTAAATAAATTACAAAAAGAAGAATAGAGTTTTTCACAAGTTTTTTTAATAATAGATCTTCATTCTATTTGAAGTGATATTTTTAAACCCGACCAGTCGGGGCTACTTTGACACAAATTAACTAGACCGGACCAATCTTTTACTAGTCAGGGTCGGTCGGACGTGCCTTAGTGTTGAGGGGCTTAAACCCACACTAAATAGAGGTGAGAGTCTTTGTTCAGCTTAGATTCCAGAGGGGCTTAAACCCACACTAAATAGAGGTGAGAGTCTTTGTTCAGCTTAGATTCCAGTGGGGCTTAAACCCACACTAAATAGAGGTGAGAGTCTTTGTTCAGCTTAGATTTCAGAGGGGCTTAAACTCACACTAACTAGAGGTGAGAGTCTTTGTTCAGCTTAGATTCCAGATGGGCTTAAACCCACACTAAATAGAGGTAAGAGACTTTGTTCAGCTAAGATTCCAGAGGGGCTTAAACCCACAATAAATAGAGGTGAGAGTCTTTGTACAGCTGAGACTCCGGTGGAGCTTGAATCCACACTAACTAGAGGTGAGAGTCTTTGTTCAGCTGAGACTCCGGTGGAGCTTGAATCCACACTAACTAGAGGTGAGAGTCTTTGTTCAGCTGAGACTCCGGTGGAGCTTGAATCCACACTAACTAGAGGTGAGAGTCTTTGTTCAGCTGAGACTCCGGTGGAGCTTGAATCCACACTGTGTAGTGTGTGAGTGTCTTTGTGTGCTGAGACTGTGTGGTGCTTGAATCCACACTAACTAGTGTGAGAGTCTTTGTTCAGCTGAGACTCCGGAGGAGCTTGAATCCAGGTAACTAAAAGGTGAGAGCAATTTGTTCAGCTGAGACTCCGGTGGAGCTTGAATCCACACTAACTAGAGGTGAGAGTACTTTGAAAATTGAAACCACCCTGACTAAATTGTCAAAATATTGTAAACAACAATAGTATATACACAAGGAGGCCCAAGAAACATTATAAATGTGTGGGTGTGTGTGTATGGTGGCATGATGTGTGTGTGTGTACTGTGTGTGTGCCATGTGTGTGTGTAACAGTAACCATGTGTGTGTGTGTGTGTGTGGCAATATGAGGATGTAACAGGTAAAAAAACAACAAGCAATTTGTAACTAGCTCTGGTTTTTGGCATGTTACCGCACATGAACCACTAAACATACAGGCACAATTGTATATTGGTAGTATTGTCAGCATTATTGTAAACAACAATAGTATATACACAAGGTCTGACACTAACCATGGGCTATCATAATGGTGGCATGATGGTATCTGTATACAGTGGCATACAATAGTATGTAACAGTAACCAATGAACCATTTGTAACACAGTGGCACAATATAATATGTAACAGTAACCATGAACCATTGTAACAGTGGCACAATAGCATGTAACAGTAACCATGAACCATTGTAACAGTGGCACAATAGTATGTAACAGTAACCATGAACCATTGTAACAGTGGCACAATAACATGTAACAGTAACCAGGAACCATTGTGACAGTGGCACAATAACATGTAACAGTAACCATGAACCATTGTAACAGTGGCACAATAACATGTAACAGTAACCACAAACCATTGTAACAGTGGCACAATAACATGTAACAGTAACCATGAACCATTGTAACAGTGGCACAATAACATGTAACAGTAACCAGGAACCATTGTAACAGTGGCACAATAACATGTAACAGTAACCACAAACCACTGTAACAGAGGCACAATAACATGTAACAGTAACCAGGAACCACTGTAACAGAGGCACAATAACATGTAACAGTAACCAGGAACCACTGTAACAGTGGCACAATAACATGTAACAGTAACCATGAACCATTGTAACAGTGGCACAATAACATGTAACAGTAACCATGAACCATTGTAACAGTGGCACAATAACATGTAACAGTAACCAGGAACCATTGTAACAGTGGCACAATAACATGTAAGAGTAGTCATGAACCATTGTAAACAGTAACATAATGTTATTGTTGAAGGACAAAACTTTGCTTACCTCTTGGTTTCCAGAGGTCCGTGTTTGTCAATTTTTTACCAGATTTGTATCTATATCCTGGACATCCTAAAGATTTATACTTTGGTATCTGAGATTTTTTATATTTTTTACTATGTACCAAAGAAGAAGACCTTCCTACTAATCTTATTCAAGTAAACCAGATGGCTGGGACCTGGGTCTGGCACCATAAAAATAACACTAACCATGAGCTGTTGTTATGGTAACAATGAAAAGTAACACTAACCATGAGCTGTTGTTATGGTAACAATGAAAAGTAACACTAACCATGAGCTGTTGTTATGGTAACAATGAAAAGTAACACTAACCATGAGCTGTTGTTATGGTAACAATGAAAAGTAACACTAACCATGAGCTGTTGTAATGGTAGCTTGTAATGTCAGTGCTTTACTTCCACCAGGATTCTGATAGGTACTAACACCTGTGTTGGCAGCCATCTTTTTGCCACCCATCCATGCAACTGGTAAATAAGAAATCAATTAATACATATCATTTATTATATATCATACAGAGGGGAAAGAAATGCTAAAGAAATAAATGAATTTAAATAACACACAGGTAATAGGAATAAAGAAATGCCTAAATGTAGTCACAAAATAACATGACCAGTACGGAGGTTTTGTTTTATTCTGGTTTTATTTCCACTAAGGAATATTTACTATTATGGAAACATCACAATCATTAGATGAAGTAGCATACAGTTTGACTTGTGTTATGGACTGATGCCAAAGCAGTGAGGGATCTTTATTATGTCACTTCTAGCATGACTCGGAACCTTTGTTAAATCTCTTTCAAAAGATGTGACTTCCAACCTGTAAGTTTCTGAAATGACACAGACAAGGATTCAAACCTGGGTCCTTCTGTTTGTGAGATGAATTATTTAACTTACCAAGCCACACAAGTGACAGAATTTAAACAGTTACAACTCACCCGGAGAGCACAGTCCACCCAAGTCTGTATATCTCCAGGATCCTATATATGCCAATCCAAGTTTACCTGGGAATTGCTGGTAGGTAAATAAATGGGCCACACAAAAGGATTGAAACTTCTGCCAGTCTCTGCCAAACATCTGAAATTATCTCTTGAAGTTTAGGACTTACTTTTTGCAAAAGAAAACTTGTCTGCATTGATATAAAGGAGAACAGGCATCAGAACCGTGTAATAGAGTTTAAACATGTCATCTTTTACATGTAATATGAGTCATAACAGACTGAAATATACAAGCACATCAACATGAACATTTTATAAAAAAATAATAACATAAAAGTTCTGTATTCATCTGACAATAATTTCTACTTTTTGTATGATTTGAAAGAATTAATATGGATTGGAGCACCAAAATTACAAAAATAAGACATTTGCCCAAATACAGTGAACCCTCTTAAAAACGACCTTTTTTGTCCCTTGGAGATTTTGTCATTGTAATTAATTTGCTCTTATAAAGAAACATCACAGAGTTATTGCCCTTTGTTGTGATTCATATTTATGTGCATTATTACAGTACCATTTATTAATTCCTTTAACAACATACTTTAATTATATATTACAGTGTTAGTTTAAATCTTTCAACTGAATTAATCCTGTGGACTATCATGTTTTGATAGTCACATTTTAATTGCTACTGTAATTATCTAGCTGGGGATGCTCAGTGATTTAACCAAGCATAATTATTTACACTAACTGCTTTATTTAATCAGCATAGGGAGTCAACTGTGTCAAAACAGACTGTTCAGAGAAATCTCTACCAACAGGGATATTTCAGGAGAGTTGTTCGGAAGCGAATCCAAATTCATAAAGTCAACCGTAAAAACCGTCTTTCCTGGTGTAGGGGCAATCAACATAAAACTGTAGGCAATTATTGGAAGCGAGTCATATTTAGTGATGAATGTAAAGTAGATGTTGGGACCGACAGTAGAGTATTTGTTTGGCATAAGGTTGGCGAAGAAAGGATGCCGTGTTGCCTAGCTCCGCTGCCGATCCCCAAGTTTAGTTTGATGATATGGATAGGTGCGAAACATTTAATGGTGTCGGAACTATTACTGTTGTAGACGGTAACATAAATGCAAATAAATACAATGAAATTACAAAAGAACAGTTGTGGCCAGTCATTGCATGACATTACCCGGTAAGGATGGTATTTTCCAAGACGACAATGCACCAATACACCGAGCCCGAGTTGTCCAAGAATACAAACGACAGAACAACATCCAATCCATCGTTTGGTCAACCCCAAGTCCAGATTTGAATATAATTGAAAATGTTTGATTAAGAATTAAAAGACAACTTAAAAACATGGGCAAAATCTCTATGTCAAAAATTCAACTGGAAGCTGCCAATCGACACGTATGGACAAATATATCACCTGACTATATTCAGACCCTATACAAATCGATTCCAAGAAGAATTTAAAAAGTTTTGATTGCAAAAGGCAATATCAGAAAGTATTAAGGTAAGATACACTATTATTTATTGAGAAAAAACTGATTAAATTATTTAGTGAAATTGCACAACGATGGCAGCCATTTTGAATTTGTACGATCATTAATGGCACAATACTGTACATACATGTATTTTGGACATTTTAATTTTGGCAATTTTAATAGGGTGGCCAAATTGTCCAAACTTAAACAATAAATAAAATAGCCAAATTTATGGTAGTGAGTTGTAAACAGAATATGATATAAAGCATTTATTAAAGACCACACCTCGAAAGTAGTAAACTTGACCACCTCTCCAAAATACAATTTCAAAGTTCATTTACCAGTGAAATGTACTTTATCAATTTTACCTGTCCTTAGTGTTTGAAAAGAGGTGTGTGTGTGTGTGTTGTTGTGTGTGTGTGTGTGTGGTGTATGTGTGTGTGTGTGTTGTGTATGTTGTGTGTGTGTTGTGTATGTGTTGTGTGTATGTGTGTTGTGTATGTGTGTATGTGTGTTGTGTATGTGTGTATGTGTGTTGTGTATGTGTTTGTGTATTGTGTTTATGTGTTGTGTATGTGTGTGTGCTGTGTATGTATGTGTGTTGTGTATGTGTGTGTGCTGTGTATGTGTGTGTTGTGTATGTGTGTGGGTTGTATATGTGTGTGGGTTGTATATGTGTGTGTTGTGTATGTGTGTGCTGTCTATGTATGTCTGCTGTGTATGTGTGTTGTGTGTGTGTTGTGTGTGTTGTGTATGTGTGTTGTTTGTGTATGTGTGTGTTGTGTGTGTGTATGTGTGTTGTGTATGTGTGTTGTGTTTGTGTGTTGTGTATGTGTGTGCTGTGTATGTGTGTGCTGTGTATGTGTTGTATATATGTGTGTGTGCTGTGTATGTGTGTGTTGTGTATGTGTGTGGGTTGTATATGTGTGTGTTGTGTATGTGTGTTGTGTATGTGTGTGTTGTGTATGTGTGTGTTGTGTATGTGTGTTGTGTATGTGTGTTGTGTATGTGTGTGCTGTGTATGTGTGTGCTGTGTATGTGTGTTGGTATGTGTGTGGGTTGTATATGTGTGTGTTGTGTATGTGTGTATGTATATATGAAAGCCAGTAAATGCATAATGTTTGCCTTATTTTTCAAACCTTTCACGCTACACAATATATTACACAAGACTTACTGTTAACACTTCATTCATGTCATTTGTTCTGCCTTCCATGTTGTAGTTGTTCTCTCCAGTTGTATAATCTTCGTGTACAATCAACTAATATTTCCCACAAAAATAGATAAGAGATATAAATATATAGAGTGCAATCTGACACATAAAATCAACACAAAGCATGCCAGCCTGGCTCAGTTGGTAGCATGCTCGACTCTTGATCGTGAGGTCAGCAGCAGGTTGGTTTCCTGTCCTTCGGATGAGACAGCAAAAACCAAGGTCCCGTGTCACAGTAAGTGTCAGCACATTAAAGAACCCTCACTGCAATGGCCGTATATGCCGAGCATAGGCCAAAATTTGAAGCCCTTCACCGGCATTTCATGACGTCTCCATATGAGTGAAAGATTCTTGAGTGTGACATTAAACAATAATAAACAAACAAACATCAACACAAAGCAAAGGAAGTGATGCTTTATAAGAAAATACATTGTATATCATCATATTGCAAAAATATATTATACCAATTATATGATTATTGCTATAATTCTTTTTTAAGATAAAGATGAAATATAACTGTTTTTCAGTTTATGGGGGACCAGAAAAATATCAATGAAAATTATGAACCATTTTGATATCAAAACAATAATATTCTTGAAGGACCATTGTTACCTCTGCTATTTCAAATCCTAGACCTGTTATGTCTGAAGTGTCATCTGGCCACACTGTATTTCTGTAGATCTCATTTACCCGACCAATCATACCAATCTGTCAAAACAAAGGGTATATTAACAACACACAGTGACAGACAAACACATATACACACACGTCACACACACACACACACACACACACACACACACACACACACACACACACACACACACACAGAAATACAGTAATTCTAGTTTTATTTGCAATTTAGATACCCTTAATTTCACGAGAGCTCTCACTCACAAAAATAAAATTATAGTGTAATTAATGTTTACCAAAAAAATATATTTCAATTTTTTCTACTTTTACTACTTGTACTTGATGTACAATAACAAATAAGAGCTATACAGACATAAAAAATCTGATATTCCTATATATTGTGTGAAAATAAGGTCAGGTGCAGTGTAGTATCCATATAAAAATAGGTAGTAAGGTCGAGTTAATCAATTGCAATTGAAAAAGTGCCAAATCTGGGTTTCTGAAGCAATTTTCACAAAATATATAGGAATTTAAGAACTTTTATGCCTGTGTATATCTCTTTTTGGTTATTGTTTATCAATTTAGGTATTAAAAGGGTAAACAATTTTTTGGAGAAAAAAAACAGCTGATGCTCCTTTAGGTATGATATTAGTATGATGAAATGGGCATTTGAAATCATGAAAATATCAGCTCATGAAAAAATTTAGAGCTCATGTATTGTGAAAATAAAGTCCTGCAAAAATTTTTCAGATTTACAGTACATACATGTACAGTCATGGGACATATATATTTACCACTTATGTTATTTTCTTCTTTGTTTTATATAAAACCAACAATTTTTAAATGCTGGTAAAATCCACAAATCATACCAGAATTTGACAAATTTGTACAAATTTATAGCAGGATAATTTCATATTTCTAAAATATATGCATTTTTAAATTATCATGTTTATTTAAAGAAATGACAGTATTTTTCTCACAGAGTAATTTTGTAAATTCCATAATTATTCTTTTAGTCTAATGAAATATGTCAATTATACCTAAAATAGTTTTATCCTCCAAAGAATCTTTATTTTCTCAAAATAAACAAAGAGTATAACTAAAATTCAAAAAGATTAATAGAATATACCCCTATCTTGAGGGTATGACAAAGGAATCTCAATCCGAGGGCAAGATTCTTGAATGACAAACCCGAGGCTTGCCCTCAAGGTAGGAGTTGATTATTTTTCCCCCATTTCCTAGATATATGTCTATGTAGTTTAACGCACATACATGTCTATATAGATCTATGCATATCTGAGTCATGTATGATATAAATATGTACTGCATTCTGGAAGGCACAGAAGTTCTACGTCATAAATTGTATTGTGATGTCATAACGCGTGTAGCTTGTCATCCATCCCCCTGTGGATGATAGACTGATCATTTTGCACTAGTTATAAGGATAACTCTGTGAATATGGGAGAATAAAAATATGAATTCAATTTCCTTCATGTAAAAATAAAATATTTGAAATATTGCTTAAAGTAGAGGATTCTGTGGGCATTTAAAAATTGTTGATTTTATATAAAACAAAGAAGAAAATACCATAAGTTGTGAATATTCATGTCCCATGACTGTATTGTACTCTTATACCCTTTCTTCCCCTTTGCACTTAAATCTCAAGGTCAATACTTGTGTACACATGTGTTGGTGTAGTTATAAAAACTTTCCACACTTCAAAGACTGCTGCAAGTTTCTCATCAGTTAAAATCCCATGGAACAATACAGCTTCTCTTGTCCAAATTCACAACAAGGTGCCAATATACAGTAAAGGAATGATAGGAAATCTTTAAAGATTTATATTTATGCAATATCTGGCAGAGTAGTTTAAAATACCCTAGAATCCAAATGCTATAAAGGGCATGTTGATGTAAAATTGCCATTAGACAATATACACAGGGCTTGATTCACACAAGAGCTTGCAATTTACAGATCATATCAGGTCCAAACAAAACAAACAACAGCACGATGTGCGTCTGCAAAGAAATTCCACAACTTGATTACGGACTCATTTGCATATTAATTGTGCGCAAGAGTTGTAAACAGTCCAGTCAATTGCTTTAAACGTCAATTTTGATACAAGTGTGTAATGTTATATAATGATAATTTAAGAGTAAATTCAAAAGCAAATTTAAAAAATATTTCAAAATGCATAAAGGATGCCGGACTGACTGTTCATAGCATATATTTCAAAAAGTCCTCTAGACCTATATTTTTCTGCAAAGTGATACTTTTTTTTGTCAATTCAAAAAGCAAATATTAACAAATCAATGCATGATATGAAATTTTCAATATTGAAGTTGAATTTCTATTGCTGAAAAGCACATGTATGTGCAATTTCCAATCAATTTAATGTGATATTAACCCCATATTGAAAAATGTGCTTTGACTTGATCCCAAGAAAACCATTTACCACATCAACTCGTAATAACAAACGAAAGAATTCAGAAATTTTTAACTTAATACAAGATTAACAAATGACCACTTCTAAAAAGCTTGGTTTGGCACATCAGAAACATAACTGTTTAATGATTTCCATAATATTTGGTAGAGTAGTAAAGCTTACCACATATTCTCCAGTTGTTCGTTTATTGCCCCTACCCATATTTTTTAGGAAATAATAATCTGCAACTGCAGCTATACGACAGTTGGTGTGTGTGCCTACGTAAGACATTCCTGCCTGCCGCTTTTTCCTGCCATGATCTGCATAAAAAAGAAATCAATCAAATACACACACAAAAAAAAAACAATTCCAAATTATTAAGTATATATAGCCTACCTACAATGACTATATCATTTTCTGTTGGATCTATGATACCCATTTACAACATCTTGAAGAATATACTCAGGTTGATAGTCCTCTTAATGTATCATGGCTGAAAATCAGTTCACAAAAAATAAATAATCTGGTAAGTTCTTTCCCCATATCTATAATAAGATGAAGCCTAATCAAAAACCAACCTCTCACCACTCCTCTTTTCTGATATATAGAGAATCTTACATCATCCACTAGGTGTAATGTTCGACCAATCAAAATGCATCTAACAAGATTTCAAAAGTTATTAGAAATGGCAAAGAGATGTAATTTATTTTAAAAGAAAGAAACCACCAGTCCACAGAATTTGATTGAAATATCTTTGATGATTCGATGCTATCCAAGGTAATGAAAAAAATTCTCTACTTTTGGACTTTACGCATTCAGTGTTGTTTATAATGTTAAAAATGTTAACATCTCTTTAACATTTGATAAACTTACAAGATCGCATAAGTCACAATTTCATTGGTAAAAAACAACAAACCATCAAGGTCATCTGCATGTGACCCCAAAGCGGATTGTGTTAGATCCTATACACAACATATCAGAAAATGGGAGTGATTAGAGATCGTTTTTAATCAGATTGGATAAGATATGACCCACAACATGTATTTCCCCATTTCAGATAAATACAAAACCAGGTTCTTTCACTGGTCATTAAAAACTTTTTAATATTTCACTCAGAGAAAGCTGACCTTTGTAATCATTATGGACAGGATAGAGCCGCAGGTTTTCATCAAAAGACTCCTCCTGCTTTTCTTTTGTTTTCTCAGTGTCATCAACACCACACCACTTCTCCCTGCTACAATGAAAATAATACACATATTATAAGTGGTACTAGATTCACTCACAAAGAAATATAAAGAATGAAAGTGTACACCAGTATCAAATATATAAATAATGACAGTGTACATCAAATATATAAATAATGAAAGTGTATACCGGTATCAAACAGGTAAATAATGAAAGTGTACATAAAATATGTAAATAATGACAGTGTATATCAAATATGTAAATAACGAAAGTGTATACCGGTATCAAACAGGTAAATAATGAAAGTGTACATAAAATATGTAAATAATGAAAGTGTATATCAAATATGTAAATAATGAAAGTGTACATAATATATGTAAATAATGAAAGTATATATCAAAAATGTAAATAATGAAAGTGTATACCAGTATCAAATAGGTAAATAATGAAAGTGTACATAAAATATGTAAATAATGAAAGTGTATAGTAAATATATAAATAATGAAAGTGTATATCAAAAATATAAATAATGAAAGTGTATAGCAAATATATAAATAATGAAAGTGTACATCAAACATGTAAATAATAAAAATGTAAATAATGAAAGTATATATCAAATACATGTATATAAATGCATGTAATGAAAGTGTACATCAAATATGTAAATAATGAATGTGTACATCAAACATGTAAATAATAAAAATGTAAATAATGAAAGTATATATCAAATACATGTATATAAATGCATGTAATGAAAGTGTACATCAAATATGTAAATAATGAAAGTGTACATCAAATAATGTAAATAAGGAAAGTGTACAGTCAATATGTAAAAAGTGAAAGTGCCTTATAACTTTATGCATGTGTTATACAATGTTCTTAAAAGTCAACTTTCAAGATATTCTGAAGATGAAGGTATTTTCAACACGTAGCCAGCACAGTCAATTGGACTTCAAGATATTCTGAAGCTGAAAATATTCTCAACTGGTAACCTGCTTAGTGAAGTAGAATTCACGCTATGCTGAGGCTGAATATATCCCAAACCTTAAAAATATTCTTACAATTTATGATGCTGAGAGCCCTGTTAAATCTATCAATCACCGAAAAATAACTTTAAGAACAAACCAAACTGTCCATGGTCTTTACTCACATCTAAACTGAAGTATTATATCAAAGGCCAAAATGGCCACAATGACATTGAGCACTCGGGAAATTACAAAGTCTGTTTACTGTGGGCACACCTAGAAAATCTGACGTGCTAATAAACTTAGGTGGATTGACATTTGTAGCTGATATTTTCTAGTTTTAAAGAGTACAGGGGTGCTAACACATGGAACACAACAACACTCAATCAACTTTGTTCAGCGATACAATAGCCATTGGGTATAAACTCAAAACTGCTATACACATAAAGTGTTACTTGTCACTACTGATTAAGCATACTAACAATTCATACTATCTCTTCTGATGACCCATTCAATATCCACAAATAGTAATACCTTTTTATGATTACATTTATCTAGTAAGTCATCAAACTTCACTTCATACTGATAATGTTGTGTCCAGAACATCAGACTGCTTAAATCATTACTAATTACATTTCAAATTATTATAAAAATAAAGTTTCAGATTCCAATTGCACTTCAAAAATACATAATAAAGATTAAGGATGATTACATGGCACTTATATATCACCAATGAGTAATAACAGAGACATAGGTTATATATGTCTCTGATAATAAGGAATTCATCAACAACAGAATGAAATTGTCTTGCAAATAATTTAGTGCAAAGAATAAGAGAAATGTAGCTTTTTTCCCTCGAAAAATAGCTTGTGAAAATGAGAGGTGGGTAGTTATATTGGACACTGACTACAGTTGAAATACTGTGCCAACATGACTCAAAACATCTGTTGATAGTTGCTGGGCTACTTCTGGGGAGTTATCTCCCTCAACAAAAAATCAATATGAAGAATTGTGTGAATAGGACTTCCAATGTGCAAGCACAAAGCCTAATGCCAAGCTATGCAACGAATCTCTGTATCCATGTGAGTGTTAGAAGTAGATCCTAATGTGTGTTAATGAATAATAAGCCAAATATATAGATTCCTTTATCAAAATTATCATTGTACGGTAATTTAATTTTCCTGCTAATGTGATTGATACCATGGTAGAAGTTGTAAAAAAAATGCATAAATAGAAAGAACACACTGAATATCCTTGATGTTGATGAAGGTCTTAGTTTTAGTGTGTGTACTATAATGTTTTGAGAATGCAGAAAAATGTAGGAGAGGCGGAATCAACATGATCCCTATATGACTGTTCCGCTTCCCTCAACGTCATAAAAACAAGTACAATTACATAATCATATAGCAATCATTTTTGAATGTGAGTACAAATTGTGTAGGCAAATGATTAGACTTAAAATGTTTCATAGAATGATTCTGACAAAGTACTAGATTGCCACACTGATGATTCACTTAACCAAGTGACGGCTCAGGGTGGCTCAAGTTATTAAATCACTTTACAGATTACGGGGTTCCCCACACAAGTGGGAGGACTCAAGTTTAATTCAGAGAAATGTCTCATACCTTTGACATATTACTTCGTCATACCTTTGACATATTACTTCGTCATACCTTTGACATATTACTTCGTCATACCTTTGACATATTACTTCGTCATACCTTTGACATATTACTTCGTCATACCTTTGACATATTACTTCGTCATACCTTTGACATGTTTCAAACATGTAATGATAACTCAAGTCAAAGGTCTTTCAAATAAGACTTTGAACTGCATCTATGGCAGGTGTAACCAACAATATAACATTCACTACAACAGAAAAAGTCCATAACACCAGTACAAATTTGTGGAACTTCAACTATTGGTGAGTATACAATATGTAATACACAACTGGTCCTAAAAGTTTTCTCTGTCCAGAAATGTCAGATGACTTTAAATGTCTGCCATTGATTTATCACAGGTCTGCTACCTACCTGATTCCCTTTATAAAGTCCTCCGGATTCCACTTCATATCAGACTTCCTGTACGCAATCATGGAATGGTTTTCTGATTGCTCAAGGTATCTCCATGAAGGCTAAAAGCACAAAAAGTACGGGACACATTTGATCTCATTAGTTAGTTTTAACACGAATTGATCACATATTGAAATACATACTTTATATAATCTAATACATGTATGTTACAATGATTAACAAACATGTATCTTACTTCTTTAATGTCTTTTGTTGATTCTTATTTTGGCATCAAGGGTGTTTACTGTGGAAGGAATTACATGCTAGCACAAGATACTGATGATTAGTGATGATAGCAAGAGTCATCCACCGATCTATGGTGGGAAAATTATTAATTCTTCTTTTTTCTTTTTTTGCAACTACAGTCAAACTTGCCTTAGCGACCGCCCTTATATAACAACTCCTTGTCCATAACAACCGTATTTGGACCTCCCTTGAGAATTACTATATATTTCCCCCTTATATAGCTACCACCTGCCTTAGGCGACCTCTGTATTTCACTCACCAGTAATTATTTTACTTGCGTGTAGCGACTGCTTAATGGTGGAAGAAGATAACTCAGGATATTGCGAGAACTAATCAACAACATGGCACAACACACAATGTTTTGACAGTCAGAACACACCTAGTGGTGTCAATTTACACCCCGGGTGGTAATTAGGCACTCTGACGTGCTTTTTGACAAGGTGTTTTTACAACCAGGAACTAACAATCATTGCTGATTGGTTGATGTTTTGTGTACAATCATCAATTATAGACTTACGTTTCAGGTGATGATATCTTAATTAGCGAAAGACTAAGACTAACAAATTAAAAATAAAAAAAGGACACGCTTTGTGACACGGTGTCTTTACAAACAGGAGTATTTAAATACCATGACTGAAACAATCGAGGTTTTGTTTTCTCGTATTCAGGAATGCAATGGGGTAATTATCTTACATCTTATCTTATGGAACATCATTTGATAAGCAAGTCAACATCTCAATCCAGAGTAAAATCACGGATGCTCGTTGAATTGGAATATATTTAATAAAATGAAAATTAAATTCATCTATATACAACTTTCTGTCTATTCTTACACACCTGTGTGACTAACAACAACACAGATCACCGACTTTGAGCAGTTTTTACAAGATTTGTCCCAGTTTTAATAATGTGCCGCATTATGATGTATCCGCGATGTATATAATACAATTTCATCATAAATTAATTAAAATTAATTAAAACATTGAATTATTTCTTATTCTCATTATTTATATGTTGTACTTGTATTAGTACAGGGATTTTGCCTATGCCTATTTTGGGTCTGATTACAGGACCCTTCCTAATTCAATAATGGCTTGTATTTTCCCCAAAATATGCAAAATTCCCAATTTGAAATTTAAAAAAAAAAATGTATATTTTCCCAATTTTCCAGATCCTGGACCCAGAATTTTGGAGGTAGGAAAATCCCTTTAATATTACGATGTATATTTATTAAATGTAATATCTAACCAGGGTAGAAATATGTACAGTAGTTGGAAATAATGAAAGTCATCTCAGATCCTTTGGATTTCATATCTCGTGTGACCCTTTATATAAAGACCATTTTTGTAATTCCCCCTGAGCGGTCTTTATATACAAGTTTGACTGTACGTAAAAATGATCTGATATATTAACATTTTCAGTAAATGAGCAAGGCAACTTAAGGGGAACACTATTGATCAAACCAGAACAGGGAAAACAATACTGTAGTGTCAGAAAATTTCCTGGTGTTAAAGTTTCATTGTTAACCCTTTCAGTACTATAGCCCCTTAAACCGCCTGCTAAATAATGTTACATCTCTTTACTACAGAGCCCAAAACAGCCTGTGAAGTTTACTAGTCCTGAATTACTTTGTCGCTCAAAGTAGCCTGATTTTTGGGTCCATCTTTTTTGGTATGCTATATTTACTTTGAAATCAAAAAAGAGACTTAAGTGTGATATCCTTTTTATGTAAATGAGCATTCTTTGTAAAATGTGTTTGATAGCTGTAGTGTGCCCAATACAATGTATATCATAATACTCCAGTAGTTAAACATGTCTGTTAGTGAACATATTAGTACTACAAGGTGTAAATTATGTAAAATTTTGTTGACAGATGAAAACAACGAATTAACAAAATTAAAAACATAATGAAATGTTCTGATGCTACAATATATTAATTGTAGCTGTGGCAGGTATGACATACACAGGATGACATAAATACACTTACCTCCACAAAGAACATGTCATCATCTGTAAAAATACTGGCCATTAAATTGCCATCCTCCCACTGAACATGGACATTAGATTTTGGATCATCTATTGGACAAAATAAGTAAAATTAAGTATGTGGTATATATATATATATATATATATATATATATATATATATATATATATATATATATATATATATATATATATATATATATATATAAATGCCATTGAAAGAATGTCAAAGTCATTAAAAAGTGATACAAATATGTAACCGTATTGGGGCAGAAACACTGTACTCGACCACTCATACAGGACGATGACTTGGGGATGAATAGTTAGTTAGCATTGGGTACCTGTGACAAGCAATTTGTCTTCTAGATCTGTAACATCTTGCAAAAGCAGCCTCTGAAACTCTCCATGAACACTACACATTTACAATCCTTTACTGCCATTTTAATTAATTATAAGTCCTGTATCAGATCTGCAGAAATAGTTCAGGGTTCCACAGAGTTAATAAAAAATTGGAACAAGCTTAAAGTGCCGAGGGATGAGTGGTTTTCAAAATCACATGTCCCATAGGATTAGTCATTTTTAAAAAAAAATTTCTCACCCTGCATATCCAGTAATTACGGGCATCTGCTAATATGTAAGCAATGAATGAAGTGACTTCACATACATGTATACATTTACATAGGATAGACACCATATTAAAGCCATACAGGCTGTCATATTGATAAAAAAAATATATCATGCAATAAGAATTTGAACTAAACTTATCATTAATACTAAAAACATATAGAGCCATGTAAATTTCTAACATATTATCCATATATTGCCTTGAACAAATATGCTGATTTCAATAAAATCTCTCTTTTTCTGCTCTGTCCAACTGGTGTCCAAGAGTAAAATTTTCAAATGAAGACGTGGGATATGAGAGGTGTTATTTTTTTCTCTAAAGATGTAGGAAAATATATATATGATTGTATTTTAAACTCTCTATCACTATGAATCCTTATATGTATGTGCATCTAAAATGTGGCCAGCAAGGTATCTTGTTAAATTGTCATCCATAAACCTAATTCTCTGCAATACGTATTCCAAACATTTCCACTGTAATGTTTTGCAATTTATAAACAAAAATAAAATCTTGTTAAATGTCACCCATAAAATTAATTCTCTGAAGTGTAATACATATACAAAGACATTAGCATTGTAATGTTCACTGAATATAAAATAAAATTTAAAATCTTGGACACCCAAGAAGATGAGAAGCATTTACGATGAATATGCTACAATTTTTACCTTTCAATCTTCCTGCCATGAAATTAAGTCTATCGATATGAAACTCGGATGTTTCTCCATTTTTATGGACAACCATAGATTTAAAGTCATGTGACAGAGGTGACGAATGCTTTAAAAGAAGATGAAATTTCCTAAAAAATAAAAAAAGAAGAATTACATCATCTCACATGAGATCTCTCATCATCCTGTTTTCTGATATGTTGCATATAGGATCCAACGAAAACCACTATTGGGTCACATGTGCATGACCTTGCAGGTGTTTAGTGTTCAACCAATGAAAATGTGTCGTACAGATCTAAAAAATTGATTGAATGGTACATGTACATGTAACAGAATATAAACATAATAAACTTACAACACAGAACACAAACAAAATCTGCAAGTAGAGAATTCCTTTCATAACTATGAATAGGATCAAATGAAATGCATTCTGAATGAATTCTGCAGACTGAAGATTTCTTTATTTTAAAAATGAGTTTATACATACAAGTGTACCCATCAATTTGTACTCATCGAACAATTTATTGTACTATTATCCTTACACTTCCATGTATTTATAGCACTTTTTTAAGTATGACTATGTACATCATACTACATGTGATAATTCTGATAACTTACTACAATGAAAGGTCTACAGAAATTCTAAGTTTTTGTTTAAATGTTGAAACGACAACTCGGCCGTAAATCTCATAAATGACAGGTATAAAACTGCTGGGGTAAAATGATAAATGAATTTTAAAAAAGTCATTAATTCATCAAAATTAATAAATTGATAAATAGTTTAAGAATGATTTGGAACAAGAGTTTGATCAAAGCAAAGAAAAGGGAAAGTGCCACCTAGAACTAGTGTAACTTGTATCATTTCTATTATAAATCTGTAAAATTCAGGTTTTTGTTTTGTATATAATAATGCATATATCAGTGTAGTTTGTTGGTATTTAATTTATTGATTCTAAGTAAATACAACTTAATAACATCCGTTTAGACCCCCCCAAAAAAAAAATTTTAAGTTCCTTTTTTACAAATAATTATAATTTTGCCCATGAAATCTTGTGTCACTTCAAACACTAAATGGTATCATGGCAACTACCAAGTTGTACATGTATCTTGATTAGGCCAAAATTCTGTCCCGAATTTAAGTTATATCTATTATGTATGCAATAAAAAAAGTTTACTATCAATATTAATGATATGAGGACTACAGTCAACCAGTAGATGGGTACGAGTGAGCCAATTGATGGGTACGAGTGAGCCAATTGATGGGTACGAGTCAGCCAAAACATGGATATGAGTCAGCCAATTCATTTGGGAACAAGCCAGCCAAAATGGGTATGAGCTGGTGGGTATGAGTTGCGATGGGTACGAGTTGACTATAACCAATCTTTACTACATGTATTTAATAAACTTTTAAGATGCTATACAGTGTAAATTGTATTTTCATTGGTGGAACAACACACATATATGAGAGGTCACTCACAAGTATCCCCATAGCGGTTTTCATTAGATTTCCTGTATGACATATCAGAAAACAGGAGCGACAAGAGATGGGTTTTTAAATCAGATTGTGTATTGACATTATATATATATATATATATATATACTATCCACTACAATGTGCAACCAAGAAATGCTCATTCCATTCATCCAACATATTTGATGATGTTATTGATGTCACATTCATGACCCACTGTTTTGGCATTAGTATATATTCCCCTGAGGTATGAACCCTATAAGAAGAACAGATATTTAATCTATGTACATAATTAAATGAATAAGGGTCATGTAATAAATTGTTTCTATCAGTATCATCAGACTACACTTGATCATTTTAGCAGAAAGATTCAACTGGAGCTATGATCTCGTTGAATAATTCCGCTACAACGATCTCGTGTAGTCTGATGATACGGATAGAAACATGTGTAGATTTGTCTATGTATTATGCACATCTTAATACTTTGATACCCATAACTCAATCTGAAGATTTGATTGTAAAGATATGAAGCTCATGTTGTGCATTTTGTCGTACATTTTATATAAACAACATTTAGTAAACACTATACATGTAGTAATGTGTAAATTCGCAATAATTATAAGGCTTATAATAAGCTGTGCAAACAGTAGAAAGTAAGAACTTAGTGACTAACTACTTTGATATACTTTATAGAACGTCTGAATGTGCTAGCTACAACAAGCAGATTTGCTGTACATACATTTATAAGACCATCAGTTTGATAACATGTATACATACATTTGTGACATGTACACAGGTTCCTACATTTGGGTAAGTAGGTTCACGTGTATGGTAATGTAATATCTTTATCTAATTTTATGAGTGCAAGTAATAAAAATTGAGACCAATGTTCTCTTCCCAGGTTCATTGTAACCAGGTTGTAACCAGGTTCTCTCTTCCACCACAAAAATTGGCCACCACCATATGACTGAAAAATTGTTGAGTGGCGTAAAACAGCATTAGAAATACAAATTCCTGAAGACAAAAAAAAAGTTGCAAAATTTGCAGAGAATAACAAAAATTTGCATTTTGGCTATACATCGTACATTGTAAGTTTATATCAGCATAAATCTATAGGCCCTATATCCTGATATCTCAACATGTTACCTCTTGATATTCTATACTGTACCTGCCAAGGGTTTCAAACTGAACTTCATGAATAGAAGCCTGGGGTCTTGGATCAGCACTCCTTCTTACTCTTGAGTGTATATCAACATTGCTTAAGGTTTCATAGTAGTGTAAATCATGTTCAAGACCTGGAAAAAAATAGTACAGTACAAATATGGAAACTAAATAGTACAGTACAAATATGGAAACTAAATAGAGCTGGACGTACAAGGTAATAATGTGTAAGCTTATAATAGATATAAAAATAGTACCGGTACAGTACAAATATGGAAACTAAATAGTGCTGGATGTACAAGGTAATAATGTGTAAGTTTATAATAGATATAAAAATAGTACAGTACAATAGAGCTGGACGTACAAGGTAATAATGTGTAAGTTTATAATAGATATAAAAATAGTACAGTACAAATATGGAAACTAAATAGAGCTGGATGTACAAGGTAATAGTGTGTAAGCTTATAATAGATATAAAAGTTTTAAAACAATACAGTTTACTACTAGCTTTATATGACTTTTTTGTATGATAGAATTATACAGAGATCTGACATACATTGTACATGAACTTATTCCAATGGATGTCATCAATATACAATATACAGTGGAATTTCATTATCTCGAAACTCATACTACCACTATTACCTTGACATATCCAGAATTCGAGATAACCAAAATTTTTAATTAATATATTATTATATCTATAAAAATCAGGACCGGACTTTCAACTTTGACATATCCGGAATTTCAACTCAACCTATTTCAGCATAACAAAATTCCACTGTATTTAAAGCTCAGGGCTAATGGGACTGATTCATGTACCATGTGATAACCGATAATGTTTGTGCAGCATCAGTTATCTCCAATGGTGAAGGAACATAACTCTGCGCAATCTTCCTGCTGAAAATACATTAGTGTGGAATATCGTCTTCTTGCGTTATTCCATCACTAATAGAAACAATAGTCCCACACAAACATCATCGGACAAGGTCCTGTACCCTGTCAATTGGGAATTTTACATCGCAATGGGCTAAATTTGATAACATAAAAAGTAACTGTAAACTTGTAATTTATCTAACAGTTTTTATTTAACTTAAAACATGGAATTAATCTGGAGACATACATGTAGAGGTTTGAATTAAGAAGTACTTTTTAAATTATAAATTTTTTATTTGTCTGAATACCAAAAGTCAGCTATGTGTACATGGTGAACATATTTGGAAAATGTTTGCTTAAAATTGGGGGAAATATAGCAAATTTTGCATTTGGAATGCTTCCTTTTACATGACCTGCATGTTAACGATATTAATCCATCAAGCTTTATGTATACATCATTACATGTACTATGGATTGTTTAAGCCTTTGAACCCTGGAGGCCGGAAAACCGGCCATAACATTAATGCTTGTTTACCCTGGTGGCCGGTTTTCCAGTCAGGAAGTTGTTCTGTTATTTAGGATTTTCTATAGATCTCATTGACCAATCAGAGCTCCTGTAACATCTTGTATTTGATAAATCATGCTTCTGGTGAAACTGTATAACATTTCTAGAAATATTGCTTGGCTAAACATTATGAGATAAAGGCACTCAATCATGTTAACAGCTGATCATGTTTTCAAACTTGTATTGAACTCTGAAGATGAGGAAAGTCTGGGTAGAAATGAATTCATATAAAGTGATTCTGAATGTGCGTAAGATTCGGAAAACTCTGTTGATTATCATGAAAGTAGTGATTTATTGTAATAATCAATATACAAGCAAAAAATAAAGGAAATGAGAGAGATTAAAAGTTTTGGTATTTCTGTCCAAGAGCCCAGGTGGGTTAGGTCGAACTTTCTGCCCCGATTTTAAGTGCGGTACAAATCTGCTTTAAATCGGGGTAGAAAGTTTGGCTCAAGGGTGGGTGAACAACTCATTTCTGGTGGCCAGGGTTCAAAGGATTAAGCAAAATCAGATGAGGGTCCAGATGGAACCCTTACCTAGTTCTAAGCGTTTACATGTATGTATCCATTAGCTTTCAATAAATCTGTATGACCACTCGGACTCCATGTAATTATTGATTATAGTCTCATGGAAATATGATTTCAATGTATTATAGGTTCAGTAAATAAATTTTAATTAAAACTGTGGACATTTGAAAATCATTACTTTTCTATAGGATAAAATTAAAATACACAGTGTAACTGTCATGTGCTTGATAAACTACCTGTAAGACAGGGGATCATCAATATATCCCAGAGGATCTATTGGAGGTGCTAATTTCTGTGGAAACGCTGGGTAAAATCGGAGAAATTTACATAAAATTCTCCGATGTTACCCAGCGTTACACGTTTACTGATGACCATCTCAGGGCTTGTAGTGTGTCAAGCACCTGTGAGATAACTATTGCTTATTACAGTGAAATAATAAATGTCACTTTACAAATGCATAGGCGTCAGAACCGGTGGGGCTAGGGGGGGTCTTAGCCCCCCCCCCACTTTTTTTTTGCAAAGATAGACATAGGTGTTGAAAACGCCAGACGTTTTTGGCGTGTGTGTGTGTGTTTCAAGTTGGTTTAGCCCCCCCCCCCCCCACTTTCAATTCGCTTCCGACGCCTATGAAATGTATTTCTTTGTTTAAAAATAATGCAATGACATACGATATATTTACCTTCTGAGATCTCTGTTATCAGTGTCACAAATAGCACCGAAAATATTCGGTTTTCAATATGCATTATATTATATTAAAAAATCTATTACACGGATTTTAACATCAAGTCAAAATTAAATCTGTACTGATTCTAGAATTATAGCGAATTATGTTAGTCATTAATGCATATTTGCTATGCAACCCTAGCGCTAATTACAAATGCACAGAGTGGGTCACAACACTATAAAAGTAAATGAAACATGAAACAACCACTGCACTTCCGAGTAGGAAACTCCCGGTTTTTACATTCCATAAACGACAAACTAATCGCAGTTATGCCCCCTACCGGTGTACACGGTAAATCTACTTTCATTTTCAAACTTCCGGTGTCAGCTATTTTTTTCAGTTATCTGGTAGCTACATGTATGGCACGCCAAAATTACATTAATGAGTTAAACCTAATTTTCTCAGATAAACTCAGTTTTTCTCCAGTTAAAACGTAGTTTTTCTCTTTTAAACCTTGTTTTTCTCCAGTTAATGTTGGTTACTAGAAAAACCTATTTTTTCCTCAGTTAATCCTAATTTTTTTAAAAGGAGAAAAATTTAGTTTAACTGAGAAAAACTAGGTTTACTTGCGCGAAATACTCATTAATGTGATTGTGGCGCGGTTAAACCTAGTTTTACTCAGTTACACTAGCTTTTTCTCGAGAAAAACTTGGTTTAACGCATTAGTGTGATTTTGGCGCAGTTAAACCTAGTTTTTCTCAGTTAAACTTAGGTTTTCTCCAGTTAATGTGGGTTACTGAGAAAATCTAGGTTAAACTGAAGAAAAACTAGGTTTAACTGAGAAAATCTAGGTTTAACTGATTAAACACACCGAAATTACAATAATGAATTAAACTTAGTTTTTCTCAGTTTAACTTAATTTTCTCCGGTTAAAGTGGGTTACGAGTTCAAACTTATTTTTCCCTAGTTAACCCTAGTTTTTCTCGTAACCCACACTAACTGGAGAAAAAATATATTTAACTAAGAAAAACTAGGATTAACTGCGCTAAAATCATGTTAATACTCATTAATGTGATTGTGGCGCAGTTAAATCTGATTTTTCTCAGTAAAAGTAGTTTATTCTCGAGAAAAACTCGCTCCGCTTGGCGAATAAATTTTAAATGTACACCTACTCCAACTTTTAATCATAAGTCTACTTTGGATGGTATATGCATTACATCACAATTAGACATTATTTTACGTCAGCAGCCTAACACCCACCTTTTTAATTTTTTCTACATCCACCATTGTTGTATGTATTAATAGAAATGGCACAGAAATGCTATGCCAAAGGGCAAAAATTAAAATTACTAAGAATAAAGGTTACTTACACGGTTCAAACAAAGGCCTGGAACGTTTTAGTATGTTCAGTTGCTAGGATGCCTTCCTGCAGATTGTAGGCCTACTAATGTGGTAGTCAAAATTAATACCCAATAGTTGTAAGGTGCTGTCACATGTAAGATCTGAATTTTGTATTCGTAAAGTTGGTTTTTTGTTGTAGGTTTTCTTTCCAAATGCCAAAACTTTGTCAGGGTTAGCCTGCATTTTATTTATTTTAAACCACTGAATTAGAGAGTTTGATTCTACCTCTAATATTGATATTAATACATTAAGGTCAGAATAACTAAAAGACAGTGTATTATCGTCTGCATAGTTATGTAGAGAACTATGTTTAATAAATAAAAAATATATCGTTTATAAATATGTTAAACAGTAATGGACCAAGGATCTTGTGGCACTCCTTTATGGATGTCAGCCTAACTGCACAGAGTACTATTAATCTACTTTAATCTGTTCTTTCCTGTCTGACTGGCATGATTTTAGAAACAGAACTGATTTTTTTCGAAACACCATATGCAGATAATTTGTTGTAATTCAAGAACTTTAAAAAAAAATGAAAAAAATAGATAGAACGCTAACCAGTCTATAATTTGATTTCACAAGAGGGTGATTCTTTTTTAATAAAAGAGTAATCTGGGCCTCTTTTAGCATATCCGGGAAAAACTGTTTTCAATAGATAAATTTACATAGTAGTTAGTTGGTGTGCAATGATATTGTTGCCATGTTTCACGATTTTAGCGGGGATGCCATCAACACCAGTGGTCTTTTTATATTAATTTTATTCATATTTTTTTTTCAACCTTGTCACATATTATTTTAAGAAATAAAAATTTTATTTGGTCTCTACATTTTCCTTTATATTTTGTATCCTTTGATGATTTAAGGGGTATACTCTATCTTTCCCAATAATATCAGCTACAATAGAGAAAAAAATGATTAAAAGTTTCTGAAACTTCTTATGTATTATTTATTATCTTATTTTTCACAGAGTACTATAGAGTGTCTACCAGTATTACATTTTTAGGGGAAAAATGGCTTGAAGGTCTTCCAAAAATCACAGAATTTAGATCCGCATGAACATCCTTCCAAAAATATATTTTCATTGACTTCTTCTTAAGTTTGGTTACGAAGTTTCTCCGTTTCCTATTTTTTCCCAATTTTTGGAGTTTCTATTTATATAACATTTGTTTTCGGTATATGGCACCTCTTAACTCTTTATTACATACACAGAAGTGGTTTCTTTCTTTGATAACGTGATTTTACTGGTGCATGATATGTTTGTTTAAAATTCTTATCAAAATTTGCTCACAACTAATGTAAATTTTGTTAAAACTCTGTGTTCATTACAATTAGATGGCACATCAGATAGTTCTATGTTTTGAAGATCATGTATAAACATATTTACATCAAAAGTCTTATAACTTCTATACTTTAATTTCCCTGCGTTGTTGAGCAGGTAGAACATCTTATTGTGAAAATCACCCACTCCTGTAGGTGTCTCGTTTCGTCTTCACGGAAGCGTATTAGGCTCACCTGCCAAAATATTTTATCTCTTAATTATCTGGCGCTTATTTATCGGTCGCCATTTGTATTGTTATGGAAGAGGCTGTTGTATTGTTTCACAGCCTCGGACTTTCTCATCAGGAAATGTTATAATATCTTGCACATGTCACAGGGATTATTATTAGCAGAAGTACACTTAAGAGGAAATTTAAGTGTTCCATATCAGGTATCATATTAGCAGAAGTACACTTAAGAGGAAACTTAAGTGTACTTCTGCTAATTATAATCCCGGGGACATGTGCAAGGTATTGTAACATCTCCTGATGAGAAAGTCCGAGGCTGCTCAATTAAGTGGCGGCCGCCAGATAATTATGCGGCGGCCACCAGATAATTAATTGGCAGCCGCCAGATGAAATATTTTCACTCTCAAGAAAAAATGGCGGCCACCAAATAAAATATTTTCACTCTACGCTTCTGTACGTCCTCGATATGTAGAGATATATACGGACGCGTATAAGGCTCACCTGCTAAAATATTTTTCTTGGGAGTGAAAATATTTTATCTGGCGGCCGCAACTTAATTATCTGGCAGCCGCCACATAATTATCTGACAGACGCCACTTAATTATCCGGCGCTTATTTATCGGTATTTTAGGTACGAGTACACGGAGTAGCCTACTGTAGGCTATCCCCTTCAACACAATTTTCGGCCGTCTTGTTTGCGTAGCGTCAAGCATTCTAGTCCATAGAGGAGTCTTGGCTTGGCATAGATCTCCAAGAGTTGTAGGCCTACGGTTGGATTTATCACACTGACCCCATGAAAGCCAGCCCTCAGAAGGGAATATAGTTTTTCTTGCCGCTTGGATGGCCTCACCCTCCGCAAGGGTCAAATTTGTCGAAAGTGTGCTTTGTCTGGGTACTCCTAGGCCCTATGTGTCTAGGTATCAACTATTTCGATTGGTTTCTCGTTCAGCATACACATGTCCTTGCAATTTTCTGTATCTCCACGCTTCTGGTTAAATATGATGATTTTTCTTTTGCTCACTTAGCATATACATGCACCTCTCTTGTTTGCGTAGCTTTCTTAAACCTTAGTGAGGGTAAATACTCATGTTTATTGTCAGAGAACAGGTTGGTGTACCTACATAGGTAGACCCTATTCGGTAACCTATAGCTTTGTCCTCAAAGGTCTTACGTACCGGTTTAATGAATGCTTTGTAGGCTATTGGAGACCATATTCCTCCTTGTCTCTCTTAAGTGTGTAGATAACTTCCCTTCCCACATGACTTGAGATGTCGTGTCAGAATACCATTGCTCCATATATATATATATATATATATATATATATATATATATATATATATATATATATATATATAATCCTAGTTACAGCTGCAACGAAGATATTCCACCTTTGTTATTTTTCTGTCCCTCAAAATAGTAAAATACATTCTTCGTTGCAGCTTTTGCAGCTGCCTTAACACTGCTCTTCAGATTCATGACAGAAACGTCCACCAACCTTTTGCTCAACCAACAAAACACAAGTTAAAATTGGACCCAACTACCATAGCGGTAGTATGTGATCCAGAATTTGACGCAAAAATTTATATGTGAATGGCGAAAACAATAATATGTTTCTTGATCACCCAAACCCAAAAGTTTTACGAACGATAATATAGTTAATAAAAGTTCTGCTTGAGTATTGAGTAAATTTGGTGACTTTGGGTCCTGGAAAGGCATTGACGTACATTACTCGATCCAACTTGATGTTCCACCAAAGCCGATGGTACTCCAAAGCGTACAGTGGACCTAAAGTCACAAACTCGACATTCTATAGCCAAACACATCATGTTCAATTTTTGCAAGCATGTGAATGACTCGACCTATGTGCTCGCAACGGCATTACTCTAAATCCCAAACAAGTTTCAATTCGCTCAAGATAATGACAATTTTGCAGAACTTACAATTACCCAAAGGGAGCATACAATCAAGTACACGAACTAAGTTTTAGATGCCATTAGCAACTTCACAACACTAATTGGCATTGCGGGTGCAAGTGCTTGGTCATGTCAAAACAGTGGAAACCATCCACAACATCAGCTGGACATATGAACTAGATGAGATATTCCGACAATCCAAAGAAATCACCATACAGGAGATGAAAGTGTACGTCTGTTTGATCCTACTCGCCCACCGACTGGTCTGTTGATGAAATTTGGTTGTTACTGTTAGCGTTTCAGTAAACTTCTTACCTGCTGTAACGATGTCTAGAAACTATGTCTGGTTGGCAGCAGATTCACACACCCGGATGAGGGCAGGTATGCACCTATTGAAGGCAAGGTATTGGCTGTTTTGTATGTATTCCACCAAACACACTACTATGTTGTAGGGTGCAAAGTCCTCTAATAAACCACTTCTCCAGATTCTGAATGATAGATCACCCCAAAACATCGATTACAGGCAACTCCTCAACCTCAAAGAGAAAACTATGGTACATAGGTTCTTAATTATACATGTATCAGGCAGAGAGAACCTTGAACCAATTAGCTTCCCGCTGGAGCACTTAATCGTTTGCAATTGCCAGGTGAAGCACCAGAACTTGATTCTCTTGTTAACACGATTGCTCATTATCATAACACAATCACCAGTCTTTGTGTACATACAGAGGATAATGATACAACTAATGACACCTCAACAGTTGCCGCTGCCACTAGTGCACTGAATGCTGTCATCACAGTTGTTACTTGGGACATGATCCGTGAGGCAACAAAATCAGAGCCCACATTTGCAAATCTCATCAGACAGCTGGAGAAAGGGTTTCCAGAAGATTTCAAGAACAACCAACAGACGCGCGTTCTTACCATCGCTTTCCAGCCAGTTTATGTATACGGTGTAGTTCTTCAGGACCAAAATTGTAATACCACCAGCTCTTTGGAAACCAATATTCATTGCACTCCATGCGACCCAATAAGGCGTCATTGTCCCGATATCACAATAGATATCGCCGAGGTTAGAAACCAGCGCGTTAACTGCCATAAGATGGCCAAATCAAACACAATGCAACCTCCATTTGACACCTCCAGACTATCTGTTTCAAATCATTTGCAGTGACTTCACATATAACCATAAAGACTACGTAATTGTTACTGACAGGTGTTCAATTGTCCAATATGAGTCCGAATCAGGTGCAGAGAAATTGTTAAGTTACTACGTGAGAAATTTGTGACTTTTGGCATCCCAGATAAAATGCCATGTATATAAATACTGATATATAGAAACTGTACTGAACAAGAAACAAAATCTTTTCCAGCAATGATCCTGTTTGAATACCAATTCGTTATGCCATTCTCATACTGATGGGTACTGATGATACTTTCCTCACGAAACATGGACTGAGTATGAGTAGATGACTCATCAAGATGGCACTTGCTAAATGGCTAACGAGGGAACATGTACAGTGGAGAAATGAACACACCGCCTGCCACCACTACATGTGTACATACTAAACTGAGAAGGCAACCACCCAAGGAGATGGAAACACACTTGAGCTGTTGTTGAAGTACGGCAATACCATCAATGTTGTCTGTGTAGATGACACAGGCTGAGTTACTATCTGTAACTTCCAGCACCTTTGAAACTTAACTCCTTTTGAAAGCATCCCAACACAAGGTCCTTTGATGGTACAACCCCAGAATGTAATTTTGAATTCTCCAACTACAATATACATTGTACTTTCAAAATGGCAAAAATTCCAGTCTTGTCTTCGCCTTGAAGATGCCAAGATGTTAAAGTCAAGAAGCTGTGTCAAGTGCACATGACTCACCTACCACAGTTCATACTCTGACACTGTCAACTAAGACAATTCAACATCCTTCACAACTATATTTGGATAAATCGTACCAAGATGGGCCCGTTCTGACCCAGATACCTCGTGCTCTTCTGTCTTAGTCCTATTGACACTGTGCATACCCAGCTTCTGTGACAGAATTGAATCAGAAACTGATATACGAACTATAATAAGATTTACTTTGCGATTACAGACACTTTTATTCAGAAAATTATGTATGACTTTTTGCAATTAGTTGATTAACAGATCATTCCTGCAAGATGGAATTATTTCTTTCTCATAAACTATTCTTAACTTGTTTTAAGTTTTTTTCGTATCTTAGAAAACTTGTCTCCGGGGAAGGAAATGACTAACCCATTCACTAATGTAAAATGTTTATACATTTCAGGTATCAGGTAATCCTTGTAATTGAAAAAAAATCCGACATATTCCGGCGGACAGTCAGTAACAAACCTAATAACTTATAATGTGTGTGTCTCTGCGTGTCATTGTATGTCATCGTTCATCTATGTTACCATGTTTGTGTAGGACAGAAGCAATTTTTGTTTTCCTACTCATCATCTGTCACTCATAACTTAAACAACAGGTTACAATATCTGAATAAAGGTTTTGTTATTTTTCATAGTTTACAGATGAACATAGAATAATTACTCAGGAAAATATAACAGAATGAATCTAATTATTGGAAAATGGTAATAAAATTTATATTATCCATAGTTCAATCTGTCGTAGTGAAATAGCCTCGGCAATGACAAATCATTTCTTTTAGTCAATAAAAACATCATATCCATCACTCTTCTGAAGAGGGTATAGAAAAAAGAATGAAAACAAAACCATGGTTACACATTTTAATAATTACTCCACCTAAATATAAAATTTATAAATTTGGCAAGTACTCAAATTAAAATCATCCATCCATCCACCAAAGTAATGTAATATTTAGAATTTTGTGAAACAAAACCTTTGGCATTTATATCTATGATCATTTTCTCTCTCTATATATATACATATAATTATAGATCAAACAATATATATATATATATATATAATCAAACTAACAAAGCAAGCACAAATCATCAGCCTGGTATGACAATAATCACAGCAAAGTGGGGCCCAGACGCCAGAATCAGAGAATATGTAAGACTTAAAAGATTTCAGTCTTCAACACAATGCTTATTAAGCAATTTGTCAGACTCTTATTTTGTAGTAAAACAACACATCAGGAATACACACCAAGGAAGTATCTAGTATTAACATCCAGGAAATTTTGACACAAACTTCCAGTTCTGACTGAAGTCTAAGATTGCTTCATGATTCTTGGCCCTGGAGATCCTCAAAGGCCATAGATATATTAAATAATATACATGTGTAATGGCACAAGTGGGAAAGTTTTTGGGGTGGTAATTGATTAACTACATTTTACAATATCTCCTAATGAAATCAGAGTGACTAGGCAGAATGAGCAAATTAAACAGGGTTTATGCAGTTTTGACGATTTTGAAATGAAAACAGAATATCTTTATTATATTTGGAAACAATTGTAGGCCTATAACATTTGCAAACAGTACGAGTAAAGTTTATTTCCAATCGATATATATATGTGTAACCAGCAGAGAGAAAAGAAGTATTTGATGTATGACTCAAAATCTAATTTCTTATTGGTGTATTCCATTCATTTATAATTGAGAAAACATGTATATGGAATTAAGTATTGATGATAATAATTACAGGTACTGTGGTTCATTTCATGTTTGCAAATCTTACAAATTAAACATTTGTTTTATACACAGTGATTAAAACAAAATTAACTATGAGAATTTTACTCCAGATGACACGTACCTTCATATATAGTTATATACACAATGCAATGCTGAATATATTAAACATTTGTTTTTAGAAAGGCTTTGTATGAAATACATGTACTTGAGCAAATAACTTTCAACACAAACTACATAGTAGCCAATCTGATAAGGAATCCATTCTTGTTTGAATGCAGACCACCAAATGTTGAACAAGTTGTGATATAGGTGATTTGTATCATACATACAGATTAAATAACCGTGTTTCAATTATTCAAATCATCAAGTTTATGGCAAAACAAAACTTCTACTATTACAATATAAACTAGATGAAACTTTGTAAATTAACCATAAACAATATATATATATATATATAATTCATAACATACATGGAGGTGATAAGCTTTGCACACCTGTTTCAATCACTAAATCAGTAACACAATCATTTACAAATTCAAACCAGTTAAACCCACCTACATCTAGGGAGCTGAAGGAAGAAATAATAAAACATTATGACCTTTACAGTCATTGGAAATTTTTGTTTTTGTTGTGTGACCTTTTTATGGAAATGACATTAGAGGTCCCATATTCAGCAGTACTGATTTACTGTTGAATAACTGCCATTTTGTGGTTGAGTATTGTTATTGTTGGTAGACAGTCCACTTACTTTCCCATCTTTTTGGTACAACTCTTTTGCTGCTTTGTGTATCTTATCAACAAAGTCGATACCTGAAAACATAAAATCAATTCATACACATCCTTTCCATACTTATTCTGACCAATAATTAATCAAAGAAAACAGTATCAATACATTTGGATACCCTCAAGATAACAACTAGTAGTTTAGGAGTTCTGCACCGGAAACCATTTTCAGTGACCATGACCTGGTTTCCAGAAAGTAGGTCAGATTGATCTTAGACCCCAAAAGGCACATAGAGGGTACACAGGGATCATTTGTGTGAAGTATGGTTCCAATCCACACAAAAGAGTTCTGCTCTGGAAACGATATGTTGACAATGACGCCACTGCAGGATGGAATTAGTGATCCCTATGTATTGCTTCTGCTTCACAGGTGAGACAAAAATCCTGACAATTGATATCAGAGTTTAGGTTTGAAAATGTAAACAGATTCAGATTTCTGCTGAATCCCAAGGATAGGGCTATGAATGGCACAAAGGACTTTTTTTTTAATATTGACACTTTGAACATACACAACACAATACAGCATAGCATCAGTTCTTGTATTTTCAGCCCAAATATTTTCGATATCCCAATTTCCACTACTAATATTTTATCTTTTGAATAAATCAATCACCCAAGTATGTTTCATGTCAAAGTGACATTGACCAACTGATTCCTGAGAAGTCAACAACATGAAAATCAGGACTTAACACCAGTAAATTAAGTAAATAATCAAGATTACTCAAGTTCATCTCATTTGTTATAACTCTGAGATGAAGATATCAACAAGTTATTCTGCAATTGGACATTCCTGTGTCCATATTACATACAATTATAAATGATTATAAAAATTCATTCTTGAAATTCAAAGGACTGCCCCAATTACTTCCAGATGCATAGAAATTTTAGAAAACTGACCGATAACTATAAGACATACTGCATGTACTGGAGATATACCAAGACACATTATACTTCAAATACATTACTTACCAATACTTGTGGCCCATCTGTAAGCGAGACCGGAATATACAAGCTGAGGGTCATCATAGTATGTCATGACATAATCAAATCCATTCTGTAAGGAAAAAAACATAGTCAAACTTACTACTAAATCAAATTAACGATTGTTTTTCATTTTTTGGACTGCATCGAGCACAGAATTTTTTTCCATAAGCCATTGCATTTATACTCGATGCAGTCCAAAAAATGAAAAACAATCCTTATATTTATATATATTACCATTTTCTCTTAATCTGTAGTCAGCTGGTTACGAAATTCATTCTATTTAATTGGCTTTGCGGTAGGAGTGTTTTCATATGATGTAACAGCTAAACAGCTGTGTGAGACGAGAAGTAGGACCCCTTTTCTGTCCGGAAATACTAAATGGAATTAAGGTTTATTTTCTTATTTTCATATCATTTTGAAAGAAACTAGTGACATGGAAAATTTTGAATAAGAGTCAGATTTGTTTTTAAGTTATTTTAGAATATTCGTCTGCTTGGTAACCGGCTTATATGCATTCATGACTGAAAGTAGCCATTTTATTTGACATTTTTTACCAAGCAGCTGGGAACCACAATGACCGATTGGTACGTAACCAACGTAAGTAGGCCTATTTCACACGACCTGATTTCACACGATGCAGGTGACGATTTGTTTCTGATAGAAATATCCAGTGAAGGCAAACAAATCGACTTGTTTATCAAGAGATGCTTGACAAAGTTGCACTAGGCCTTACTCTTTTTTTTTTCTGTTGTAACTATAAAGCGAACTTTCATTTCTGTGCCAGGCGGTGGTCTGTGGTTCTGGTCATAACATGACCTAGATATATCGCGGCGATATGGGCCTGTAGACTGTACAATGTGCTACAGTCTCGTGTTTCTGATTTTTTTCCGTGATTTATATTTGTTTTGTGGTAGGCCTAATGTATGGCTTTTAAGATTAAATATATAAGAAATAAACATGTGATATTCTATTCTTTATTGATTCTTCATGTATTCTTACGCTGAAAAGTAAAGCGGTTAATACTTGGCGCACATGCGACTGCATTTACCGGATTATACAATATATCACTCTATATACTTGCAATGAAGGGAATTGCAGTCGGTATGTAAATATTGTAATTTACAGTACCCAGCGCAATTAATCAATGTCATGTATTAAAGCAATATGAACTGAAAGTTTTTTATTCTGATAATTTTTGCTTGTAAATGTGTTGTAATGTTTGTGTAGTAATAAAAATAATAATCCAATCATTGTGTCATACCATATCAACACTTTTAATTGTCATCCAATGGATAGATAACTATTATGTGTCTAGGGCTTGGCCAATATTTAACCAAACAGAATAAAATGAACAAAAGGTTTCATCACCAAAGATGATTCATGTAAAGTTTGAATGAAACTGACCCAGGATTTACTGAAATGGAGTGAAAAATATTATGAAGTAAACAGGTAACACCAAAAGGTGGTTGAGCCATTAATACAAGAATAGTCAACCTGACATTTTGTATCATCTTAATTGTTACACATACATGTAGTACCAGGGATTAATAGACCCGTTTTGGGACAGGATCCTGTAACCTTCCAATTGGGAATTTTACCTCACAATTGTCCAAACTGGGGAAAAGGTATCTATGGTAATTTACGTCAAAAGAATAAAGCACAAAACTAGTGTTTCATTTTGCTTCTCTTATTTAAGATGGATTTCATTTGAATTCTCCAAAGTGCAGTTCATACATGTACTAAATTCTCCTTTTTATTGTTTGATACTGAATGTGAACAACATGGAGAACATATTTGGAAATTTTTGTTCAGAAATGGGAAAAAATAGCAGATTTTGCCTTGTGAATGGATCCTTTTACAAGACCCGCATGTTGATGATATTAATCCCCGAGTAATATACAGTAGATAGACCTGGTTAACAAGCAACATTAACCAGGTCTACAAAATAATTGAATGCATCCTCACATATACATGACTTGTATGTTATTACCACATAGTGGATGATAATTACAAGTGTTGATATGGTATTATTTCATAAACTTTTACACGTTACCATATACACCTCTTTTACACAAGCCTGTACACATACATACCACATTAGAATAATTATAACACATATACCATTTTATAATAATTACAACAAGCCTGTACACATATACACCACTTTACAATAACAAAGTTCTACAATGGATATATTTAGATATTTAAAAACTAACCTCATCCGGACTTGTATGTGGTTTTATGACCATATTAGATTCATAAACATTGACTCTAACATAACTTCCATCATCTGGATAAGCTGGATGGTTGACACCTCTGGATACCATAGCCAATACATTTTTCTTTTTATCCATCTAGGGGAAAAACCAAAAACAACTTAATATAAACTTAGTATATTAAAACCTGATTAAACACATAATATGGACATCTTTCCTCAAATGACAAACATGTTATCCGGGTAATTACAAACACTTTTCAGCGATGTTGAACTCCAGTTCGTCCTTTTAAAATTTCTTTCTATATATGTGTGACCTAAATCTCTGGTACTCATTTGCAACAACCACAGAATCAATTGAAATGAGAGTTTTGATTGATTATCAAGGAGTGAATAAGTTACAAAAGGAAAACAGATAAAGGCAGTGACGGGAAATTACTGGCACATGTTGAGAAATTATGGACCGTAAATTATAACATTGCAAAAATCATTTTTATAAATCTATGAATAAGAATATATTCAGTTTTGTTATAAATTTTAGTATTACCAGCAATATATAAAGCCTAACATTGTCAGGCTTTAAATATCTCTGGTATTACTGAGCGTTAGCTTCACTTAGGGTACCCATACATGTCAAAAGTTGCTTTAGTAAAATGCCTAGACCCTGTCTGGAAGCCTCCTTAAGAGTTTCAACTACACGATTTTAAAATTGCATGGGCAAAGCCGATTTTCTCCCTGATTTCCTGGATCAGAATATTTATTTTGTATGCGGTCAATTATGTTGGACTTGGGTACCCCAAATTCATCTGCTGCCTTTCAAATAGACAGAAGTAGTAACTGAACTGGATAGATTACATGACCAATATGTACTGATACCAGCAGACAAAGCCTCAAATAATATAGTTTTTATTTGTAAGGCACATTACTATAATTGTTTATTAGAAGAACTTGGGTTTAATACGAATTCTGGTAATCCTACATACACACGTAGCTCACTTTATATGGTAATATGTTTGATGGCTTTGATCCTGAATATTCTGATTCAAACAGTGATTTGAAAAATGATTTCAAGTATAAATTCATTCAGTTTAATACAAAACAAAGTAGAAAATGACAACGAAAGCCACACTGCTAGTGTAAAGAATTTCAGTATGCAAACATTGTTTGACACGCCAATAAATATGCTAAATATGGAAACATCCACCGATTATTTTGTCATGATTTATAATAGTCGGCAGATAATCTTAAATTAATATGAATTATGTTTATGTTTTTTTTTAAAAATAATATACACCATTAAAATGATCAGAAAATCTTAAGAAAAAAATATATACATAAACAAATGTGTTGGATTAATAATAAATTATTAATTAATTTAAGTTTGATTTATTTTTTTTATTTTTATTTTTTTTTTTTTTTAGTTTTACGCCATACTCAACAATCTTTCAGTCATATGATGGCGTCCAGTTTTTATTGGTGGGGGAGAAACCCCAGTTATCCGGGTAAAGACCACCTACCTTCCGCAAGTAAACTGGCAACTTTCCCACATAAATTTAAGTTTGGAAAAACATCCTTAATATTTAAGCCAATTAACAAAATTTGTCAAGGAAATGGTGTAGACAGTTGATTTTATTGTCGTAAATAAAGTGCTACATGGTATACGTCACTAAAGGACAGAACAGTGTAGTTGTACAATGTTTGCAAGGGGTAAGGTGTTAAGGGCAGTAACTCCCATAAAAATATCTGATGGCTTTCATTATTCCAACTTGATCCAGGTATTGCCAATATACGCCTTCCAGATTAATTTTGTTGAAATTGGTTGAGAAATGTAGAATTGAGAGTGCTATTGCCAATTGTTGACGAAGTGAAAACTATAGGGTCCTACATCATCTGATGCAGAGCCCCAATGAAATTTTACAAAGATAATACAATGTACAATGTCAACGCAGAATTTGTCAAATCTTTAAACTAAGAATAAAAAGCAATATATTATACAACTACTGTTGTGTCTGTTCTTAGCCTCTGTACTTACTTTATATTTCCTTACATACAAATATTCCCTGCTGTACAGTGTACACTAAAAACAGAGAAAACAAAAACAATGTAAACCATAGACAAAAACGGAATACTGTAACAATTACAAAAACAAGGTAAGTACTGACAGTCTAGAACCTATATTGGTCTTGTCAAAAGTTAGCAACAAATACTGAAGAGTTGATTTACATCCCCACATTAAGAGACAACATGACTTTAGAGTCAAACAAAAAAGAAGAAATAATTACACTGGAAGGCAACACTTGTACAGTGGTTGCCAATCAAAATTAAAATATTTTAAAAGATGAACCTCACTACTAGACATATTCACCTGGAGACAAATTATAATTGGTGAAAATCAATTCCCCTCCCTAATATTGTAAGAGAATTTCCAGAATCACCGAATGTGATAGCTAGTTCCCCTGGGAAAATATGTTTTAAGTGTAACTCACTGGAAAGTTGGTGACCCAGTGGACAACTTCTGACTTAGATTCTGGGTCCTTGTCTATAACATCTACTTTAACTAAGTAATTATCCCACTGCTTCCTGTAATCCAAATCCACCTGAAATAGACAAAATGTTTGTACATGTACATGCATACATGTATATGTGATCAAACTCTAAATAACACGTTTCACAGGGATGATGTAAAGTATAACTAAGAGAATCATCTATCATACTGATTATAACCTATAAATTATAATTTGGTCGTGGATTACAGTCTCTTGTGGTAAGGACTGAATCCCCCAAAAGGACTTCATGCTATGGTTTACACAAAAATTTGGAACATATGTCAACTGTGACTAAAATGTATACATATTGTTAAATTCAAGCCATTTTCTTTACTTGGGGGATGTTTTTAATAGGGAGGAGAAAATTAAACCTGGCTACACATGGATATACAAATGTATGTGAATTTTGTACACATACCTGACAAGCGACCACTAGCATTGCATAATTTAACTGGCAATCATTTAAACAAGATCAACTTAATACGGTAAAACTGTCATAGCTTTAAGGCAACATACTAATGAATTGACCAATGATTCCCCATGGAAGACCAGTCTTGATACATCTCTACATATAGGTAAGTGACAACTAATTTGTGGTAACACAGATAAAGGATAAAATCTCCACAAACTCTAGATCAAGTCGCCCGGTCTGGCAACATGGAAAATTTGGTCAATTATGAAACCAATATTTTCTGTTAACTTTTTATTATCAGTGAAATTAAACTCCTAAAATAGAATTTAAGTTACGAGTGAAATGTTCACCTTAAGATTTATGTTGAATGCTTTACTATAGTTTTATGTTAGATTGTAATTACAATTGTAAAAGCTGAAATTTACAAAAATATCTAGATGAGAACATTAGTACCTGAATTTGGAAAAAAACATTGGCTGGAATGTCATAATAGGTTCCATATACTGAAAAAGAGATGAAATTCAAATATCAATTAAACCATTTCTGGTAAAAAAAAATCTTAAATTCCTATATATTTTGTGAAAATTGCTTGAGAAACCCAGTTTGGCAATTACCGTATCCATTTGCAAATGATTACTTTGTCCTTACAATTTGTATACATCATTACATGTATAAATGACAGTGGATCTGACCTTATTTTCAGAAAATATTATTATATGTATACATAAATGTATATATACTATATATTTAAATGTACAAACTTTTATGACTGTGATTATCTCTTAAAAAAACTAATTTTTATTTTTTGCAAAATATAGCTAATGCCCCTTTAAAAATTAAGTTGACACTTTATGCCTTTATTGCTTCTGTTAAGATATATATATCTACCTTATATGTTAACTATATATATATATATATATATATATATATATATGTGTGTGTGTGTGTGTGTGTGTGTGTGTGTGTGTGTGTGTGTGAATAAATTTCCAATTTTCACATTATATGACAAAAATTACCCCATCTCCTACCCATTTGCCTATCTATCTCTCATCATCAAATACCTTTTTTAAGTTTCCAGTCCAATTTTATCTGAGAGAATCAAAATTAAGTTTTAGAAGCTATAAAATGGAGACTTACCTTTATATTCAAAAACACTGCTATTTGGCAAAGGTCTTCGCCATATCTTCAGGTGATCAAGGTAAACAATTTCCTCCCAACTTTGTAAATAGCCTGCAGTGTCTTGATGATTTTGGTCTTTTTCTATATGTTGTATTTGAATCATATCATCTATAATACTACAATAAAAAGTTATAGTGGTCAATTTCCAAAATGAATGATGAATATATAGGTCAATCAAGGTAAAGTAGCGCATCCAGGTTCTGTAAAAAAACAAAATGATACAGTCTATTTTCCAAAAATAGGAATGCACAGGTAAAACATATCACCTTGCTTGGATTCCATGCATTACCAAAGCTCTAATATTTCTGTACCGACAGAGTCATAAGAGTCAACCTGACAATTCCTGTTGACTTTCTCGTAGATCTTTGCATACTTCACATTTTTACTTTCCTTCTCTTTCTATCTATTATACTTTCAAAAATAATAGGACAAAACTGTCAAAAACATGAGAAATCCACTAAAAGGGGAAAATAACTCCCATAAGGGTCGACCTGACAATTTCGACAGTATAATGAATAGCTGAATAAAAATATCACTAAAAGAAATTTGTCCAGTCTTCAATGTTACCTTAAAATGGATGCTGACATTGCCAAAATCTAAACAATATAACTGAAAACTATATGTACCTCATGTTTTATAATCATGCAGGTGGAGTTAGGCAGTTCATATTTTTCAAGAATGATAATGCCAAAAATGTGATGGGACGAATTAAAAAGTGGTCGAGATCTCGTTGACAATTTCAGAAATGAATGTTTTGAAATGGTGAGAAAAAACAACTTTGCCTGGTTTAGGTATGAAATGATGATGTACGAAAATAAATGCAAAGCGTAATAAGAATAAAATATATATTAAATGCAAGCTTATTGGGCACTCTGTAAGCTTCGCATAAATTACCAAAAGTTAATTTGCAATGCTCTGAATAATGGCAGACAAAAAAAAACTGATGTTACTGATTACGTTTGGCAAGATTATTGCAATTATACACATGTATTTGTTATTCTAACCACCAGATGGTCTCTTTGGGATATATATGAGATAAACTTTCACTTTTTAGTGCATTAAATTTATTTTGTATAAAGAAGCCCAAGAGACTCTTAAAACATACCACAGTGGGTTTATTTAGTTGAACACCAAATTACTGAAATGTATCAGGCAGAGAAAAATGTGCAGACAGACCAGGAATCGAACCCAGGACCTTCTGAACACTTGCAGGGCACTTTTACCAATTGTGCTATGGGGGCTATCTATATATTATCGAAACCGGAAATAACAATGAGGAACATTTTTCTAGAATCATGCAACTGGCAATAATAAAAGCAGGATTATAACGGCAATCTGGGCTAACTCGAAAGTTCCCTATTCTGGAGATACATGTATTAAATCAAAAATATCTGCTGACTCATTCTTTAGCCATATCAGCCATGTTTGGTCCTAGCCCCTTTTCATCTGCAAACTTTATGCAGCTTCACATGGTTATACTTCCTGTCAAGTTTAGTTCAAATTGGTACAATAGTTCTGGCGAAGTAGTCAAAAATAACTTAAATTTTACAACAACAAAAACTTAAATTTTCCATTTACTTATAAGGTGCCTGTGACCTTTGACCCCATGACCTTGAAATTTTGTGAATATGATCCTTAGAAAGATAATTTTTAACAACTTTCTAATATATCATTGTATATAAAAAGTTGATCAGTTTTGAGTTATTAAACAATTTGTAATAGAAATGTACCCTGTGTTACAGAAGCGGCCCTAGTGGCTTGTTTATGGACAGCTTTCATTTTCATTTGCAAACTTTGTAGATACAAATGTATATTGACTTTACAATCATGCATACAAAATTTAAAACTCATCTGATCATTGGTTCATGAGAAGATTTTTAAAGATGTACCAAGTTTTGGTCCTTTTTGGTCCCTTCTGGGTCCTAGTCCCTTTTCATTCACAAACTTTATGCGACTTCACATGGGAATACTATATGCCAATTTTGGTTCAAATTGGCCCAATGGTTCTTGAGAAGAAGATGTTTAAAGTGCACCCCAAATGCTATATACAACTTTTAAAAAATCCTTGGTTTATGATGCATAAATGCATTTGTCGAAAATTTGAAGTCAATCCGATGTCTAATTTCCTGAGATATTTAGCAAAAAGTAACTGAATCACGTTTGCATACCTTTAAATTTCTCATGAACGGCTTTAGGTCTGCTATGTCATCAAAGGAAGAGCTCAGGCACTATAGGGTGTGAAAGCCATTAGCCTACAGTATTATGAGTATAGCGAGATAACATACTGGCGGATTATTTAAAACAGTTTTGGTTAATCGGTGCTTTGTAGCAAGGTATGGAAATACATCTAAATAGGTCTAACTGTTCACAAATTTCCAAAAGATGAAATGATAACTTAAAGACAGTTGAGGACTAGATTCATAAAATTATTATGTGCTGATTTTCAAATCTGTCGGGTTTCAGATGTACATGTAGCTTATGAAGAGACATGTTTAAACAACTAACAGTGGATTATTGCATTTCCTAACACATTATTTTAAAAAAAAAAATGTAATGAAATAAAGTAAATAAATAAATAGATAGAAAAAAATATATATGTAATTGGATAAATAAATTAATTAATTAATAAATTAATTTATGAAACATCAGTTTTTTTTCATCCTGGATTTCCTTATTTTTGGTTCAAAATATATTTGATTTAATTTACTATTATATTTCTATCCTGTTACTTAGAAAATGTATTTTATACACAGAAATTAAAAGATTAAGAAATACCACCCAGCAAAAATGACTTTGATGTATCTGTTAATAACAGTGTTATTGCATATCTTTAATTCACTCGTAAATGACATTTATATTTATATTTTAACAATTGATATATAATTGTTTATGATGAGATATATATATAGAGAGAGAGAGAGAGAGAGAGAGAGAGAGAGACACAGAGAGAGATTAATAACTGTAGGTTTTGACATGTTGTTAATTTATTGCAGATTTTACTGACCATTGATATGGCGATGGATGGTTTGAATTTTAGGCCACTTATTTTTTTTTTTTTTTTAAAAATATTTTTAGTTATCAATATCATAAATTAATCTTCAATATGCTTTTGTAAAAATAGCAATACCTTTGTCAGTGCATGCAAAAGAATTGTCACATATTTATCTTAACATACATGTACGCCCATTCGGAAGTACTACTGATAACAAGTTTATTTACAAATGTGCGCTATTCTAAATCAAATGTTTTATTTCATGTCTCGTCTCACCGTAAGTGATTACCCGACATCAATGGGAATTAAAAGATGTATGTGCCAAAACGACAACATCTGAGAGTTTATGTTTACAGGGTATTGTACACAACAGCCAAGTATTTGAGAAACACCAGACGCTAGTATTTCTATACACATCGATGATAATGAAGACATATTTAGCACATACTTCTCCACTGAATGTATTATATTTATTGTAAATGAAACACTTAACATCTTGTAATTATCATGAGAATCTCTTTTATCGTCACTTCATGATTGAGTGTAAAAATTATCTTCCAAACTGGATTCTGAACTAGAAAACTTGCTTACTTTCTTTATACTCGCCAATGACTATTGTACTCGTTCCCAATGACATTATAAGTTTCAGATTTTTCTCTTGATTGGATTTGTTCCTTTGGCTTATGACTGGAATGAGACGTCGGCAGATGCATTTTTGCATCATAAACTAACAATGGAAAAGTTATCAGATTTTAAACAGATGGACTCTTGATCTGGATTTCCAGGTGAGTAAAAAAAACAACATAGTGTAACGTGCCGAGCGCTCACATCGGATTGTCACCCATCCAGATGCTGACCGCGCTCGCCGTTGCTTAACTTCAGTACATGGATATAAACGACGTCCAGCCGGCTAGCTGATGGACTAGACATTTTTGCATATCCATGACTGTTACATTACCCCCTCCGACGACAAAGCTTCTTGGGTTCAACTTGAAATCCACAGCTTACACTATGCCCTTCAGCTGTATCTCCTGGTGCAGATCTCTTCGCTGCCACCAATTGTAACGTGCCGAGCGACATCAGATTGTCAGATCCAGATTGGCGCCAGTTGCTTAACTTCAGTACATGGATATAAACGCTAACCGTCCAGCCACAAAAGCTAGCTGATGGACTAGACAGTTATTCTGCCTATATCCATGACTGTTACAATAGATTGGTTTATAATTATTAGATTGAAAGAACCAGGTCCAAAGATTTTTCAATCAATATGTAAGTAAACTATATTATTCAAATTAAAACTGCACACCTTTTTAATTCAGTGTCTGTAACTTTTTCTTTCTCCCATGAAAATAATGCTGCACCAAATAATACAAACAGTGGCCGGTCTCTGCTGTTGGCTAGAAGTGAATTTTTTAAACGATTGAGAGCTCTCAATAAAGTTCTGTCTCCATAGAGTTTTCTGTAAAGTGATATAATCTGTGATGATCTCCGCACTCTCTGTATCGCGATAACATTGCATTGAATTGCAAACAGCTCGCTGAGTACTGAGAATTTTTCATTCACCTTTCTCAAACATGATCGGAGAAGTGGATTCTCCCAGATACAACGTACAAACGACATTTGTGAGTGATTGTTCTGTTGAGAAACTTGTAATAATTTCCTGAATTTATCATCGCTTTTGTTACTGTGTATTGATAAACGTTGTGTGGTGAGTCGCACATAGGCGACGAACCCTTCGATTCCCATGCTAAGAAATGTCCTTCAACATAACCATTAGCAATACACGATATGTAACACACATGGCACGCTCCCCTTCCTGAAACAAAGTGATAAATTGTAGTAAATTAATTGAAGTAACCTTAACAGAATTTTCAGTAAAGATATTTTCCGTATTAAATAATTATAGTTATATTTCATTTTTAATTCATACTTTATAAAATAGCTTTTCTGATAGGTTAAAATATAACCCTTAAATTAATTTTATAACTTACTTTTTTTACTTGTGACATTGACCTTTTGTGTGCAATTCTCGTGGTAATGTGCGAGATTATCCGTTGCTTTACCTTAGCAACAACAACTCTACACAGGATGATTTACAATTGAAAAGCAACCGTTTAAGATAATAATCTGCTAACTCTATCCACTATGGATGCTGTTGGAACTTTAGAAATATCGTAAGTTGAAAGCATATCAACATGTGCAATTTTGTGGATTTGTAACTGATCTAAAGATAAAATTGACTAAAATTTAGACCGGAAAAGAGGGGGGGGGGTGTACTGTTACGCTACGGTAACAAAAGTTCATAAGTCAAGACTAATTCCCCCCCTTTGTGATTCAGGCGTAATGAAATGTTTTCAAACTCACCCATGGCATTTAAGTTTTTGTGTAGTCTCACTTCTCAGTACGGTACTGACTTGCGTACTGTGTTGGTGCATTGTGTATTAGATTATGTTTTGGTTATTCTGCCTTTGCCAAGATGTAGAGCAGGGTCGAATATCTTCAAACTGTTGAGTGTTACCAGACATTATTTTATGATTTAATTATGCAATAGTTACTATAAATTTTTCCTTTAGATGCACTGTATGTATTTGTTTGTATTTCACTTGTCTGTCGGATATTAATCATCTCAAGAAGCTGCCTAACAATTACAGCTGCTTGTTGTAATTGTGTGCATGTTGTAATTGTGCACGCTCAACAAATTTCGTCATTTTCGTAAACAAAGCGTCATCACAGCTTCTAATAAAGTTAAGATTTTGTGTATTCAATGGTCAGAAAATGTAAATCCTTTTGAAATCAGTCGAAAGTAAATATTGTTATGCTAAAATCGCTAACATTTAGCCAATGCTCCCAAATTCCCACAATATATATTATCACTCGATGCCAACAGAGGCACACGTCGGCAAGATGAAGTCAAGATGTCACTTGGACTAGTTGGAAACAAATTTTAATAGTTCTAAGACAAATTCACTAAGCACTATCGTAATGTTTGCATACTTGTACATATTTTGCTAGTTACTCTTTTGATAATGCCATACATTTCATTTTTATTGCTTTGTTTTAATTGATTTATTATTAATTGATCTGACATCAAATGAAAACTAGGCTTGTTGAGGTGTGTTGTGGTTTTCATTTCCTCTATTCTGGTAGTGGAGGTTCTGTTGTGCATGCACAGGTTGGTTGGTGTAACAAACAGGAGAGAATTTTATGGGATTTGTTTTCCAGTGCTTGTTCACACGGTTTTTGAAAGCACTGACTGTACTTTTTGTATAAGCTATTCAAATATATTCTGTATTTCAATAAAAATGTCTGGTTAGATGGTGACATACTGCCTGACAGAAGACAAATGTATCCAGTTATGCTCTCCTCTATATAATCAAATGCATTTTATTGACTTGAAATTTAGCTAACAGGTAATGGCATTTGTCTGGTAACTCTTGAGTGTTTCATCATGTATTAACCCATTATATGACCTTACAAGTTAGATCCTTTAGACAAGAGACAGAATATGAACATTGTCTTAAGTGTCTAATAATACCCAAACCTGCTTTATCATGGAAAATAGCAAATTCATTACATACACACTGACTACTTTTGCTGCTTTGAAACAACACTAAATTAAATGGCTAAACAAATTGTGATTTCTTTTCAAGTAGGCCTACACAAGAAAAAGATAAAAGTGTTGGTATGTTTAAAGTTCTGTCACATACAAATAAAATGTCCATACATTATATTGGAGAGACAGTTCATTGAAACTTTTTTATAAAGACATTGAGCTTTGGGCTAACACAGACCAATGAAAAATAGTTAAATACAGAGGTAAGAGCAGGACCTGGCAGATATGAGAATATTCTCAAATTGGCCTGCTTATAGCCAATCAGATATTAAGGATTACACAGATTTGAGTAAAATTTTTAGACTTAAGTAATTCTCAAGTTTTATGGTGCCAGGCCCAGGTGTCAAAGAGTTATTAGTACTCTATTCCAGGTTTATCAAAATTAAGAATCAATGCCTTTTTAAAATCTTAATTTGTTTATTTTTTGTTTCACTTGCAGTTGGGCCCAAGGATACAATGGTGGAAAGGCTGCCTATGTAGACAAAGATGTTATTTGTTACCAGTGTGGTAGCAATGTTAAATTTGTGGCTGAAGATGGGGCTGAAACAATTTTTAATTTCAAAGGAAATGGTGTTGGACCGTTTGCTGTTCATCCGAACAATAAATGTTTTGCGGTCGCAGAAAATTGCTTAAATCCTAAGATTTTTGTGTATGTTTACCCAACTTTCAGACAAGCAGCTGTATTGCAAGGTAATTGTAATATTTACACAGATTGTCACATTGCCTTTTAAAAGTCACATGAAGATCTATCTCTAATTCAGGATTACAATAGTGATAGATTAAACAAATGTCAACTACTCTCTGAGCGGTGTTCCCCACTCACTTCTTTTATTGTATCTTATGATCTATGACTTAAGTTTCATTCCCTCCCAATTAAGAAAATTGATTAATAGCTAAATATAACACTCAATCCAAATTTTTAAAACCAAGCCTCCGATATACCCTAGAAATAATTTTTGATAGGCAATTTCTCATGCTAAATCATCATCCCAGTGTTTGTGCCAGATTTAGAACAGTGCGTTTAAACTTGTTAAGAGGGGTAAATTTATTATTATTTATTCATCACACATACTTAGTTTATGTTTAAAACAAGCTGTCAATTTTTTTTAAACATGAGTTATATGTAATTTAACTACTTGTATTTGCTTAACAGCTTTCATTCAAGTCTCCTGCTCAGGCTGCTTTTGCAATTGATAGTACATTGCATATCTCTTGAAAAATTCAAACTCCCAACAACTGATGTCAGTTATTAATTTTGTGGGTTTTTGTTGTTGTTGTTGTTTTACATCTTTTCTCAGAAATGTTAAAACAACAGATATTTACATGTAAGATAACATACTAGATATGCATTTACATAATATTGATACAGAATGTTTATCACTGAATTTATAACATGTAAATATGTATCATAAATGTATTTCAAAAAAAAGAAGAAAGAATAGGGAACATGATATCATTCTGTAAGAGCAAAAAGTCTAGATATATGGTGTTCAGATAATTATTTTTATGCCCCTGGCCCCGGCCTGAAAGGTCTGCTGGGGGCATCTAGTGTTTGGATCATCCATCTGTCTGTTTGGTCCACTTGCATCCCGCTTACATATAAAGGCAATATTTTGTTGGTGGGCTGGGGGAGGGGGCATTTGTGTTTCACCAACACATCTTGTTTCTCTTAATTTTTAACCAGTTTAGTACTTGTATGTTGCTTTATTATTGTATCAATGAGATCTCAGATATGGGACTTAAAAATCTTTATGAATTATTTAAGCTCTTGAGGGTATTTAGTGCTTCTCAAACACTTCTTGTTTAAAGTAAATTAACATACACTGTATTATAAAAGCTTAGTACTGTAAATACTTTATTTCCTGTTTCTACACATAGATCACTGATAATTTGTTATTTTGTAGATGGTGCCAAACTAGAATACAGCAACCTTGTGTTTTCAAACAGTGATTACTTGGCTAGTATTTCAGGAATTCCAGATTTTGAGCTTACATTATGGTAAGATTCACACAAATATGATGTTGAATTTTTATTCTTGTCGAACTTTAGCTTCTAATATTAGGTTCGACAAGGCTCTTTGATTGTCATTGGAGTGAGCATACCAAATCCCACCTTTCTGTTTGAAAACAAAAAATTAATTGACATTAAAGATGTTTGACACATATAATACAATCAGTGGAAAAATAAAAGGAAACATTGGTAATTATATTGTTATCAATATGAATGTTCATAGATTTGATGATTTTCTTTTTTATATGAAACATATAATGGCCTCTCTTAATAATTTTTGCAGGAAATATACAGATAACAGTAAATTATGTAGTGTGAAAGTGTCACTGGATCCGGTCAACTGTATGACCTTTAACCCTGGCAATTGGAGACAAATGTGTGTCACAACAGAGATGAGTATCACAGTGTGGAACATTGAACAAAGCAATGATAAATTCATCTTTTTGCCACAGTAAGTTGAATTGCTTTCTTTAACATTTTTTGTATGATTATTGTTAATCATTCAACCAAAAGTTATGTTGTGAAGAAGTGTCATCATTTCAGTTTATAAATTTACATTCCATTCCATTATAGTGACTGCAATGTATTTTTTAAAAACTTTAGCCACGGCATGATTACATTCAATTTGATCTCTTTTGCCATAACACAAGATCCTAGTGTACATTATGTTGCATCTTTCAGGGTTCAACATTAAGGTTTGTCCGGTTGTCCGGGACAAGTCCAATTTGCATTCGGACAAGAAGATGTTACTTCTCACTTGTAAATCACAAATACAGGCATCCTCATTGGCAAAATGAAATTTTCTGACTATGCCTCCATTTAAATGCAATGTTAAACTTTTTCATATCTGTGTAAAGCTTTGATATATGTGTACAATCAGTGTACTAATTAATATACAGTATGTGTATGTGTAAAGCTGTGATATGTGTGTACAGTATACTTATATATAGTGTATGTGTAAAGCTGTGATATGTGTGTACAATCAGTGTACTAATATAGTGTGTGTGTAAAGCTGTGATATGTGTGTACAGTATACTTATATATAGTGTATGTGTAAAGCTGTGATATGTGTGTATAGTATACTTATATATAGTGTGTGTGTAAAGCTGTGATATGTGTGTACAATATACTTATATATAGTGTATGTGTAAAGCTGTGATATGTGTGTACAATCAGGATACTAACAATATACAGTGTATGTGTAAAGCTGTGATATGTGTGTACAGTATACTTATATATAGTGTATGTGTAAAGCTGTGATATGTGTGTACAGTATACTTATATATAGTGTATGTGTAAAGCTGTGATATGTGTGTACAGTATACTAATATACAGTGTATGTGTAAAGCTGTGATATGTGTGTACAGTATACTTATATACAGTGTATGTGTAAAGCTGTGATATGTGTGTACAGTATACTTATATATAGTGTATGTGTAAAGCTGTGATATGTGTGTACAATCAGGATACTAATATGCAGTGCATGTGTAAAGCTGTGATATGTGTGTACAGTATACTTATATATAGTGTATGTGTAAAGCTGTGATATGTGTGTACAGTATACTTATATACAGTATATGTGTAAAGCTGTGATATGTGTACAATCAGTGTACTAATATAGTGTATGTGTAAAGCTGTGATATATGTGTACAATCATATAGTGTATGTGTAAAACTGTGATATGTGTGTACAATCAGTGTACAAAGATACAGTGTATGTTTTAAGCTTTGATATGTGTGTACAATCAGTATACAAATCTTTTTTTAGAGTTACACCACACTTAACAATTTTCCTGTTACAAATGTATACAGTGGCAGAAAGTTTACAATTCTGGAGTAGAAAACCAGTTATAATATACCCAAAAAAAGACCACCGTCCTTCCAAATCATATATTTACAATGGTTAATCTCTAACAATCATAGAAATTGTAAGCAGTATACAGTTTTAGCCTACATGTGCATATAGGAACAAAATGTTCAAATGATTTAACAAATTTTTTTGGTAGTAGGAATTTGCAGTAAAACAAACAAAAAACAAACAAAAATTTGCAATGATAATTTTTTGATATCAATTACAATAATTATTTTAGGAAAGTGAGACTTCCAGCAGAGGATCCAAACTTAAACATGGATGATGAGAAAGATCGTGATATTCCAACACGAGCATCAACTCGAATGACACGATACACAATCGATGTCCCAAAAGCAGCTATTGCTGGATTAGTTGGAGAATCAGCTGAGCAGCTTGAAGATATTCAAGATGACACTGTAAGAGTGAAACCATCATCTCATACTTGGTCTGCGAGCGGCGATGTATTTGTTGGTTGCAAGGGAGGTCATATTCTCCGGGTAGGAATCTATACATATTTTAAATACAGTATTGAAATTTAGTTTTTTCACATCAGATAGCAGTACTATTATAAACCTATTTCTCATGACCATTAATAGATCAATGATTTAATAAGGTATTTTTTTACAGTTTGATTTACCTTTTTGTTACTTTTTATTGTATTTTATGACATACGAACAATGTTTTTGGTTTTTGGTTTTTGTTTTTGGTTTTTGTTTTTGTTTTTGTTTTGGCTTCCACTGTAACTGCATGTATGTTTATCTAATTAAATCAAATTTTTTTGTTAGTTTGAGAAATAATGAATTTTCTTTTCACGACATGGAAAATGGCATATTTTTTATCCTAGATTGATGGTGAAGTTTACAAAGCAAAAATGTTATATTGTCCACCACCGAGGGCTGCCACACCAAATTCAAGAGCCACTAGTGCTGCCAGTCGATACAATTCCCAAGTTGATTTACAAAACTGTAAGTAAAGGATTGTTATTATTATTATTTTTTTTTTTTTACCAAATTTATTTATTGTAAATTCTATTTTACTGCCCAGATAGGATGTATGATTGACAGATTGTAATAAGTAGAGTATCACAAGTTTGTCAGAAATATGTCTCGTAAACACGGGTAACAAAACATCAGATTCAGTGGAGAAATATTAGAAATGAAGAATATATGGTATCGTATCTGATTGCAAATTAATGATATTTAAAATCCGCCTTGAGTTACTGACACTCATTTAATATGGAACTAAAGGACCAAACTGGCAGACAATTAGCAAAGTTCTTGATAAACTCATGATGATGTTTGCTTAGGGTTATATCTAAGTGCACTAAGAGCTTAAACATTGCTTGGGTGAAATATATCAATGTACACTACAATAAATTCTCAGATGCTACTAGGGAGTAAAATCTAAGTATAATAAATTCTCAGATGCTACTAGGGAGTGAAATCTAAGTATAATAAATTCTCAGATGCTACTAGGGAGTGAAATCTAAGTACAATAAATTCTCAGATGCTACTAGGGAGTGAAATCTAAGTACAATAAATTTGATGCTACTAGGGAGTGAAATCTAAGTACAATAAATTTGATGCTACTAGGGAGTGAAATCTAAGTACAATAAATTTGATGCTACTAGGGAGTGAAATCTAAGTACAATAAATTCTGAGATGCTACTAGGGAGTGAAATCTAAGTACAATAAATTTTCTGATGTTACTAGGGAGTGAAATCTAAGTATAATAATTTCTCGGATGCTACTAGGGAGTGAAATCTAAGTACAATAAATTCTCAGATGCTACTAGGGAGTGAAATCTTAAGTACAATAAATTCTCGGATGCTACTACAGAGTGAAATCTATGTACAATAAATTCTGAGATGCTACTAGGGAGTGAAATCTAAGTACAATAAATTTTCTGATGTTACTAGGGAGTGAAATCTAAGTATAATAATTTCTCGGATGCTACTAGGGAGTGAAATCTAAGTACAATAAACACTCAGGCATTCCTTGTATTACTTGGCGGCTATATCTAAATGAACAATAAAGACTCATGCAGGCATTACTTCGGGCTATATCTATATATGTATAAACTACAACAAAGACTTGCATGGGCATTGCTTGGGGTTATAAGTACAATAAGGACTCAGTCATTACTTGGCTTGGAGTTATATATAAGCAAAATAAGGACTTGGATATTGCTTGGGGATATCATAAAGTAGAGTGCAATATAGCTATCCCCTTTACAATGTATTTTGATTGGTCAGACTAATTGTTTTCTGCTGCATATAAAATACCTATCCTGCCTGCAACGCTAGTTGAAATTTCATATACTTGTCAGGCTTTATAAAGGTTTTTTGTATTGGAAAATTAGGAAAACAGTAGGCTCAAAACCATCTCACTCATGTAAGTGTTTTGATGGGTATGTACTTCATCAAGCAAACAGACAACACTGGTTTTCTGTATGTGAACATGTAAGACTTAGACATATTCTGATGTACAGTCTATACATAATTTTTGTCCTTTTATTGCACACAAGTTCAAAATCCATTTACAGGTCAGTTTTAATAAACACCTGGTTGCCTGGACAGGTGAAAAACATGTGTATACATTAATATCTCATATTATTTCTGTTACCATTTTGGAACCATGTAAAATGACTTGATTCATAATTTTCACAGCAAAAAAACATGCTAGAATAAAGGGTAAGAAGTGTGTTAAATGTTCATTTACAATGTATAATACTATTGTCATTGTGTCAATAATTGTAATAATTTCTGTAAAATGATTATAAATTTGTCTTTTGATCTAATGCTTATACTGAATGCTTTATGTAACTAATGGTGTGGTCATTGATACAACTTAAGTATTAAAGTAATGATGAAGAAATAAAAAACCTGTATGAAAAGGTATAGAAAAGACAAAAAATACAACAGATTGCTACCTTATGATCTTACAGTACTCCCCAAATCATAATAGATTACCAGTACTAAGTTTTGATTATTGAAGTACTTCTTATGTTTAAATCTCGAAACTGATTTGTTTTACTGGTGACTGTGGTGTTCTATTTCACACGCAACAATTTTTTTCAGTTATATGGTGGTGGCCACTTTTTAATAGTGGAGGAGAGAACCTGGTTACAATGTACCCGGAAAGAGTCCACCATCTTTTTAAGCAAGTAAACTTAGCAAACTTTCTCTCAAAATCAGCTAAGGTTCCAACAGGATTCGAACCCCACAACAAACTAGAGGTGAGAGACCTCATGGTTTAAAGAGTGATGTTCTAACCACTGAGCCATGGATTCCCCATTTGCTGTTTGAGGAGACATCCTGGTTACAACAGGTTTAATATACCTAAGAAAAGACCCACCTGTCCTTCGGCAAATAGATGGGCAAACATTTCTACGTTATCATCCTGAGATTTAACAAAATTTGAATCTGTGCTGACTAGAGATGAGTGATGTTACAATTTTAAAGCTAGTCACAGCACCTAAAATTGAAATTGATGCAAAACTCAGGTTTCATATTGCACCACTGTTGCTAGGCCATCCATTGCTGAATAAAAATAGCTGATCAGGGTTCCTCAACTGCTTAAATTGTTAAGAAAAAGCAATATCAGACCTGCTGTAAATGTTAATTGAGAAAAAATAAATTTGCTGTTATATTAGATAACTCATAGATAAATAACACATTGTGTTTCATGTATGTTTCGATTACAACTGGAATTACTGCTTTGAATAGTCACAATTCAAAACTTTCATAATAAAATTATGGATGTATTTTTAGTAAGTACCTGTAGATGTATGCATGCATTATATACCATTACTAAGATAGTAACAATGTCAAATTATTAAGTGATTTTTGTCAAATTATCCTGATTTATGAACCATAGCAATAATAAACAGACTTTTTTAATGATATCAGAAAGTAATGTTTTTAAAATATTGGAATATTACAGTACACTGAATAATATTGAAGACATGATATATAAATTTTACACAAGTGATAAATGAAATCTTATGTTTAAGCTTATATATAATACAAGTGAAAATTATTTTGGAATTTAGTTGACGATGTAACAAAGATGATTCTAGAGGGAGGTGCAAATTGTGTGGCACTGCATAGAAAAGGATTGTACGTCGGTGGACAGGTCAGCATTTATCTTTTCTTCATTTTATAATTTACATAATTGTAAGTGTAAACATCTGGAATGATTTCACAAGAATTGAGTGTGAAAAACACCTGACTATTTCCATAGGATATACAAATACACATGCAGACATGTGTGCGTTCGTGTGTGCGTGTATCCACCAACGCACTCATACACAATTGAATACACACACAAAAGAAAAAGATTAAACATGCCACTGAATTTTATTTTCAAATTTAACTTCTAGATTAAAGAGTTAGACCAAATAATCAGTTTTACAATTGATGATTCTGATCAGTAAATTAGAATCAAGAGATGGTAAAGGTAGAAATTTTCTATTATAAACAATCATCAGCCTGTCACTATATCTCAGAGATGATAATGATTATTCACATCTATTCTAATTATTTAATCACAGGATGGAGTTTTAAGACTTATCAACCTTAAGACAGAAGATTTCAGTGTAACAGAGCAAGTCACAGTTGGAGTGCCAATCTCCTCTCTGTCATTTTCACCAAGCTATAGACACATCAGTGTTGGAAGTACCCAGGTAATTACATGTAAATTGTTTTACATTTGTAGTATTTATCTCTATACCCCAGTCATAATTTTAAAGCTGATTGTTTTTAAAATACAATGTAGTTCACTGGTACAGTGAAAACTGTCTTGATCATGTTAATAAACCATAGTCATGATAGACAACATGTTGACTTGATGAACCATGGTCATGACATAATAAATGTCAACTTGATAGACCATATAGTCCTGACATACTACATGTTGACTTGATGGACCATAGTCATGACATACTACATGTTGACTTGATGAACTATAGTCATGACATTTTACATGTCAACTTGATGGACCATTGTCATGACATACTACATGCTGACTTGAAGGACTATAATAATGACAGACTACATGTTGACTTGATGGACCATAGTCATGACATACTATATGTCAACTTGATGGACCATAGTCATGACAGACTACATGTCAACTTGATGGACCATAGTCATGACATACTATATGTCAACTTGATGGACCATAGTCATGACAGACTACATGTCAACTTGATGGACCATAGTTATGACATACTATATGTCAACTTGGTGGACCATAGTCATGACATACTACATGTCAACTTGATGGACCATAGTCATGACATACTACATGTCAACTTGATGGACAATAGTCATGACATACTATATGTCAACTTGGTGGACCATAGTCATGACAGACTACCTGTCAACTTGATGGACCATAGTCATGACATACTATATGTCAACTTGATGGACCATAGTCATAACATACTACATGTCAACTTGGTGGACCATAGTCATGACATACTATATGTAAACTTGGTGGACCATAGTCATGACATACTACATGTCAACTTGATGGACCATAGTCATGACAAAAAACATGTCAACTTGATGGATCATAGTCATGACAGAATACATGTCAACTTGATGGACCATAGTCATGACATACTACATGTCAACCTGATGGACCATAGTCATGACATACTACATTTCAACTTGATGGACCATAGTCATGACAGATTACATGTCAACTTGATGGATCATAGTCATGACATACTACATGTCAACTTGATGGACAAGAGTCATGATAGACTACATGATGACTTAATGGACCACAGTCATGACATACTACATTATGTAGTATATGTACTTGATGGACCACAGTCACGATAGGGTACATAGGTTCTTATGACAGACTCAGTTATTTTGTTCAGTTGTAAAATTTAAAATAAAGTTGATTCATTTGAAGTTAGATTCATGTAGTATCATAGTAATGATCTAGTTTTCTGTTGATAATCTACTCATTAAATAAAAAAACCACCATAATCAAGCACATTTTTAATATAGAAGTACTGGTAAATACAAATAAAGTTCTGTTTAGTTTTACATCTACAGTTTATTACACATATCAGTATTTTTTCTTGATTTTGTTGAATTTCACCATGATGCCCGCTTCAATGTTAGACTAACTATATTACAGGGAACAATTCACCTGTATGAACCTGGTGCCACAGAATCACTTCAGCAGCTTAAAGACACACACTGGGGAAAATTTGTAGGGATTGGTTGTCTTCCGGGAAATGAATATTGTGCAGTAAGTATAGATATTTTAATGATTTTGAATATTGTTTTTTTGTGTATATATATATATATAAAATAATATAATAATAACAATAATAATAATAATAATAATAAAATGATGATAATAATATCAAAACAGCTGAGTTTCATTTCTCAAATTTGAAGCAGATTTGTTATGTTGCTTTATTTGATTTTGATGTTTTTTATTATGGCCAACATTTGGCAATATTTGTCAGAGTTATCTTTATAAATGACCTATTTTGTTTTCTTTCTCAGTCTGTACGAGAAGATGGAGAATTACAGGTGTGGACAATAGATAAAGGCATTCTTGTCTCTTCCTGTCCTGTGGGCATGCAGGTATGTGTTCTGAAAACTGCCTTTATCGAAGTTTTTATTTTTACGTTTTTTACATTTTACATTACTGATCTTCATTAAATTTTCAAATGTTTACTTCCGATTGTCATTTTTCAATAACTTCACAAATATGTGATTGGCAATAAGCATGATAAGGGCTCCACAATTACAATTATAGGAAATATTTAATACTCATAGTAGAAAAGATATCTATGATAAGGGCTCCACAATTACAATTCTAGGAAATATTTAATACTCATAGTAGAAAAGATATCTATGATAAGGGCTCCACAATTACAATTCTAGGAAATATTTAATACTCATAGTAGAAAAGATATCTATGATAAGGGCTCCACAATTACAATTATAGGAAATATTTAATACTCATAGTAGAAAAGATATCTATGATATCCACAATTACAATTCTAGGAAATATTTAATACTCATAGTAGAAAAGATATCTATGATAAGGGCTCCACAATTACAATTCTAGGAAATATTTAATACTCATAGTAGAAAAGATATCTATGATAAGGGCTCCACAATTACAATTCTAGGAAATATTTAATACTCATAGTAGAAAAGATATCTATGATAAGGGCTCCACAATTACAATTATAGGAAATATTTAATACTCATAGGAGAAAAGATATCTATGATAAGGGCTCAACAATTACAATTATAGGAAATATTTAATACTCATAGGAGAAAAGATATCTATGATAAGGGCTCAACAATCACAATTATAGGAAATATTTAATACTCATAGTAGAAAAGATATCTACGATAAGCATGATAAGGGCTCAACAATAACAATTGTTATATGTTCAGTAACAGTTCATTTTGCAGTCCTGTAAGTGAGAATTACTTACCATTAAGGCTCCATTCTTAGAAGTATTCTGAAATGAAAGTTTTTTCATTAAATTCATTGCAGTATGAACTTTGATCAGGTGTAGTGACTCGGAGTAATTTGTGTACTTTAAATCCTTTAAAAAAATGTACATTCAAACTTGTCTATAAAGGCCACACAAGGGAACAGACAAATTTAGATTTTATAGACAGGTGGCCTTTATAAACAGATTTTTTTCATTATAAAAAAAGCTAAAAAAGGTAATGTTTGACTGGCCTTTATAGGCAGGTGCATTTTATACAGAGGTGGCCTTTAATGCAAGTTTGACTGTACATGTATATAATACATCCAATTTTTGAACAAGTCAATTTTTAGACTACTTGTCGTGTAGAGGTGGCAAAAGTTTGAATGATAAAATTTTTACCCCTCTAACACTAATCCTTCTATATCTATGACTAAATGATTTTGTATTTTGTCTAGATATTTTTACTTTATTTTTTATTTTTACAGGCTTCATGTCTCGCATGCAGTCCCATGCTCCATGTTGCAGCTGTTGGCACAGTTACAGGTCATGTCTGCTATGTTGACTTATCATTTGCAAAAAAGCCGAGAGTTGTATATTCCACCAGACTCTTCCAGGGAGCAGTTACAAACCTTGTGTAAGTTGTAAAGCCATAGTATATCATATAGATTGGTGTTTACCTAAGCCACAAACGTAGGTAACAATGAAGATGAAAACTATCACATTACACTTTGTAATAGAAATGTTTATCATCTTCACAATAACAATTGATAAGTATGTGGAATCAGCCTGATGCATGTTTAATTTTAAATCAAAGATCTCCTTGACTTTGATTTCGATACAGTAAACTTAAAAGATATTGCAATGGAGCCTGTTTTAAGAGAACACACTCCTGAAAGACCATATTTTGAGAACATCTTTGTTTAATAAACATGTAGATGTACATAATAGTATTGAAAACCACATCATTGAAAAAGCATGTAGGTATAACATCTTGTGAGAGGCAACATTCTGAAAACCAATTCATTGAAAAAAACTGTAGATATAACCTCTTGTGAGAGGCGACATATTGAAAACCGATTTATTGAAGAAACCTGTAGATATAATGTATATAACCTCTTGTGAGAGGTGATATCCTGAAAATCAGTTTATTGAAAAAACCTGTAAATTCTTCCAGTTATGCTTTATTACTGCAGTAATATATATTTCATTTTCAATTTTCAGTTATGAAATGGATGGAAAGTTTTTGGTGGCTGGATCTGATGATGGTCAGGTTATTGTCATTGATGGAAGAGCATCGAAGCAGTTCAAGCCATTAGGACATACATGTAAGATTTTAATTTCAGTATAACTTTGCAATGTCAGTGACATAGAATTTCAGAATATTTTCCAACAAAACTCTAAAAAATGGGATTATGATTGGTTAAATGTTTTTTTTTTATTTTCTACATTGAAATGCAATAGTGCTTAGCTATCTCTAAATCATTCAGATGCTATGTTTGTGTTCAAAAACATTTTGATGTTATCTTTTATTATATTTGTAGGATGTTTTAGCTTTTTGTCTTTAAAATTGTTTGATGTTTATTTTACCATTAAAGATGCGATATTAAGCTACTTGTATAAAAATGCAATTCTACACTTCAAGAAAAAAAAGGAAGCATCCCCCCAACCCCCAACCCCCAACCCCCCAAATTAAATAATTGGTGATGGTGGTTTTAAAATACCTATTCTAGTAGTACACATATTTCATTATTTCTGTATGTGTTCTAACAACATGAACAACCGAAATGTAAGGTGGATTTGCAAAAGTAGATTGTCACTGTTCAAGTACATTGACAAAAAGAATCATGTAAAGTAAGGAAGGATGATAAAACAAACGTTGTTTATCTAAGTAATACAGGCATATGTATTGTTTACAATTATCTTGTGCATATATTTATATTATGACTTGAGCTATATTTAAAATGCTACAGTAAGAAACATTAACATTTCAAAATATTTTTAACCTTTGCTTTTTGTGTTGCTTACTATTATTTGAATTAATGACTTAAAATAACTCCTGATATTTTCAGCTGTTTCGGGTGAAATCCAGTCCATTTCCTGTTACACACAGGGCCTTACAACTAAGATAGCTGTATCTGCCAACAGTTCTGGGAATAAAAGAAATGGTGCAGACACACTTCTGCATTTTGAGATTTCTGATGAGATTATCAATGGTAAGATTATAATTGAGAAACACCTGTAAATGTTAGTTTTGATAGAGACATATTGTTTTAAATAAGTCTCAGAACATCGACAGCAAGTCCATGTCAAAGGTCAAGTTTTGTGTTACTGCATCTACATGTGGTGATGTCGCCATAAACTTGAAAATTCTTGGTGGGATGTAAATTGACAGTAAAATTACACCACCAACAACAAAAAAGGACCATATAAAGCAAAAATATATAATGATTTACAGAATATCTACATATTGATGTTCAATTATTAGCATACATACATTGATATTAACTTATATTCTAATTGCAGACTTGCGCAAGCATGTTCATAGCCTTAAGTATGACTTCATTGATGAATCCATTAAGAAAATGGAGTTACGATTAGCTTTACCCTCCTATGGAGCATCGCTGGCAGAAGGCAATATTTTGTTTTCCATGTCACAGAAATCTAAAAAGCTAGATCAAATACCCCTACCTGAAGTACCTCCTAAAAAGGTAATAATCATTTCTATACTTTGTCACTTTTCATCAGTGATGTATAAAAGCACTGATTATATATCTTGTACATCTATGCTTCTTTTAATTGATATGTAATATGTGTAGATATAAACAATATGTAATGTGCAGGTTTTTAATACCTGTATTTTCTGTATTTTTCCCCTCAAATTTGTTCATCACTTTTGATTAGATATTTTTGTAAATTGACATATTTGAAGCTAATATTGTTCAAGCAATTATTTTTTCTGTTCATTTATAAGTATCACTTAGGTGCTTTACGCCGATAGATAAATAAATTCAGTGAAATATAAAGATATGACAATTATTTAAACCATTGCCATTAGTTATCCTCTTATGGGAGTCATTCACCTTTTTTAGGTTGACTGTGCCAAAGGCTCATGATCTATTGCGAGCATCTTTTCTCAAGAATCAATGAGTCAGTTTTAGTCAGACTTGGCAGGAATTATCCCCATGTGAAAAGGTTTTGAATGAAAAGGGGTTAAGACCCATAAGTCCTAAAAAGGACCAAAAATTTATACATCTTTAAAAAATCTTTTCATGAACCGGTGGTCAGAATTATTTCAGATTTAGTATGCATAATTTTTGAATTCATTAGACCTTGCAATTTAAATAGAAATCTTTTCATAAATGAGCCTTTATGGGCATTTTAAATGACATAAGGTAGAGTTTTATGCAAATGGTTTTTATTAACTCAGTAGACTTAACTGAGTGTCCTTTTTACACAAAGATATTATAGAAAGTTGTTAGGAATTATCTAAAGATCATTTTGGAGATGTTCTTCTGAAGAATCAATGGTTCAGTTTTTACCAAACTTGGCAGGAACTATCCCCACGTGTAGCAGCAAAATGTTCTTACTGTTATCACACATTTCACTGAGATGACTGTTGTGTATTGACTCTGAATCATTTTTCATTAGTATTTCTTCCCTGGTTATCACACAGGTTATTATTAATCTAAACAAGTTAGATAGATTATAAAGAAACTGTGAGAATATAACATGACGAGCAAGACAGAAATCTTTTTAAATGCAGTAGATATAGTTGTTTATTACAACAGAGCATTATTTTGTAGGAATTTTCATACCATGATCTTGATGTCAATTTTGTTTTATACAGTGATGAAATTTGCATTCTGTAAAACTTTCGTCTTCATAAAGTTTCATAGAAACATCACAATTTACAGCTGTAACTGAGCAGTTCTGCTCCACGGTATCAACACTTTCATTGGACAATATTTCAGTTAGATAATATCATTATAAGGTTTACATTACAATTTTAATTAATTAGATCTAGTTACCAGGGGCCCATTTTACGAAAGGTCGTAAGTCCTAAATCCTAACTTTTAGTCCTAACTACCATGGCAATGCATCGCTGATTGGTCATTCCCATGACAATTAGGACTAAGACATAGGATTTAGGACTTACGACCTTTTGTAAAACGGGCCCCAGTATCTAGAAACTTGTATTAATAAAAATGAACAAGTATTGGAAAAAACAAAGTTTTTAAACAGAAAAGTTCATAAATACTATTTGACAGCTGGAAAGTGAGCCTGGCGAGGATTTGTTAGATGATTACGAAGCCTTAATGGAGTTGGTAAGATTGTGATAAAGGATAACAGTGTTTTTGTATAGGTTTGTCATAAAGATGTGTCTCCGATAATCAGTAATTAATTGCCAGTGAACAGCCTGTGATATTTGTAAGAACATTACTGTGATAATAATAAAAATAATGCTAATAATAATTACGACCATAATAATAATAAATACATGTAAATATATGCAATAAAACAAATTACAAAGTTAATTTGTACGAATTGCTTCTGATTTTCTGGGTTTGTTCTTATGCGGAACTCTCTTGTGAAAGAGATACATGTACATATTACCATTACCCCTGGGCATTCCTTTCTTTTGTGTTTGAACAAGAAGTTTCTTTCGTTAATAACTTTAGGGTGCTTCATTAGGTTATTTTCATTATCATTTTCAATTGAATAATATTTTCAGTGAATTTTGATCACAACAAAATTTTGCTGCACTCCAACTTGAAAATGAATTGATACATGTTTTTTTTTTTTTTTGGTTGATATAATCTTGAACAAACACACTGCAATTATGACATGAAATGAGCAAAATATATAAAATGTGAATACAAGAACTAATAGTAATGCTTAGTATTGTTTGTATAAGATCATTGTTGAAGTTCTGATCAAGCTGAAGAATTTACTCTGACTGGGACTGTAGGTTCACATATTTCAAAAAAAGAAAAGTACCATTCTGTTTATGAAGGAAATTCACTTTCATAGTATTTATAAACTATTTAGTGATTATTTACATACAAAGTATTGGAAAATATAAGAGGATATCTTATCAATTACACTACAAGCGCCCTACATGTATATCATTTTTTACCAAAAGGGACTGTGTACCACTGTATAGATACATTGTACCATGTATATTTGGGCAATCTCTAGGATATGTTTACAATTTTACAGACTGTTCACGATGTTTTTTCTAAGGATATTACTGTGAATTAACAAAAATTTCAGGTAACTGCTTAAAATTCTGCACTAAAACATAAAAACAGGCTTCAGCTTTTTCTGCGTGTAAAGCAAAATTTAATTTCAGCTTCCAAGGAAACTGGCATTTCTGTTGATGTTTATATTGCCTACTTACACATCCGTTTTACAGCAAGCTTGAAACTGTTGATTTCTTTTAAGTCGATTTGTTTGAAGTATTGCCTAACTGAGAGGATAAATGGTATGATCTATATAGTGGTTGTGAAACCACCTTATTGTGGCTGCTGTACAGGATATGACAGTGGACTCATGGCAGTTGTGACAGTGTTCCATAGTGGTTGTCAAACCATATTGTACTTATTGTGACTGCTGTACAGAATTTGACAATGGACTCATGGCAGTTGTAACAGTGTTTTACAATGGTTGTCAAACCATCATGTATTTATTGTGACCCCTGTACAGAATTTGACAGTGGACTCTTGGCAGTTGTGACAGTGTTCCATAGTGGTTGTCAAACCATATTGTACTTATTGTGACTGCTGTACAGGATATGACTGTGGACTCATGGTAGTTGTGACAGTGTTCCATAGTGGTTGTCAAACCATCATGTATTTATTGTTACCACTATATAGGATTTGACAGTGGAGTCATGGCAGGTGTGACAGTGTTTCATAATGGTTATCAAACCATGTTTTTGTTGTTACCACTGTACAGAGTGGTCTCATTGCAGTTGTGACAATGTTCCATAATGGTTGTCAAATCATCATGTATTTATTGTGACCACTGTATAGGATTTGACAGTGGAATCATGGCAGGTGTGACAGTTTCTGTAGTGGTTGTCAAACCATCATGTATTTATTGTGACCACTGTACTGTTTTTGACAGTGGACTCCTGGCAGTTGTGACAGTGTTCCATAGTGGTTGTCAAACCATCATTTTCTTATTGGTACCACTGTACAGGATTTGACAGTGGACTCACGGCGGGTGTGACAGTTTCAGATTATACTTCAGTACAATCTATATGTACTTAGTTTGGTCTATAACAAAAGTATTGGGTGCAGATTTTGTAACGTTTGATCAAAGAGAAAATGTGTATAATCTAGATGTCCTACTAACTAATTCTGTAGTACTTGAGTACTCTAACTTTGTGCTGGCTTTTGATTAGTATTAGTATGAGTACAATTGAAGTATTTATTTACCTGAGTAAAGTCAAGGAATTTGAAGGTTTTATAAAGTTTGCAATACTCAGGGTATCTCCTCATTTTGGAAATGGGAAAAACTTGGTAATATAGAAATTAATTATTCCCGTTGAGAAAATAATTTTTGTTATACACTGATGTAGTGTGCAGTTCATTTTAAGAGAAAACAAGTAAAATATGGACCCGGATCATGTATAAAACATAGAAGTTTGGTTTCTATCTTTACATGCATTATTTCTTGTTTTTTTTGCATATGGAAGCATTGGATTTAAAGTCCATTGAATTTGCACTGGTCTGAAGTATCAATTGTGATGACAACTTTTTATACTACATTGTTTAACAATTTTATTTGTATATATTTGTACAGTGGAACCAGTCTTTAGAGACCACTGTCATAAAAGACCATCAGTCTTATAAGACCACATTTTGAAAGCCACATGGTGGTTAAATAATCATTTAGATAAAACCTCATTTGAAAGACCACCTGTCATGTAAGACCACATTCCATTGGCAGATGGGGATGGTCTCTCAAGAAAGGGTTCCACTGTGTATTATTTGTATATATTTGTACATTCTCATGATTTCATTATGCATTTTAATTTGTTTATTCCATGTTGTAGGGGAAAGGTGAACCACTTTATCCAGAGAGTGAATACATATCTCATCAATTACCTGGTGGAAAACTGCAGTTGTCTCCCCATTGCAAGTGGTTAGCTAGCTGTGGTACAGATGGTGCTGTAATGATAAGGTCAATTGGAAGTCTGGTAAGTGTTATTAGTATGATAACTTTTGGTTATTGAATTTTACATGCAGGATACAAAAATGATACAAATCTTTTAATTTCACGCATTTGCTATGAACTTAATTTTGAAAAAATTGCCATTTTTGAGTTATGATTTAAACTTTTCTTTTGGAACCAAAATATCTTACTTTATAAACTATTAACCTTTGACTCATTCTGATTAATTCTTATCATAGGTTCCTTCTGATGAGACAGTAAAAACCGAGGTCCAGTGTCACAGTAAGTGTTGGCACGTTAAAGAACCCTCACTGCTCAATGGCCGTAAGTGCTGAGCATAGGCCAAAATTTGAAGCCCTTCACTGGCATTTGGTGACGTCTCCATATGAGTGAAAGAATCTTGAGTGGGACGTTAAACAACAATAAACAAACAAACAAACTTATCATAGGTATCACACGTTGCTTGATTTTCTTTTGCATTTCAAGTTCTTATTTCCTAGTAAATGTTTTTTCCTTTGCCATTTTAGGAGCGATGTTTGGTAATTTATCCTCATGCACATCATTCTGGTGGAGTTAAGATGGTGGCATTTGCTGAGGATGCTCAGAATATCTTCACTACAGGTCATGATGGTGTGTTGGCTTGCTACATGTGGAAGTAAGTATGAATTTAAACATTGACAGGGAATCAAACATACATGGTGTAGTGATCAGAATGTTACATAAGTTTTTGCTCTATATAAGTTATCTAGGTTCAGCCATTTTGACAGTTAGGTTGGTTTTCACTGCACAAGTTTGTTGACAGCTACCTCGGTATCTGTCACCTATAGCAGACTTGTTGACAGTTACCTAGGTCTATATCTGTCACCATTATAACAGATTTGTTGACAGTTACCTAGGTCTATATCTGTCACTTATAGCAGACCTGTTGACAGTTACCTAGATCTATCTGCCACCCAGAACAGACTTGTTGGCAGTTATCTAGGTCTATATCTGTCACCTAAAACAGACTCTTTGACAGTTACCTAGGCCTATATCTGACATCTATAATAGAATTGTTGACAGTTAACTAGGTCTATGTCTGTCACCTATACCAGACTTGTTGACAGTTACCTAGGCTTATATCTGTCACGGTACTCACCTATAACAGACTCGTTGACAGTTACCTATGTTTGTGCTGTATGTCAGCTGTTTATTTCCTAATTATTTGTCAGTATTTACAGTCTAGCATAACATGTACTTCATTTGTATCTGAAGATGCGTGTTTTCACTTGCTGAATTTTATGGAATGTTTCATCTTCTGATAATTAATGATTAACAAGGATTTTGCAGAAATGATCATGTCCCTTTTGCTAATATTATAATAAGAAAATAAATAAATCATAAACAAGCATTTATCATCTCTTTATGATAGCTTTACATCAACTGGCATTGGTAAAGCAAAATCTGCCATGGAAGCTGCTCGTGCCAGGAAGTCTAGATTGATGACTTTACAAAAGGAAGAAGATGAAATGATCAGGAATATGCCGGACTGGATTCCAGCATCTATTTCTAGACCACCATCTGAACAGATGAACCAGGCAGAGAAGGTAATAGTTACTATAATAACAATTCCATGTTTGATTTCATGTCATCTGATACATGTCTAAGGAGGATCATGATGTTACAGCCCAAAAATGTAGTCCATAATTTTTCTTCTTTTTTCACACAAACATACATTAAGATTTCCCCAATGAAATTCTTCATTGTCATTGTCCATTGCTTGGTATTTAAGGGAAATAACTCGTTTTTTAATAATTCCAATTTTTTTTACAATAAAATCTAATTTTTGTTCATAAAAAGATTATTTCTTTGAACTTTTAAAGGTCAGGTTTACCTTCTTTTACCTGCACATAGTACCTGTCATCTGATTAGTATATAAACTCTGAATTACTCTTAATTAAACCTTGGGTGACATAGAGATAGTGTTATGAGGTCAGAATTACCTTAAAATATGCCAGCAAAAATTAAGAACACAGTAAAGTAAATTTATAAATTTTATTAACTATAACAAAATAAAAACTTAATCTAAATGACAATTTACAGTAATTAAAATCACAACTCACAGTTCACTTCCAGTTCAGAGATCCACACAAATACACAATAAATTCCAATCAGAACTAATATTAAAAGGATCCACTCGAATACACAATAAATTCCAATTTGTATGTAATATTGATGTGCACTATTCTCATATAAATCCCAGTATGAAAATGTGGTCTGCTCTCCTGTAACTTGGTCCTAAAAATAGTCTCAGCTGTTCTAAACTTGTTCTGCCTGAAAACCTGACCATCTCTGTATATATACTCTAAAACAGTTCTAGAAATCACTGGATAGGAATAATCAAGAAAATGGTCTTTCTAGCACATACAGGAAAGTCCCTATGGCTAAAAATAGTAACATGATGACAGAGTTAGAATGTCCTTGAACAAACACACAAACAACTGATCTTCCAGAAAGGTCCAGATGCAGTAAGTTCAACAAGTACAAATAATTGTAAACAAGCACCCATCAACCCTCATAACAATAGGCGTACCATAATGACCCATAGAAGATCCATATTTACTGTAGTATAAAAGGTCAAGGTCATGATAAAAATGTTGTCATATTATGGAAGAATTTCTTTTGATAGAATAGCTCTTTTTTACCTGTATACACTGTTGAGTATTTTATATCTAATTGTTTTTGAAGGAGAGATTAGCAATGGAAAAGGCTCGGGAAACTGATGAGATATATAGGACACCAACGCCTGTGGCTGCTTCTGATGCAACATGGCTACAAGTCCAGGAACTTGAAGTAAGTTGCATATTAAACTGTTGCTGATAGTATTAATATACATATTTTTGATTGTTCTATAGATCTACATTCACTGCAGTATTACATGTTTTGATAGAGTTAATCTTCATTTGTACATTTGACTGCAAAATTTAAGTTTAGAAAATTAGTAAATGTACATTTATTGAAAATTGAAATTTGACTTAAGTTGAAGATTATTTCATGTCCTGCATTCACGATCCTTCACTTATCTTAAACAAACCTTAGTGTTTGAATATGTATATTGTAGGAATGGGTTGCTCAGGTTTTTACTTATCTTCATGTCCTGACCAAGACTTTTAGGTATTGCTCTGCTGGAAGGTTTATCTTTTTTTCATTTTATTTTAATTTTCATTTCTATCATTTATAAATCATCAACATGAAGTAAATATTTTGTGTACCTGGGACACAGGTACCTTTAATGCCCTTTAGATTTCTGCTTTCATTCTTTGTTTTGAAAATAAATAATCTTTGTTTTGAAAATAAATAATCTTTGTTTTCACTAATTAATATTGATTTTAATTACAGTCTGTGAAGGAGGAAGACAATAAGTACTCTGGGACAAAGACAGAGTTACGTGTTAGCATCAGAGATATGAGAAGAAAGGTAAGTTTTTACCTGCATTGTGCTATTATCTTGTATAAAAACTAGTTTACATATATTCAACATTGTTCTTCATAATGCAACAGGCGGAAACTTTTTTGTAATATGATTTTCTTCTTTAGAGTATGAATTAGATATGAATCATAATGTTAGCAACCAAAGTTTAATGTTTTATCAGAATCTTTCAACTTTTGTTTTCATTATGATAACAATTTATGACATAATGGTGATATCTTCTTCCTCTTATATGAAATCTCTGAAGCAGTCATTTGTCATAATGATATCAATAAACAAGTAAACACAGAATTAACTAATTGTTGTTAATCACAGTATTGTTTTGTATTTCATACTTTCCAAGTTGTTTACATTTACGGTGTCATTTTTTGTTGTACATTTTTCGTATAAGTTCATGCAGTCCTTACGAGTGAGTCTGACCACTGCCATTATGTATTTTGTCATAATTATTTGACCTCCATCACAAATATCCAAAAAGAGAGATGCAGATCATGTTTTGAAATGATAAATTGCTGATGACGCCTGACTAGTTAATAAAAGTAGTGGCATCTCGGATGCTTTGTGATTTGGTTTGCATAATTTGTAAAACAAATTTATATGAAATTCAATTTGGCTTGATTAATGAATTTGTCAATAATGCATTAGGCAGAAATTCTGTACGATTGATTCAGTGTATGATAAAGATATATAAATAGGAGATATAGTGTAATTCACAAATATCAAGAAACATCCAATGTTTACAGATACAAGAAATGCTTAAACACAATGAAATGTTACAGCCTATGTTTACATATACAAGATATGCTTAAACACAATGAAATGTTTCATCCTATGTTTACAGATACAAGAAATGCTTAAACACAATGAAACGTTACCAGAAATTGAGAAGCTTGGACGTCATGAGTTTGATCTTGACATTGAAGAACAGAACAGACTTCAGAGTGAGGCTGATAGCGAAGTTCAAAGGGTAAGAGGATTTGATCATATAGTAATAACAGAGTCTATAAAAATATGAAAGTGTCAAGATAAGGTTGCCCTTGTACAAAAATATATATACATGATATTGACCTTATAATGCAGGAGGCTGGTGGAAAAGGTTGAGAGGAAAAGAATAATATATACAATCTCAGGCTGACAAGTCAGAATTTCAATTTAGGGACACACCAGTGATAGACATTTTAGCTTAAACACACTGGAGATATAACACCATCTGTAGAACAGTAAAACATGCATATGTTCAACATTGAAGAGCAAATAGATTGTAAATTTTAACCATACATTTTCATTTAATATATTTATTAAGGTTCGAGAGGAGATAGAATTTGACAACTTGGCCAAAATTTACCTTCGAGAAATGATCAAAAGAGAATGTTGGGATGATATGAAGGTCAAAGGTCGTTCAATACAGGTATAATTTTTTGAACTTTCAAGTTTGGCACCTTTGATATCATTTTTAGAATACTGAGACATATTTACTTATTGGTCAAAAACATAATTAACAAAATATAAATCATAGATTGAAACTTGTTAACTGTGAAGAAATAAATTAGATAATATACAGACATGAGATAATATGCAGAGGTAAGGTGATATGCCGACATAAGATGATATGCAGGACAGTAAAGAACCTCTAGAATATCCAGAAAAAGCATCAGTTTCTCTGATTTATTAATAAATATTTTTAAATTCTTACATAATGTTTATAATTAGTTAAGAAGCTTGACAATAATCATATATTACCTTTGAATTCAGGCATTTTTCTCAACACTTGAAGTCAGTAACTTCCCAATGAGAGAACGAGCATTAGCTTATGTGAAGCAGCTAGAGACTGCATCCTCAAGGCGAAAGATTCAGCTGGCAGAGCTCGCAGTATGTACATTTTGTATTTACATCAACATATATATACATTGATTTGGTTTATGCATTAAAAGTTCAAAGCACTGTTTTATGTTAACTTAGTCTTTTTGGATATTGAAAATTGGTTATGGGAGAAATGATCTATCCCCTCAAGGTAAAAGTAAAATAATTATAATGGGATGGAAAGAACAAGGTACAAGTGTATATTGGTGGGGGACTGAGTGCAATGCTGATACAATTGTTTGGTACGTTGGTGGAGGACTGAGCACAATGCTGATACAATTGCAAAGTATATTGGTGGAGGACTGAGCACAGTGCTGATACAATTGTACAATATATTGGTGGAGGACTGAGCACAGTGCTGATACAATTGTATGGTATATTGGTAGAGGACTGAGCACAATGCTGATACAATTGTACAATATATTGGTGGAGGACTGAGCATAATGCTGATACAATTGTACAATATATTGGTGGAGGACTGAGCATAATGCTGATACAATTGTATGGTATATTGGTGGAGGACTGAGCACAATGCTGATACAATTGTATGGTATATTGGTGGAGGATTGAGCATAATGCTGATACAATTGTATGGTATATTGGTGGAGGACTGAGCACAATGCTGATACAATTGTATGGTATATTGGTAGAGGACTGAGCACAATGCTGATACAATTGTATGGTATATTGGTGGAGGACTGAGCATAATGCTGATACAATTGTATGGTATATTGGAGGAGGACTGAGCACTGCTCTTGTTACACTTGGAAATCACTATGAAAAAGTTACAGTAAAATTTGTTTTAATGTCCAGACATCAATAAATTGAGATTTTTATTCTCATATATTTTACAATTTGTCAGTCAAAACAAAGATTAAGTGTTAATGTATGATATTATGTAAACTATGATACTTGACCTTTCAGGCAAGGAAGGCAGAGGTAGATGTGCTGCAAAAGCCTACTACAACAGCAGTAAGTGTATTTTCTATAAACTCTTATCTCAGTTGTTGGGGGTTCTGTACCTCTATTTTTGACCAAATTGTTATAAGTGATGTAAATAGTTTAACTCATCAACCACTGAAGTCACATTTGGAACTGCCCATTTCAAAGAATTATGACAGTAGACCATACTGTTTATTGATCTGGGTGAGTCTAAATGTGACCCCAAGGGTCTGAGCTGAGAAATAAAGGCAACTAAATCTATTCTGATTTCATAGATAGATAATTAATTAACTCATGCTTTTGTGACAATATATATAATTATTTGTGCTCACAAAAGATAGATTGATGCTAGGATTTTTACTTAACTAAATTAATGAATTTCAAAAACATTTTCACTATTCTAATCATGATAGTACATTAGAAAAGTCTTTCTGTTGTTTTATGTGAGCTGAGCATGTTGTAAGTTACAAAGGAAATTGATACTGTTCCCTTTGTGCAATGTATTATTTACTATGTCTGTTTCACAGTACCACATAGTTAAGTACAATAACAATTGCTGTTTTATCTAGCTTTTCCTTAGTATGATACAACAACAATTTTATACTGTAAGTAGTTGCATGCTGTTTAATTCAGAAAATTATAGTTCTCTCAATAATATTATATTGTGTATTTGTTAACTTTTTGAGGTTTTGGTTCAACATTGTTCTTCATCTTGTTAACTGGTGAAGTTTTGTTATAAAAAGTTTGTTTGACTTTTATGGTTATTTCCATGTACCAGGTAGATAAGATACCCCATTAACACTTACTGGGTGAAAATATAATTTTAAACATTTCTCTTCAAATCTTAGTCAAACCAAAACTCTCTTGTGATTATAAATCAAGAATACATTTTAAGTCAGGGTTTTTCTCACAGCCATGTCTATCAGAAGTCATGTCTGGTCTAGCTAATTAGTTTGTGTAGATCTATAGCTTGTGCATTTATAGATAAACCTGAACAGTTTATTGATTTCCAACATCATTCAGCCAATTCATTTTTGACAACAGATGCATGCATATGCATGCGCACACACACAAAACAAAATACTCATACATAGTACAAGTGTGTAGGACTTAGCATTGAAAGTATGATCAAAGTATGTAACGTGATCTTCTTGTGAATTATTGGAAGAAAAATGGTGTCTGCTATTTTTGCCTCCTTTTTTGGCAAAGATTTTTTTATTCTACATATGTATATCTCATTTGCATAAAGAGCTTGCTTTTCTTCACTTATAATATTCAACTACAATAAAACTTGCTTTAGTGACCACCTGTGTATAGAGACCAGCTGGCCATAAAGACTGTTCTTTGCTGTCCCTAGTAGTAACCGTTTGTATACAAATCAATCTCTATAAAAAGACCACCTCCCAATAAGACTGGTTTTGTTGTGTCTGTAAGAGCCTTTGAGGGGAGGGTCTTTATATATAAGTTTCACTGTAGTTTTAATTTCTTTATTTTATGCAGGATGATGAGGCAGGGGATAATGATGAAGGTGATGATGCTGGCAAAGAGAAACCTTCCACTACAGGAAGTCTTGGTATGTCCGATTTCGATTTTTGTATTTGATAACATAGGCTACACTCATACATTTCTAAGGTCACGTGTTGTATATTTGTTTTTATTTTCAAGTAGACACTTTATTCTTTATTTCGTCTAGTAAACACTTTCTATCTCTTTAATTGTCACTGCATATTTTTCTGAGAAAAAAGATTATTTATATTTTTGTTTTGTTTGTTTGCTTGATTGTTAATTTTGTTTTGATTTTGCATTTTACGACAAAAGAGATGTGTTTACTACCAAATTAAAACACTTGTATTTGATAAGTGTTTGAAACTCGAGCATATGTGTACATAATTATGTACATGTCCATTAGCAAATCAACAATCAAGGCCATCACTGATGTAAATCTATATCAGCATGTCAATTGCTGGGTCCATACTGTACCTCATGATAATCTCTTGTTTTTCACAGTTTAAAAAAGAAAGCAAATACCACATAAATATGGGTTGATAATTTGAAAAAAATATGTTTCTTTATTAAAATTGATTTGGGATTTTCTAATACATGATACAATATAACGATTTGCAATGAATTACAGTTACAGATATCTAGTGTTACTTAATCAGGGATCACCCGACCCATCTAAATGTGATTGTGTGCCACATTTGGTTTTTTTTTTTGTCCTCTTCAGAATTTCATAAAGTTTAATTTGTAAATTTCCCTCTGTCACTCTTGAAATTTTCACTGTGAGTACTTTGTATTATTGAAATGTACAGGGTGTTAATTTTAATAATTGATGACAGTTGTCTGGTATTATTGTTGTTTGTAAATTGTTTATTGTATATCACTATGTCTTAAATGGTTTTATCCTGTGGTGATCCCTGCATAATGACATCATTGTTATATTGTAACACGTCAAGCATTGCTAAATTGGGTGCTGATATAATATACTGATATTGATTAATATATACAGATGATATATCAACTAATTATTGTCAGTTGACTCAACATTTGTACCCTTAAATACTTATACTGTTGTGTCATTAAATGTTTGTTAAAATTCAAACTAAATTGCTGTATACTTACTGAGTGAGCATTGGTAATTTTTGACACTACCATATTTCATAATTATCTAATAGTTAAAAACTATCTCATATGTTGATTTCAGTTGAGACTTTAGCAGGACTAAAAACTTAAAAATAAATTGCACGAGGATCAAACTTAAAAATAGATGACTGTGAAACAATTAATTCCGTTGTTAAGGTACCGCTGCCATAAACTGAAAAAAAGTTAACCCGTCTTGTAAGATCAATGGCAGTCGACCACAATTAACAAATTTAATAATTTGTATAAAATAAACCATTTCTTGAAAATTTCTGTAGTTTGTCTAGTCAAATCAAATTTTATTTGAAGATAGAATGGCATCTTGAAACAGTTTCCATCATACCTAGAAAGTCTGAACAAGCTGTATCAAGCTTTAGTACAATGTTGTACAGCCTGTTATGTCAGACTTTATTATTGTACAGAGACTCTGTCACTACATGATGTGTACTGACAAAAACAAAAGTGACTTCTAAATCAGAACTAAGTCAAATTAAGCAATTTTGTGTATAAAGTTGTAGAATAAGAACCCACAAAGGGTCTCAGAAATTGTACTCTTGATACCACCCCTCTGCATCTTAATAATTACCGATATTGAGGTTTTCAGAAGTGTTAAAAATTGAACTGTTTTAATACTATAGACACAGAGTCCGTAGTCTTGAAACCTTTAGTGTTAATATATAAGGTATTATGATACAGTAAAGTATAGGGACTTTAATTGTGGATTTTAATGATTTTGATATTTTCGACATTTCAGCAAAACGTACATGTTTCAATAATTTTATTTTAGTATCTGTTCCTGCTCATGGCAGACATCAAAAAGATATATATTATAACTATAACCTTAAAGTTTCCTTCAGTTTCATTCTTACTTTTTGCTATACAAAATTTGTATATCATTCTGACTCTAAGAATTCACAGAGAACCCAGGGTGTATAAAGATAATCCACCAAAAATCACTTTAGCACAGAGTATAATTTTACCCTTACTTCAAAATTTGTATTTAGTTTTAATGTTTTACTCGTTCCCTTTGAGTTGTCTACTTTCTGTAGGCGCTATCAAACGTTTTGTTTTACTCGTTCCCTTTGAGTTTTCTACTTTCTGTAGGCGCTGTCAAACGTTTTGAACACCCTGGATTAGATGCTTTACTGTATCATAGTATATCATATAGTAGTATGTGATCTATGTTGTGTTTATTATACTTATCTGTTAATCTACCATTATTTACAGGTGGCAATATGAGTATGTTTTTAATTTCTTACTGGGAAATGCTATCACTCTACAGGATTGTCTCTTGGTTACTTCACATATGTACATTATAATAAAATATTTACTAATCTATCATCTCATACTAACAGTTAATACTCTCCACTCAACAATAAATATATATTGTCCTGTCTTTCCACATGTCATCTTTATACATCAGGTATCCTTCATGATTATACACGCAGGTATCCTTCATGATTATACATGCTGTTATCCTTCATGATTATACGTCAGGTATCCTTCATGATTATACATCAGGTATCCTTCATTATTATACATGCAGGTATCCTTCATGATTATACATCAGGTATCCTTCATTATTATACATCAGGTATCCTTCATGATTATACGTCAGGTATCCTTCATGATTATACATCAGGTATCCTTCATTATTATACGTCAGGTATCCTTCATGAGTATACGTCAGGTATCCTTCATGATTATACATCAGGTATCCTTCATGATTATACATCAGGTATCCTTCATTATTATACATCAGGTATCCTTCATGATTATACATGCAGGTATCCTTCATGATTATACGTCAGGTATCCTTCATGATTATACATGCAGGTATCCTTCATGATTATACATCAGGTATCCTTCATGATTATACATGCAGGTATCCTTCATGATTATACGTCAGGTATCCTTCATGATTATACATCAGGTATCCTTCATTATTATACATCAGGTATCCTTCATGATTATACATCAGGTATCCTTCATGATTATACATCAGGTATCCTTCATTATTATACATCAGGTAACCTTCATGATTATACATCAGGTATCCTTCATTATTATACATGCAGGTATCCTTCATTATTATACATCAGGTATCCTTCATGATTATACATGCTGTTATCCTTCATGATTATACGTCAGGTATCCTTCATGATTATACATCAGGTATCCTTCATTATTATACATGCAGGTATCCTTCATGATTATACATGCTGTTATCCTTCATGATTATACGTCAGGTATCCTTCATGATTATACATCAGGTATCCTTCATGATTATACATGCAGGTATCCTTCATGATTATACGTCAGGTATCCTTCATGATTATACGTCAGGTATCCTTCAATAATTACATTTTATCTTCGTTATTCATTGTAATTCCTATGTATGGTTTTCTACATATATTGTATAAGTCCTATATTTTATAGTGCTTGAAATTTAATCATGTCAAACTGTGTAAAGTTCTTGATAGTACTTCTTATGACAAATTTGTATTAACTCAATTAAGTACATAAATTTAATATTTACATTTGGCACGCACTTGCCGAAAGATAAATCTTCACTTTCATACTCATATATATACATGTATATACGTACTTATAAAACCACACATACACTGACAAATTCTAGTCGATTTTTAAATTATGCTAATCTCGTACACTCTATCTCTTTCCCTCCCTTGATTCTCATTCTCTCTCTCGCTCTTACTCTGTGTATATATAGAATATTATTGAAGTTATCCAAGAGACAATTCTCATCATTTATCCTCTATCAATAATTGCATGTTCTTATATTGGAATGGGTAGCTTTTGTATCTGTGTAGTTGTTTATAGTAACATAATCATATGACAAGCAGTAGATGGATTATGGTATATGTAGATAATGGTGCATGGTATATCTCTTTATTTCAATCAACAATTATTTCTTTTACTTATACTCTGGTCAAATATTACAATACATACAAAATATGTAGTACTAACTGTGGCAGACTGTCTTTTTAATCAAGAAGACATATTGGGGGCAGGGGCTAGCTTAATCAATTAATGTTAGACCACCACTCAGGTAATGCACTATTTTCCAGATATTGACTCTTTGGTGTGTGAGGTAAGTTTAACTATCCTGAAAAAAGCACAGTGGATACAACCTTGACAGTATTATGCAAATAAGCTGACAGTGTCCACTTCAAATAATATTCCCTATCATTCCATGCTTGGAAGTCAAGTACAACCAAAGATACCTGTCACTTTCTGCGTGATGATAATAAAGTTGAGAAGACATACACTTAACCACAACATTGTGAGATTATGTTCTAGCTGTATAATCTTAAATTTGTATTCATGATCGACTGCCGCTGTTGACAATGTTATACATTCTGATATAAAGAGTTACAGACAAGGGAAATAACTTGGACATAACTTGGGAGTTACATATTTCTTGATATTTACATGAGCAGTCTGCCACTGAAACAATATAGTTCTGCAAACTATGTGTAATCTTCCATTGTTATTATTGCTCAAGGAATATGTAGCCTATATGTATGTGCATATATGTAAGAACCTTGATGATAAATTGCATTTTTGTCAGAAATATTTTATGTGATGCTAGTAAATGGAAATGACATAGAACAGATGCATTTGTACTTAGGAAATTGTAGAATTCAATTAGTGTGTCTTACAGAGCTGCACATTTTGTATGAAATATATAATGCATGTCATTAATTGTTTTGCTTGATGTCCATATGATTAAGAAATGTTTTGACAGGTATTTTGAATTCAAAGAAAATAATTGTAGTTTTTCTGAAAATTTCAAAATTAGGTTTGGTAATGGTTCATAAATTTATGCTTATGTATTTATTTGCATTGCCATTTTTATATTAATTCACATCTTTTGGTTTGTCCTTTAATTCATCTTTTTGTCCATCTGTAATGTATGGTATGGGCTATGATTTCCATATGCCTCATCATATCCCCATACCTGAGGTCAATGTTGTTAATGGGAAGGTGGTATGTCATGACATTGACTCAAAGGTCACACAACTGATGTCGAAAGCCATTTGACTTTTTATACTTTATATGTGCAATCAGATTTTGGGCTCAGATATTCCTTATGAATAAGTGGTGTGTCTTGACTTTGATGCAGTGTCATACTGCTGATGTCAAGGTCACTGTTGACTTGGATGGAAGGTAATATGTCATGACCTTGACTAGAAGTCATTTCACCCATATCAAGATCATTGTATGGATGGAATTTTTTTTTTGTCAAGGTCATATTTTTCTTATTCTGTAATTGTAAATCTTCATGCTTGGCACATGCTTGGTTTCTTATGGGAGATGTGTGTCATAGCTTTGTCCCAAGGTCATACATCTGATATGAAAGTCATAGTGGACTAAACTTATTAGTACATTTTCTTTCTAATACTCTATTTGTGCATCTTCATTCTTAATACAAATTTCTTATATGAGAAGGCATTGTATAATGATTTAAAGCCACACAACCAATGTCAAGGTCACCTTGAATTATCTTCTTTTAGTCATATTTTTCTATTTCTGATTTGTGCAATTTCATTTCTGGCATAAATGTTCCTGATGGAAATGAGGTGTGCCATGATCTTGACTTAAGGTCACAACTCTATCATGGTCACTGGAAAAATCATCTACCAATGCAGGGAATCACACTCCTAATGTGCCTGTTACCATATAAAGTCCTCTAACAGACTTTTTATGTACCATTCACTGTACTTTTGTTCTAGACATGAATTAATCTATAGGAAGAGCTGATTAGCATTTCACAAAGGGACATTTTGTTTGTTTTAATGGTATTTTGTCCACCTAACAATTTTTCAGTTATACAGTGGAGGCCAATTTTGAATGACTGATGAAAAAGACTAGTTACAATGTACCCAGGAAGTTATCACTTGGCCTTCCATAATTATACTTCCTCACAAAATTAGCCTAGGTTCCTGTGGGACTCACTACTACACTAATGAGAGGTACTTGTAAGGGACTTCTAGCTTCAGCCATTCAGGTCTAAAGTTTGATGCTCTAATCACTCCATAGTAAAGCCCACAAATTGATAATTGACAATCTCTGTAATGAGTGTTGTGTAGAAAATTGACATCATACTGGTTTACAAATAGCTGTCTGTTTTTGTTACATATAGGAAATACGGAGATGCAAGATAATCGCATGGTTCCATATCATTTAAGTTTTACCAACAAACAAAGATGGTACATTAGTCATTGAAAATGTGATTTCATTTTCTAAAAAAAGGATATTTGACAAAGTATAATTTTGTAAGTTTGTTTATACCAAAATTGTGTAATAAACTTCAGCTATAGAGAAAAAAAAACAGTTTGTATCCTCATTAGCACAATTATTGTTGTACATAATGAGACTGTCGCTGCCTAAATTTTAATAATAGATTCTCAATACAGAAATCTGCAGAGATAAATTTTAATGTTGGATGAAATTATCTTTATTTTGTGATGTTTTGTAGGCGCCTTATATGGAGGAGGAAGTGATCTCTTCTATAGTCAGTTTGAGTTGCATACTCGTGAACAGAAAACGGCACAAATTATGTTTTTGGAGGTGAGTTTCGTCTATCCACATAAAAACTATAGTCATTCTCTATTGATGATATGCCCTAAATTTAAAATTATGCCCTAAAATTATGCCCTAGTATGCCTTAAATATAAACCATATCTATATCTGTCTATCTATCTGTCTATCTGTTGGTTTGTCTATCTCTTTCAATCAATCTTTCCACCGTCTCTGTCTGTCTGTAAGTGTAAAAACTGCAATGTATAATTATTATCTTTCTTCCAGGATGCTATTTACAGAATAAAGAATGCCTTCAACAAGGAATTTGATGAGGTATATCAGAAAAAGATCAGTGAGATTGGAAAAATTAAAGACAAAAATAAAAGGATCAAGAAGATTCTGGAGGATCTGGACTTGAATGAAGACTTGGTTGAACCAGTCTTGTCCATCTATGAACAGCCTGAAGTTCTGCTTAAAGTGGAAGATCATGAGGTAGGGTCAATAGGTATAATGATATTTGAAGATTGATTTGAAATTGACAGTTATGAATTCTGTAATGGAAGTTAAGGTGAGGTAAAGGATGCTACATACTTTCTGCTGTATGTGACTATTTTCTTATAGTTTGTGGGGTGGGACTTAATTATAGTGTTCTAATTAAAATTGTGACTTTATCATGTATATGACAGGTCAAAGTGGAGAAGTATCTGACACCAGAACAAAGAAAAGAATATGAACAGAAAATGAAGGCAGAGGAAGAAAGAAGGTTGAGAGAGAAGGGAGATAATGCTAGGGAAAGAGGATTGGACATGATGATGGGTGGTGTGTTAGAAATCAAGAAGGAAGATGAATTGAAGAAGGTTTGTACATATAGATATATCAATACATGTTAAATTTGGGTCAGATAAAGGTTACGGTATTAATGCTTTCTGTGTTTATGTGAATGGTGTTTTATGTCACATTCAGCAATATTTGAGTTAAATGGCGGCAGGCAGTTTTTAATGATGGAGGTCAGAACCTGGTTACTGTGTACTCAGGGCATACCACCAGCATTTTGTGTACCATGCTATATAATCAACGTAAATACACCTCTCTGTCTTATATTTTGGTCTGATCTGCTAAGGTCAAGTAAATAATTAAACCCTGTAGCTAATGCATTTCAAGAGTTGAGTAAAATAAAGATTTTAAATCAACAGATATAATCTTAAATAGACAGGTGAAAACCCTGCAGAAGAGCCCTAATACTATCAATACATGACACATGTATGTTGTACGTTCTTGTGTTTTAGAGTTAAGTTCATTGTTTGTTTTTTATGTTGGAGTAAAGTCAGGCATTGTATGAAATATCAAGTGGCATATTGTTTCAAGTTTGTTTGTCTTTCTCATTTGTTTGTTTGTCTGTCTGTCTATTTGTTAGTTTGTTTATCGTCTGTATGTCTACTTGTTTGTTTGTTTGTCTCTCCATTTGTCTATTTGTTTGTTTGCAACATTTTGGTCTCCATTAAAGAACTTGAATGTCTTCTACAAATTTTGCTTTGCATTTAAATGAGGCCTTACATGACTTTCATTATGACCAACATTTATGGGAGTTATGGGACTTTACCAATGACTTACTTCCCAGGGGCATATTGTTTCTCAAACACTTCTTGTTGTTCCTTGCAGGACATTGTGAAACCACCATTCATGGTCACAAAAGAAATGAATGACTGGACAGAAGATGAGCAGAAGGCAGCCAAAGAATATGAGAGAAAAGTGAAGGAACTCCAAGAGGAAAGAGAAAAGTACAGAAAGGTAATAATGTGTTGTTTTTTTTCCATTGTATGTAGTTTTTTTCTCAATCTGACATATTTGAAGTCCCACATCTCAGGAAGGTTTAATAATAATCATATTAGCATTATACATGTTATAGAAATTTCTAAAGATATTGTAAAGAGCTTAAAATATACACTTTCAAGACATCAACCATTACAGTTACACATGTACTAATGTATAAGGTAAACATAACTGGTATCAAAACAGGGTCACTTCTTTATAGCAGAATCATGCAATTATGAGATTTGAAAGATTGTTTTTACATGCCTTAAGAACCTATGCATGTTTATGTAGTTAGTTGGGTTTTAACCATTATTTTTATAATGATAGGAATTTATGACTAAAAGAAATGTAATTATCTCTAGTTCAGTATGTTCTTCTGACCAAATTCTCAGTCACTGAACTCCCATTTCAAAGTAATTTTCTCAGGATGTTGTGAACAGAATGACATTTTCATGAAAATTTATGTCTTTGATTATTGCTTGTGTATATAAGTTTCTAAAACAATGCAATGAATGAAATTATCATAGTAAATGAAAACATTTTTATGGTAGAAAAAAATAATAAATTGAATTTATGAAATTGTGTGAAAGATCATCTTTGATAGACAGACAGACAGACAGACAGAGTGATATAATTTTTACTGATTTTACTCCTGTTTACTACATAAATCATGTTAGATTTTTATTCTTACAAATAATATGTATCTTATATATTTGTTGTATATCTAGCAATTGGAAACTGAACTTCGTAAGCAACAGAGTTTGATCCAGGAGGGTATGCAGGCATATGATGAAGCACTCAATCAGTTGTTTATGAAAAAGATCAAAATTATGATGGTCATTTACCAGGTAAACCTGTGACATATGCTAAACTAATGAAGAACAAATGAAAATACATTTTAATTTCTATTTCATGAGCATACCTGTCAAGATATGCACCTGCTGCAGGTCTTAACTGCAAAACTGAATGTCTCCACTTGAATAATACACATATTTAATGTAGACAGACTAAATAGTCTACAATTTTGCCATTCTGTCATAATTTTTCTGATGAAAAAAATGAAAACTTATAATTCTTGTCATTACATGAAAGGAAAATTTAAAAAGCCATCTACTAAACTACTTCTAGTAACGTTGATTACATTGTTGTAAGGTTCATTTGATAATATATATATTTATATATATCTTCAGGAAGAACTCAAGATTCTGAGGCTTAGATATACTCTGTTAATTGAAGAGGAACTAGTGACACGTGAGAAAGAACTCAACAGACTGCTGGAACACAAAAAAGCTGTTAAGGTATAGCAAACATTTTTATGTCGATCTATCATGGGTGTCAAAATATCATGTAATATCACCATTAGAAAAGGGACATTTGGTTTATGATGTCACAGTGGTGAATTATAACATTTGAAATATAATGTGACACTAAAAAACCAGTTACAGATTTTTAAAGTTATTTTTGTTAATTACTTCATTAGATGAACACAGTTACATAGAATGAAAACAATATTTATTTGTCAGATCTCCCCGTGTGCCAAAGTTGGGAATAGGATCTTTAAAATAAATAGAAATATTTCATAATTTGAGAAATAAAATTTTATCAAACCTATAAATGTTTCGTATCTCTAGAAATCAAGTTTGTCAATATGGAATGATTGTATATAATTCTTTGACATTTGTGATTTTGAAAAATATAGAAAACAAAATATTGGAAATTTTTGCCAGTGTCATGGCCCATTGTAAATTAAAAATATAGGCTGAAAATATTATGTTACTATATTAAGATCATTTGTGTCACTCAGGTGAATTATTGTATTTCTGGCTTTAGCAGTAAGACCAAAATTTACAAAAGAAGTGCAGTCTTTTTTAAAAAAATTCCATTGCTGACAGGAACATGTATCAAACTGGCTTTACAAAAGCAAGGACACATTGAAAAGTCAATGTAAAATTTGTAATGCTGGAGTTAGGGATTCAGGCTCAGGTTTGATCTATATTAGTCAAATCCAATAATTCTAGAAAAATCTGTTGTTAGCTCGCTGAGACGAAAGTCCAGAGAGCTAATGCCATAACCCCAGTGGGTCTTCATCGTCAGCTTCCTCTGTAGACAAAACTGTAACCTGACCTATATCTTTCAAACCACAAGGAATATAGCTTTGATATTTCACATATAGATTTCTTATGGCCAGAGCTTTCATATGGTTTCTTGACTTTTGACCTAGTGACCTTGACCTTTGGCTTTTAACTACTTTTCAAAAACTCTAACCTTGGCTATATCTTTTAAACCGTGAGGGACTTTGACCTACCTTTTAAAATTTTTAACGTGAGCTGAAGGAATCAAATTTTACCAGTCCTTTGACTTTAAATTCTGACAGCTGTGGATCAAATATCTATTTTGAAAATTTACACCCATTTTGGTGAGCTTTGTTTTTCTATTTCTAAACATTTGACTAACTCAATATGTATATATTCATAATTAATTCCCAGGCCCTTTAGTTTAAGACCCATAAGTCAAAGGTTATACAGAGACATAATGCTTGAGCTATCTCTTTGGCCAATTTGTGAGATGCAGTGTTTCAGTTTTTGGAAATTCTGAGTATCTGTAAAAAGCATAAATTCTCTGAATTTCAGGCTCTAACTGCCAATGCTGTGATCGAATCAAAGAAAAACCTGGATGCATTCAGAGAACAGTATGATATCCTAAATGCAGAGGATAAGGTGATGGATAGATCATTTAAGCGTGAGTTCCATGATGTCTCTGCCGTACAGCAAGATCAGCTCTACCGATTGTTTAGAAAACGACCAAGGTAAGTTCAGAGCACTATCAATAGAGCCATTAGCTTCTTAAAATTGTAATGAAAAGCCTTCATCAATAGAGACATTTAAACTTCCTAAAATTGTAACAAAAAACATTCATAACAGAGGCATTAGATTCCTAAAGTTTTAATGAAAACCCTTTATTACCGAGCATTCAAATTAATATAATGTTATTATGAATGTGTATGTATAGATTGTTCAATGAAGTCATCTACACTTCAAAATAACAATTGACAACGAATTTAATATCAGTGATACTGACAGGTCCAATATGGCCTTATGGGTGAATGGTTTGATACTGAAGTATGTTTTAAGAGCTAAGAATTTACTTCATAGAGGGTATTTAACTATTGTCAATGATTTGATGAATAATTTATTAAAAATTTTAAATGTAAATATTTAAAAAATATATATAACCTGGTAATTGTCATAAATTGATTATTTAATATTGAATTAATTAATCTCTTGTGAAATGTATGTATATCTATATTTAACTTATAAACATTAACATTCATTAACTTTGGTTTGAATTAACAGAATTCCACGGTTGAAGGGATTTGATACCCCTGCCCCACCTACAGGTGATTCATCCCTGCCGAATCCATTTGCTGACCGTCCGTCCACAGCCAGACAACATGCCCAGGCAAAATTTCAGCTGGATCATGCAATAGCAGAACTGGACAAAGAAATCAATATCCCAGAAGGAGTTGAATTACCTGTTTGGCAGAGACTATGTCAGTACAGAAGAGAGAAAATTGAGAATGATCTCCTGGTAAGTCACAGTTGTAACACTGTAATATCAAATGTGTACAACTGCCCTATTATCCTAGTATAGTTCTATTGTAGGCTGTCAGTTGTGATCTAGGCCTGGCACCATAAAACTTAAGAATTACTAATACTGAAATCTGACTGGCTGAGTAAGCCAAGTTGAAAATATTCTCAGACTTGAGTAAATTCTCAAGTTTTATGGTGTTGGGCCCTAATGTACACATCTGATATTACTCATTGTTTTCAGTATTGATCTAGTGTACACATCTGATATTTTTCACTTTTGTCAGCATTGACCTGGTATACACATCTGATATTACTCACTGTTGTCAGTATTGACCCGGTGTACACATCTGATATTACTCATTGTTGTCAGTATTGACCTGGTGTACACATCTGATATTACTCACTGTTTCAGTATTGACCTGGTGTACACATCTAATATTACTCACTGTTTCAGCATTGACCTGGTGTACACATCTGATGTTACTCACTGTTGTCAGTATTGACTTGGTGTACACATTTGATATTACTCACTGTTGTCAGTATTGACCTGGTGTACACATTTGATATTACTCACTGTTTCAGTATTGACCTAGTGTACACATCTGATATTACTTACTGTTTCAGTATTGACTGGTGTACACATCTGATATGACTCAGTATCAGAATGACCTAGTGTACACATCTGATATTACTTGTTGTCAGTATTGACCTGGTGTACACATCTGTACTCACTGTTTCAGCACCTGGTGTACACATCTGATATGACTCACTTTTGTCAGTATTGACAGTGTACAATCTGATATTACCTGTTTCAGTATTGTGGTGTACACATTTGATATTACTCACTGTTGTCAGTATTGACCTGGTACACATCTGATATTACTCATCTGTATTGACCTGGTGTACACATCACTCACTGTTTCAGCATTGACCTGGTGTACACATCTGATATTACTCACTTTTGTCAGTATTGACCTAGTGTACACATCTGATATTACTCACTGTTTCAGTATTGACCTGGTGTACACATGTATTACTCACATTGTCAGAATTGACCTGGTGTACACATCTGATATTACTCACTGTTTCAGTATTGACCTGGTGTACACATCTGATATTACTCACTGTTTCAGCATTGACCTGGTGTACACATCTGATATTACTCACTTTTGTCAGTATTGACCTAGTGTACACATCTGATATTACTCACTGTTTCAGTATTGACCTGGTGTACACATCTGATATTACTCACTGTTGTCAGAATTGACCTGGTGTACACATCTGATATTACTCACTGTTGTCAGTATTGACCTGGTGTACACATTTGATATTACTCAGTATTGACCTCACTGTTTCACCATTGACCTGGTGTACACATCTGATATTACTCACTGTTGTCAGTATTGACCTAGTGTACACATCTGATATTACTCACTGTTTCAGTATTGACCTGGTGTACACATTGATATGACTCACTGTTGTCATTGACCTGGTGTACACTGTTTCAGATAGTTCACTGCTGGTGTACACATCTGATATTACTCACTGTTTCAGCATTGACCTGGTGTACACATCTGATATTACTCACTTTTGTCAGTATTGACCTAGTGTACACATCTGATATTACTCACTGTTTCAGTATTGACCTGGTGTACACATTTGATATTACTCACTGTTGTCAGTATTGACCTGGTGTACACATCTGATATTACTCACTGTTGTCAGTATTGACCTGGTGTACACATCTGATACTCACTGTTTCAGCATTGATGTGTACTCTGATATTACTCACTTTTGTCAGTATTGACCTAGTACACATCTGATATTACTCACTGTTTCAGTATTGATGGTGTATTACTCACTGTTGTCAGAATTGACCTGGTGTACACATTTCACTGTTGATATTACCTGGTGTACACATGATTTACTCACTGTCAGCATTGATGGTGACCCATCTGATATTACTCATTTTGTCAGTATTGATATTACTCATCTGATATTACTCACTGTTTCAGTATTGACCTGGTGTACACATTTGATATTACTCACTGTTTCAGTATTGACCTGGTACACATCTGATATTACTCTTTCAGCATTGACCTGGTGTACTCATCTGTTTCAGTCATTGACCTGGTGTACACATCTGATATTACTCACTGTTTCAGTATTGACCTGGTGTACACATCTGATATTACTCACTGTTGTCAGTATTGACCTGTGTGATATTACACTGTTGTCAGTTTGACCTGGTGTACACATTATATTACTCACTGTTGTCAGTATTGACCTGGTGTACACATTTGATATTACTCACTGTTTCAGTATTCACACATTTGATATTACCTAGTTATTGACCCGGTGTACATATCTGATATTACTCACTGTTGTCAGTATTGACCTGGTGTACACATTTGATATTACTCACTGTTTCACCATGATACACATTGATATTACTCACTGTTTCACCATTGACCTGGTGTACACATCTGATATTACTCACTGTTGTCAGTATTGACCTGGTGTACACATCTGATATTACTCACTGTTTCACCATTGACCTGGTGTACACATCTGGTGTACACCTAGTGTACTGATATTACTCACTGTCACTGTTACACATTTGATCACTGTTTCAGTTGACCTGGTGTACACATCTGATATTACTCACTGTTGTCAGTATTGACCTGACCATTTGATATTACTCACTGTTGTCAGTATTGACCTGGTGTACACATCTGATATTACTCACTGTTGTCAGTATTGACCTAGTGTACACATCTGATATTACTCACTGTTGTCAGTATTGACCTAGTGTACACATTTGATATTACTCACTGTTTCAGTATTGACCTAGTGTACACATCTGATATTACTCACTGTTGTCAGTATTGACCTGGTGTACACATCTGATTGTCAGTATTGACCTGGTGTACACATCATATTACTCACTGTTGTCAGTATTGACCTGGTGTACACATCTGATATGATCATTACCATTGACTGGTTTCACATCATATGACCACTGTTGTCAGTATTGACCTGGTGTACACATCTGATATTACTCACTGTTGTCAGTATTGACCTGGTGTACACATCTGATATTACTCACTGTTGTCAGTATTGATCTAGTATTAGCTACTATTTACCTGGAAATTTTGGCCCCTGCTTATTTTTGCCTTTTTACACAGAAGACATATTTACCCTGCATAGGCGTCGGATCCGGGGGGGGGACGACGCTGATGCCCTGTCTTGAATTTGCTCTAAATCACTAGTTTCATGGGTGTCATGCATGTCAGCGCTTCGATTTGTTAGCATGAAGATTTCAATTTCAGCTTAAACTTGCCCTCTCATCTAAGGGCAAAAATGATGAAATTTAAATGGGATAAAAAATTACCAAGTATCGTATACAGTATTATCACATAATAACCTGTTTGACAATGTCATACACTCATGTCATGTCATTATACACATACATTATAAAACTTGGAAGCTCTGTGATTGGTCGAAATGTTCAGCTTGGTAATCTCAGTCATCATTGATTTTGTTGTTGAATGAGTTTGAAAATTACATTTAATACTGATGGTATTGAAATGAAATTGGGAACAATTTTGCATGGAATACTGTATTTTATATTTATTCATCAGATAAAACAAAAGGCACTAGTGCTGGCAGAAATGGAAAGTTTCTTAAAGAAACGAATGGATGAGGATGAACTTCTTAAGAATGAGATTGAGGGATATTTTGATACTTTGAATAAGTAAGTGAAAATTGAAAATATAGTTATGAGTCAAAATACAACTTAATAACTGATGACAATACTGATCCAACAGTTTGTATCTTCTGTATGTGAAGATTAGGCTTGCTTTAAGGTTTAGATATGTTGCAAATAAATATATGTATTTCATCTGTCAACGAAAACACCTACTGGTTATCTAAGTTCCTACTTTCTTCAACAGTATGTCACAGCCAATTTGGGGCATTATTCAACAAAAAGTCCAGAAGTGTATAATTACTTATCTTTTTATAACTTTTTTTAAACATTCACTAGTGTATAATTACTTATCTTTTTATAACTTTTTTTAAACATTCACTAGTCATATTTAATATATATTTTTTGGGTTTTTGTTTTATTTTGCAATCTATGAATTTTTATGAAATGATGTCTTAATAGGCTTAGCAGTGTTACAGTTCAGAATTGTCAATCTTAACCATTTTGCTTGAAGAAAATTTAACTCTAGAAAAATAGAATGGTGATTTTTTCATCTTTTCTGAATTGCAGATTGAAAGAGGATAGTCTAAGATTCAATTTGAATCTAGAAATACAACTGCTGTTGAAACAAGGTCAGGTAGAAGTAGATGCCACTAACTTTATACATGATTACAAAGACAGTGCTTTGATTCATAGAAGTGTAGTTGAGGAGTTAAACAGTAATATTAAAGTAAGTACCGGTATTGGAAATGACGAATCAGTTATCCTTGTAATGATTTCAGAAATCTTCGCTTTTGTAAAATGAGTAGAATAAAAAGCATTATTTATTTCTGTAGGAAATACGACAGTTTCTATATACTGATCAGTCAGTCTGTCTGTCTATCTGTCTGTCTGTCTGTCTATCTGTCAGTCTCTCTCTCTGTGACCATTCTGAAAAGTACAATGATTTTGTTCTATTTTCCATGTTTCTGTATTTTATTTGATGGGTTCATTTTTGTATTATGATATACTAGTTCATATTTTGATATTTTTGACTGTTTTGTATTTTTAGCAACTTGGTGAAAGCAAAATAGCAAGCATGGTAGAAAGCAAAGATTTCAGGAAGGGTATTATACAGTTAGAATGGTAAGATAATCTTGATATAAGAAATGTTGTTTTGAAAGTTATTTGTTCATTCTAATTTTTGAAATTTGGTAAATATGTATGGAAATGTTTGATAGAATACCTTAACACATGTTAATTATAGATTTGTGTATCATTTATACATTTGGATTCGAGTGAAATTCAAGTCATGCATAAGTTATCACATTTCAGTGCAATTGTTGTGTGTGTGCATGCATGTGTATGTATGTGTGTGTGTGTGCACACATGTGTGTGAGTGTAAATAAGTTGAGTTTTGTATCTGCATTTTGATTTGTACAGCAAAAACAAACAATACAGATTCAAACAAGTATTCAGCAAACAAAACTGATAGAAGAATAGATGTTGCATGTTAGTAAACTTTTACCTAATGTGAATGGAACACAAATATTATAATGAATATGTGTCAAGTATGTATCTACCAGGGGTATTAAAAGTCAATATACATGTATACAGACAAAGGAATTAGCTGGAAATGATACTGAAAGTTTTTTCATTTGTAATTGAAGGGAACAGAAAAGAATGCTTATGCAAATGGAAGACCTACAAAATAAGATGAAAGATATCCAGTTTATGAAAGTGACGAGAGAAATACAATTGGTATGGCTTTTATGAATTTTGCCCAGGAGTTTTATTCAGCCTCTGGGACTTCACAGGTTCCGCGTTGCAAGTACAGATATACAATGATGACTAATATAACTAATCCGCCTTTTATACCTGTTGTGGGACTTGATTTTTTGGTGAAACAATTACAAATATATCTGCTGTGTAGGGAGATGAAATGATAATGTTTCAAAACATTTTTTTTCAACCCACATTTTTTTATCTTCCTAGTTCAGCTCTAAGGTTTAATATCTGGGTGCATTTTGTTTTTACCCAATTTTAACCTAATTTAGTGTGTTGTTTTTTTTATCAGTGAGATCTTAAATAAGTTTGACTTTGGCCAACATTCAGCAGTTATTGCTAGAGTTATAAAAAATATTATCTTTGTGAAGTACTTAGCTTTCGTGTTCTTTATGGTTCTACACAATCACATCTTATTTATAGTACAAACATGCATAGCGCAAAAGTTCTATGTCTTCCACCAGGGATGTGGCACACCTGGACTGTATTGTGTATGATTATGGGGATGTAGCACACCTGGACTGTATTGTGTATGATTATGGGGCTGTAGCACACCTTGACTGTATTGTGTATGATTATGGGGATGTAGCACACCTTGACCGTATTGTGTATGATTATGGGGATGTAGCACACCTGGACCGTGTTGCATATGATTATGGGGATGTGGCACACCTGACTGTATTGTCTATTGTGGGGATGTATGGATGTATGGGTATGATTATGTGTAGCACACCTTGACCGTATTGTGTATGATTATGGGGATGTAGCACACCTGGGACGTATTGTGTTGATTATGGGGATGTAGCCTGGACCGTATTGCGTATGATTATGGGGATGTAGCACACCTGGACTGTATTGTGTATGATTATGGGGATGTAGCACACCTTGACCGTATTGTGTATGATTATGGGGATGTAGCACACCTGGACCGTGTTGCATATGATTATGGGGATGTGGCACACCTGGACTGTATTGTCTATGATTATGGGGATGTAGCACACCTGGACTGTATTGTGTATGATTATGGGGATGTAGCACACCTGGACCGTATTGCGTATGATTATGGGGATGTAGCACACCTGGACTCTATTGTGTATGATTATGGGGCTGTAGCACACCTTGACTGTATTGTGTATGATTATGGGGCTGTAGCACACCTGGACCGTATTGTGTATGATTATGGGGATGTAGCACACCTGGACTGTATTGTGTATGATTATGGGGCTGTAGCACACCTTGACTGTATTGTGTATGATTATGGGGCTGTAGCACACCTGGACCGTATTGCGTATGATTATGGGGATGAAGCACACCTGGACTGTACCTTGACCATATTGTGTATTATTATGGGGATGTAGCATACATGTACCTTGACCGTGTATGATTATGGGGATGTAGCACGTCTTGACCATATTGTGTATTATTATGGGGATGTAGCCACTTGGACTGTATTGTGTATGATTATTGGGATGTGGCACACCTGGACCATATTGTGTATGATTATGGGGATGTAGCCACCTGGACTGTATTGTGTATTATTATGGGGATGTGGCACACCTGGACTGTATTGTGTATTATTATGGGGATGTGGCACACCTGGACTGTATTGTGTATTATTATGGGGATGTGGCACACCTGGACCATATTGTGTATTATTATGGGGATGTAGCCACCGGGACTGTATGATTATGGGGAATGTAGCACACTGGACTGTTTTGTGTATTTATGGGGATGTAGCATTGACTGTATTGGGGGATGTAGCACACCTGGACTGTATTGTCTATGATTATGGGGATATAGCACACCTGTATTGTGTATGATTATGGGATGTAGCACACCTTGACTGTATTGTGTATGGTTATGGGGCTGTAGCACACTTTGACCATGGATTATTATGGTATTATCACACCTTGACCGTATTGTGTATGATTATGGGGATGAAGCACACCTTGACCATGTATGATTATGGGGATTGACACCTGGATGTATTGTGTATTATTATGGGGATGTAGCCACCTGGACATATTGTGTATGATTATGGGGATATAGCACACCTGGACTGTATTGTGTATTATTATGGGTATGTATCACACCTTGACCGTATTGTGTATGATTATGGGGATGTAGCACACCTGGATCGTATTGTGTATGATTATGGGGATGTAGCACACCTTGACCATGTATGATTATGGGGATGTAGCACACCTGGACTGTATTGTGTATGCTTATGTGGATGTAGCCACCTGGACCGTATTGTGTATGATTATGGGGATATAGCACACCTGGACTGTATTGTGTATTATTATGGGTATGTATCACACCTTGACCGTATTGTGTATGATTATGCACACCTGGACTGTATTGTGTATGATTATGTAGCACACCTTGACCATGTATGATTATGGGGATGTAGCACACCTGGACTGTATTGTGTATGATTATGGGGATGTAGCCACCTGGACCGTATTGTGTATGATTATGGGGATGTAGCCACCTGGACCGTATTGTGTATGATTATGGGGATGTAGCCAACCTGGGTATTGTGTATGATTATGGGGATGGCACACCTTGACCTTGTGTATGATTATGGGGATGTGGCACACCTGGACTGTGTATGATTATGGGGATGTAGCACACCTGGACCGTATTGTGTATGATTATGCCAGCCGGGACGGTATTGTGTATGATTATGGGGATGTGGCACACCTGGACTGTGTTGTGTATGATTATGGGGATGTAGCACACCTTGACCGTATTGTGTATGATTATGGGGATGTAGCACACCTTGACCATGTATGGTTATGGGGATGTAGCACACCTGGACTGTATTGTGTATGATTATGGGGATGTAGCACACCTTGACCATGTATGATTATGGGGATGTAGCTGGACCGTATGATGTATGGGGGATGTAGCACACCTGGACGGTATTGTGTATGATGGGGATACACCTGGGTGTTGTGTATGATATATGGAGGTGTAGCACACCTTGACCGTGTATGATTTATGGGGATGTAGCACACCTTGACCATGTATGATTATGGGGATGTAGCACACACTGTATTGTGTATGATTATGGGGATGTAGCACACCTTGACTGTTTTGTGTATGATTATGGGGATGTAGCACACCTTGACTGTATTGTTTATGATTATGGGGATGTAGCACACCTGGACTGTATTGTCTATGATTATGGGGATATAGCACACCTGGACTGTATTGTGTATGATTATGGGATGTAGCACACCTTGACTGTATTGTGTATGGTTATGGGGATGTAGCACACTTTGACCATATTGTGTATTATTATGGGTATGTATCACACCTTGACCGTATTGTGTATGATTATGGGGATGTAGCACACCTTGACCATGTATGATTATGGGGATGTAGCACACCTGGACTGTATTGTGTATGATTATGGGGATGTAGCACACCTTGACTGTATTGTGTATGATTATGGGGATGTAGCACACCTGGACTGTATTGTCTATGATTATGGGGATATAGCACACCTGGACTGTATTGTGTATGATTATGGGATGTAGCACACCTTGACTGTATTGTGTATGGTTATGGGGATGTAGCACACTTTGACCATATTGTGTATTATTATGGGTATGTATCACACCTTGACCGTATTGTGTATGATTATGGGGATGTAGCACACCTGGATCGTATTGTGTATGATTATGGGGATGTAGCACACCTTGACCATGTATGATTATGGGGATGTAGCACACCTGGACTGTATTGTGTGCTTATGGGGATGTAGCCACCTTGACCGTATTGGTATGATATCACACCTGGACTGTATTGTGTATGATTATGGGATGTAGCACACCTTGACTGTATTGTGTATGATTATGGGTGATATTATTATGGGTAGCACACCTTGACCGTATTGTGTTGATTATGGGGATGTATCACACCTGGGATCGTATTGTGTATTGATTATGGGGATTGTAGCCTGGACCATGTATTGATTATGGGGATGTAGCACACCTGGACTGTATTGTGTATGATTATGGGGATGTAGCCACCTGGACCGTATTGTGTATGATTATGGGGATGTAGCCACCTTGACCATATTGTGTATGATTATGGGGATGTAGCCACCTGGACCGTATTGTGTATGATTATGGGGATGTAGCACACCTTGACTGTATTGTGTATGATTATGGGGATGTGGCACACCTGGACTGTGTTGTGTATGATTATGGAGGTGTAGCACACCTTGACCGTATTGTGTATGATTATGGGGATGTAGCACACCTTGACCATGTATGATTATGGGGATGTAGCACACCTGGACTGTATTGTGTATGATTATGGGGATGTAGCACACCTTGACCATGTATGATTATGGGGATGTAGCCACCTGGACCGTATTGTGTACGATTATGTTATTAATGCTTACATTTACAAATAGCAGCTTTTGTTTTAATGACATATTTTTGATGAAATATTTTGTAAATAATATAATTTCTAAATTTTGTTTTTTCATCATCGCTGTGTGATAATCAATTTAAAAAATCTCCGAAGATAATACAACTATATTTGACATGTTGGCATGTCTTAACAAGTGAGATTGTATTGTTTAGATATGTAAAGATATTTTGGCGTACCTTCTCATCAAGATGGAAGTTGTTTGAGTTTAGTCTTCATCTCCTCATTATTATTTTTCTTATCTCTTCCTTTACAGTATTTGTCTAATGAAGATTATGAAGGCAAAAAGTCAGAGGAGATTGGCAAGTTGGAACAGACAATCTTGACACAACTGAAGGTGCAGTCTTATTTACACATAATTATTTGGTTATATTCAAACACACTGTCCAATAAATTTCTCACCTGAATTGACCCTGCTGTACAGAAGAGATTTTGAAAAGAGAAGCTTATCTGCACACTTAGATTATTACTATGTAAATATACCCCCTCCCCCCAAAAAAATCTATTCTTTTCTTAGCACAAATGAAAGTATCTTTTTTAAATAAGTGTATTGGATTGAACTGAAATAAATGCTTAATTTTAAAATGATGAAAACAAAGGCTTGTTAACAATTACAAGGCCTCTGTGGTACCTCAACTGAGTATATGCCTAGGTGCATATTAGCTAAAATGGTCAGAGATTTGAATTAGACCTTCAACCCCATCTAGGACTGTGTTGTAAAACCACTGTCCAGAATTGCTATTCTCTATCCTACCCATGATTTCATGAAATCACTTGTAGCTAATGAATATTTACAAGGAGTAGGCGTGTCCAATTTAACAGAAGTTATCGCATAGTCTTTTGATCTAATAAAACTCTTTAAGTTGTTTAAAAGCTTCAATCTGATTCGTTGATGAATATGAGCACTGTTTAATCTCATTGGCTGGGGTGTCATGAATAATCAAAATATGCATAATTGATTTCTGTCGCATGAAACCATGGGTAGAAAAGAGCATAGCGATTTGAGACCATGTTTTTATGAGGATGCACCTAGGATACTTCTAAAAAAACCTGTCCAGTCTAACACATTAAGCCATTGTTATAGATAAAAAATAAATAAAAAGGAACGTTGGAACCAGGACTGTGCACCTAGGATACTTATAAAAAAAACTGTCCAGTCTAACACATTAAGCCATTGTTATAGATAAAAAATAAATAAAAAGGAACTTTAGAACCAGGACTATGTATACTGTCTGATCAAAATCCCAGCCCCATGACTGCATCATTTGTTACATATTATTGATCATAAATATAAACAAAGTGTAAACATAACAACAAAATGATACAAAATATTTTCCTTTTCAGCATCATGAAAAGCAGGTGAGAGAAAAGAAACGAATTATGAAGGAATTGAACAGGACAGTAAAGAACAAGTCAGGCGAGAATTTTTCAATGGATAATGATCTGATGGACATAAATGTTACAGTCAATGAACGCAGACACATAAATGAAGTCAATGGTAAGAATATATTGTAACACTACCCTGTATGTCAACATATTATAACACTGCCCTGTATGTCAACATATTATTACACTGCCCTGTATGTCAACATATTATTTCACTGCCATTGTATGTCAACATATTATTTCACTGCCATTGTATGTCAACATATTATTACACTGCCCTGTATGTCAACATATTCTTACACTGCCCTGTATGTCAACATATTATTACACTGCCCTGTATGTCAATATATTATTTCACTGCCCTGTATGTCAACATATTATTTCACTGCCATTGTATGTCAACATATTATTACACTGCCCTGTATGTCAACATATTCTTACACTGCCCTGTATGTCAACATATTATTTCACTGCCCTGTATGTCAATATATTATTACACAACCCTGTATGTCAATATATTATTACACTGCCTTGTACATATCAACATATTATTACACTGCCCTGTATGTCAACATATTATTACACTGCCCTGTATGTCAATATATTATTACACAACCCTGTATGTCAACATATTATTACACTGCCCTGTACATATCAACATATTATTACACTGCCCTGTATGTCAACATATTATAACACTGCCCTGCATGTATATGTCAACATATTATTACACTGCCCTGTATAAGTCAGTCAACATTATTACACTGCCCTAAATGTCAACATATTATTTCACTGCCCTGTATGTCAACATATTATTTCACTGCCATTGTATGTCAACATATTATTACACTGCCCTGTATGTCAATATATTATTACACAACCCTGTATGTCAATATATTATTACACTGCCTTGTACATATCAACATATTATTACACTGCCCTGTATGTCAACATATTATTACACTGCCCTGTATGTCAATATATTATTACACAACCCTGTATGTCAACATATTATTACACTGCCCTGTACATATCAACATATTATTACACTGCCCTGTATGTCAACATATTATTACACTGCCCTGCATGTATATGTCAACATATTATTACACTGCCCTGTATAAGTCAGTCAACATTATTACACTGCCCTAAATGTCAACATATTATTACACAGCCCTGTATGTCAAAATATTATTACACGCCCTGTATGGCAGCACATTATTACACTGCTCTGTACGTATCAACATATTATTACATTGCCCTGTACATTTCAACATATTATTACACTGCCCTGCATGTATATGTCAACATATTATTACACTGCCCTGTATAAGTCAGTCAACATTATTACACTGCCCTATATATGTCAACATATTATTACTCAGCCCTGTATGTCAAAATATTATTACACTGCCCTGTATGTCAACAAATTATTACACTGCTCTGTATATGTCAACGTATTATTACACTGCCCTGTATGTCAACATATTATTACAATGCCCTGTTTGTCAACATATTATCACACTGCCCTGTATGTCAACATATTATTTCACTGCCCTATATGTCAACATATTATTACAATGCCCTGTATATCAACATATTATTACACTGCCCTGTATGTCAACATATTATTACACTGCTCTGTATATGTCAACGTATTATTACACTGCCCTGTATGTCAACATATTATCACACTGCCCTGTATGTCAACACAATAGTTAGTACTATGTGGACAATTTTTATAAATTGATTTAATATTGTTTCAGCTGATCGTAGATCTAACACAGGTACAGAACAAAGATATCAGGAGATTGTACAGCGACGTAAACTAGTTGATTTAGCCAAAGCCCAGGCCCAAGAAGTAGCTGTATTAAGAGCAGAAGTTGAACGTCTTCGTATGAGAACATTCCCAGCTTTAGTACAAGTAGAACATTAACCAGTCAAGCCTTTGTCTGGTATAAAGTGTGACATACACAGTGGACTCAATCACATTGTATTCTAGTTATATAAGGACAGCTTCTTGTTAGGGAGAACAAGTTAGTTTGGACATATTTTAAAGTGAATATTGACTTTGACTATCTCAGCACACTTCCTTCATCATATTTACTTGTCTGAGCATATTGAAATGTTTGAATTGTTTCTAAGTGCAGATTATCTTATAGTTTGAACACCATAGTCTACCTTTTTCCAACAATGGTCATTTGCTTGATATAATTTTGGTAGAATCATGCATATTACTGAAACCAGTAAAATGATTTTTACTAACCAGGTAATTCACATGATTCATTCTGTGTTACGATACTGCATATTTTGTAAAATCTGTGATATAAATGTAAGAATTTCATTTTGATGTTAAAAAATTATTGTAATTTATTTGAAATATTTGATTTTTAATAAAGTCAAAATGAGAATTGTAAGAAGACATTATCACTGTAATTTTTTCCAATTAAAATACTTAATATATAATGAATTTGCTTCAACTTTTAATGATGCTAAAGATATTGATTTATGTGTTTTCTGCATTCAAGATATTGTGGCAATATTGAGGGTCAAATGATTAGATCATTACACTTTAGAATATGTTGACTTGGACCTCTAGGGGTCCAACCCTGATGGAACCCAAGCTAACTGGAAATGTTTACCAATTGTTCTTTCTTTTCTTGGTTTGTTTGATTGTTGTTTTACATCCTGCAAAGAATCTTTCACTTATATGGAATTGATACCAAATGTAGGTGAAGTAATACAAATTTTGACCTGTGCTATGGATGCCAATCCAGTGAGGGTTCTATCACTTGCCAAGGGTTCTTGGTTTTAAAGCGATATAAGTTGTCACAATGATTAATTTTTGTCCCCTGACATACAGTGGAAAATATGATAAAATGTGTGTTCAAATACATTATCAAACGTGTGAAATGTAAAAGATCTTCTTTTCGAAGTTATTTGTTTTATTAGAATTTAAGTTTTCCCGTACCTTAAAAAATCCAGCTGTATTTCCGTATGCAATGACCTTTCAGATAAACTCTTTCACCATATCAAATGTACTTCGTAATTCGGTCAGGGGGATCTTGGTCCTTGACGCGCTCGGACTATGTTAAAGTCGCCCGATCTGTACGTGTTTTATATTTACTTTTAAAATACAGGACGTGATTTTCATTGGAAAGTGCATGTATTATGTAAAATATATGCTTTTCAGTGCTATTTTAAATACCTGAAGAAAATCGGATGAATATATGAATAAATATATCAAGTCACTAAAAGAAATTTTTCTGATCTTTAATGTTACCGGTACCCTGAATGCTGACATTTACAAATCAAAACAATATAACTGTGAAAAGTATGCGTACCTCATGTTTTATAATCGTACCTGTTTTATATTTCTGCCACTATGTCCGTTGGGCAGTTCATGATCAAATGTGTCAAGAATGATAAAGCCGAGAATGTGATTGGTACGAGTTAAAAATGGGTCGAGATCAACCGATCTATCTGGCAGGTGGACAATTTCAGAAACAAATTTTTAAAACGACGAAAAAGACCAACTTTACCTGATTTAGGTATGAAATGATGATGCACGAAAATAAACGCAGAGTAATAAGAACAGAATGTATATTAACTGCAAATAGCACATGCTTATTAGACACTTGATAATCTTCGTAAAAATTTACCGAAAGTTAATTTGCATTGCTGAAAGTAATGGCGGACAAACAATAACTGATACTACGGGTAATGTTTGGCAAGATTGTTGCAATTATACACATGCATTTGTTATTCTAACCACCAGATAGTCTCGTTGGATATACGAGATAAAATATCACATAAAATGGGCATGCAAAATTTTTCACCTATGACAGCTCATATCGCTTTCAGCCCTCTTTTCCTTGGTCACCGGAGTAAAACTTATGATTACTAAGGGAATACGATGACCATTGGTTAACGAGAAGAAAATTTTAAAGATGTATCAAGTTTTTGCCTTTTTTGTGCCTCCATGGATTCTAGCTCCTTTTCCCTCTATATTTTATGCAGCTTTATAATTATGAAAATACATGGTTCCAACCAAGAATGGTTAAAATTTGCCCACTGGTTCTGAGAAAAAGTTGAAAATGTCTAAAATATAACAATGCATGACAGACAAAATACAACCGCAAAAGGTCACCACGAGCCTGTAGCAAAAATGATATAACTGAAAAGTCATCAAGTGTAGTGTAAAAACAAAACAAAATCAAGATATCACACAGCTGTATGATATTGAGTATACTCCAGAAGTAAAGATGAGGGATCCGTTTCATCAAGATGTCAAGATTCCCAAGTCTAACTCACTTGGGACTATTTTATCAAATGTATCTTAATCCACATCTTTGGTTACCTTTGCACATTTTAATCAGTTTACTCGAGTCTGCGTCCTTACTAATTTAACTAAAATCCCTCAACAGTTCAGACAAGGAAAATGAAATGTGAAAAAATAAAAGTAATGAGAAACTGATGCCAGAAGAAAATACCTGTAACTAAATCTTTTGATATCCAGACATATGTCAAATAGATTAAACCTACCGAATTATGAACACAACAAACACTGTCCAGTTGTTAAACATAATTTATTCTGAAGTGAAATAGATTATCAAATAATGTTGTTTTTCTCATATATTTTACCATTGTACACATTCATGGCAGATCAAAAAACTGAAATGCATTCAAACATTTATAAATACATATAAACAGTACATGTTGTTACATCACTGACATGCCTTGACCCAATAAATATTTGACACATCTTAAAAGAACATTGTCTTATTGTCTTACCAGTATGCATGTGAAACATTCTGATTCCATGTGATTCCATGGAATCTCTTGGTTTCCACATTTTATATCCAACAAAATATCACATTGTCAAGACAATGACTCATAAAAGCTGTGAAAAAACAAATTCAAATTATAAATCATTAGATTTTCTTATGAAAATATTTCATTGTTGTCAACCATTTTAATATCCATGGTATGGAAACTGATCACTTGTATGCAAAATGAAACTAAACATGACTAGAAGCATCATACATAAACGCTTTGACATTTACAGTTGGTCGTTGAATACATAGATGATTAATGTCAGACATCATAATTTAATCCAGGAATATTCCCCGCTTTATTTATTCTTGAAGTATGATTCTCTGACAAGATTCTCAACTTCATCTATTTCTGAAATCTAAATGGCTGTGAAAGCCAATAATATTTTCAAGTTGCACAAATTGTTTTGGGTCTGGTACTACAGAAAATAATGATTACTCAAGTTTAAAATTCAATTGAATTCAATTCAACCAGTCAAATATATGTAAAAAAGTTACATATTTGTTGTAAGCTGGCTCAACTTTTATAATACAACATTGTGCTGGCTCCTGGCCAAATTGCAATATTAAAGCAATATGAGCTAAGGACATTGTTTTAGAAAGTAAACTGGGGTCTGTCAAAAGATGTCTGTCCTATGAAAGTTTTATCTATGGAACAATTTGACAGAGAGTGGTCTTCTAAGACAGGTGGCCTTTATAAACAGTGCCATCTAGAGTCTGGTTTTAATGTTCAGATTATAGGGTTTATTGAAAACTTGGCAGTAGGAGACACTATAAATGTAAAACATTTCATTCGGGGTACAAGTTTCCTAGAGGACATTTACATAAGTATACTTTGTAAAACTTCATATAAAATTGATTTGATTTCATCAAGTCCTTTAACCACTGGGAAATGGAACAATCCTTTGCAGTATATTTTATGACATGTTGTACTCAAAACCATGCGAAAGTTTTTAAAACATTTACTTGACTGAAAATTATCCAAGGGTGAAAGAAAAATTCTGGGAAACATTTTAGTCTTACCGAGTTAATTTCGTGTTTGTGTTAGATTTACCTTAGAAATACTATATACCATATCTATGCAAATCCACCCAGTATTTTATGAAAGAAGTTGAAAATCTTAAAGTTATGTACACCCACACATCAACATAGTAACAGAATGGTAGTGATGACCGAGTGGCATAGGTAACCTAAACATCCTACTCACTGACTACAGAAGTGGTAAATACAATTTTGTATTTGCTATAGAGTATAATGATTTATAGATACTTGTGGCAGTCAGACATAAATCATTCCGTTTTACTGAAATTAAAGATCTGAAGTAACAGAACACAATACAAATCATTACATTTCCACTCTACACAGTCAACTTATTTTGCTGTTCTGTAACATCAACACAAAAATATAACCCTGAACATCAATAAAAACTGAACAAGCTGACATACGCACCTGATAACAAAAACTATCACAGACTTATCAGATTTAACTGTCGTTACAAGTTTAAAATGAAGTTCTCAGCAAAATATCAACAACAAATCAACAGTGAGTATATGGTTGTCCAACACAAATATCAGGCATGAGGTTATTTCCATTTTCAAAAAACTTTCAGAGTTTACCATAAAACAGCTTTATCAAAATCTGTGTTATTTTTAATTTTGAAGATTAAAACAACAAAAGTAAAAATGTAGCAATAATTCCAAAGTAATAAATGTTATTGAGCTGTTACATTTTCCTCCATTTTAGCTGTGAAATTTTTCTAACATGCCAACATTAATTGACTTATGTCACTATCTGCAGTTAATACACATCAAATGTCAGGCAAATACAGGTAAAATTAAAATTGTCTACCTGTTGACAAATGACAAACATATAACAAGTGACGGGGCAGTGCTCTTACATCCTACATGTAAAATCTTTGTATGTGACAAAACAACTAGAGTCTCTAACATAACCTTATCACACATTAACAATGAAAATATACATCTTCTTACATCAACAAAATATTGTCTACCAAAAGCCCATGCTGCATATAAACATTATAAACAATAAAATAGGTTTTACAGAAACTTCTGCTTGTGATAAAAATATTCCTCAAATAGAGATGAACAACACTTTAATATTGACAATTTACTAAATTTGTGAGAAAATATAAGATATCTTGCACAAACATTAACAAATTATCCTTTATCCAATGACTCGTATAGCAAGCAATAACAAAATAACAATGATCAAATAATGTCAAGCCAATGTCAAGTAACTGGCCTGCAGGGATTTTAAAATAATCAGGGTTACTTTAATGTTTATGATTATTGATTAATGAGTATACTTTTATACCGAAAACAATTCAGGGCACGGAACCATAAAACATCAGATTAATCGTAAGTCGGAAAATATTCTTAACTTGATTGGCTTACAAGTCAGATTTCAAGATTGGTTAAAATTCTCAGAGTCGAGTAATACTCAAGTTTTATGAGGCACTGATCTTGGGGATAACAATCACACAGGCATACTAATTTGCTTATGATATCTAGCACAACCAACATAAATGCAAATAAGGCATACTTCCAAGGCTGCAAAGATGTCATGAGTATATATCGCTTATCATATTAAAAGCTACAGGCTGAACACTAGAACACGCATTTTAGATGAAGCTATGAGGTAAACATCACTTCTTCAACAGTACTGACTAAAGAAGGAGTAAAAGCATGTGTAAATCAAATTATCTACAGTGAACTGAATAATATTTGAAATTTGGATGGTCTCTTTTAAACAGAAACTTATGAATTGTTATGTAACAGTATACTACATTGTTTACTAATCATTGTGACAAGCTTAATGTGATCTTAAGTCTATCATCATTGGTTAATTGTTCCTTGAAGAACAAACATTTGACTTTACAATATACATGTATACTACTTCAAACACCATCTGTACATTGGTTAGTATATTGATACACAGTAAAATGAATATTGAATTTTTGTCTGACTAGGAGCATGGATGACAACAGAGTCCCACTGGTACGGTGCCAATATCGTAACTCCGTATACAGTCCTCATTATCTAGCGTCAGTCAATACAATAAAAAACTAAAATAGATAAGTTTGTTTATACTTAAGATGCCATGGAATTTCTGTTATGTATAATGGAAGGTTTTACTACTCTTTTTACTACTTATTATATGTATCTCAACACTATGTCTTCTCTGACTGTAAATCTATGATGCGTTGGACTTCATGGTTCCAAGTTCTTCTTTGCCATTTTTCTGTCTGACACATAAATCAGACAATATCATTTACACTCTTATATTCAAGGTTAAAGGCACAATTCATTCAAACATTCCTTTGATCTCTTTCCTGATTTTGATTGACTGTATTTCATTGGCCTAGATGCATTTGAAGTAAATGCAAATTAATCCTGTTTGATATCATGACTTATGTATGCTGTATATGTACTAGTTGGATGTTTGTACCAAATCTTGAGGAACTTCTATCTTCCATCAGGAAACTATTGTGTAATGACGATAGATATAAATTTTAAGTGTGGAAATGACTATAAAATATAAGTCGTCTGAAGCAAGTTAAAACATTAGAAATCAACAGAAATAAAATTCATAACATTCAAGTCATCATCTGGACATTTGCTGTCCCTAATTGTTACATACTAAGCCCCAGTCTGTCCTTAACATTGTACCAGCACCTAAAAATCTCCTGTCCCTGATTGTTACACTCTAAGCTCCTATCTCTCCTTAACATTTTCCCGTCACCTGGACATCTGTCGCTGACTGTTACACTCTAAGCTCCTGTCTGTATAATTAAACATGCACAATGAAATAATTGTCATACATGCTGCATGACTGATGTTGCATTGGAACACAAAATTTGAATAATTGATTAATCTAACTAGCGCTAACTTAAATATCTACAAATCACAGAAGTATCAGTCGCCAACTTTCGCTATAAGTTCATCACATATTGCTGTCAATTCATCATTCTCTTTCACCTGAAAAAGAAATGAAGGCAATGTAAATATAGAAATAGCACAGTTTTGAAAAAAGAGAGCACTCAATGGACTTATGAATACAGATATAGCAGAGCTTTGAAAACACACCTCACTTGGCACCAAAATGAGAGCACTCAATGAACTTATAAAAATAGAAATAGCAGAACTTTGAAAACACATCTCACTTGGCACCAAAAAGAAAATACAGTTCAACTGGCATCAAAATGAAAGCACTCAATGAACTTAAAAATAGAATCTCATTTGGCACCAACATGAGTGCACCCAATGAACTTACAAAAATAAAAGAATAAGCAGAGCTTCGAAAACACACCTCACTCGGTACCACAAAAAAAAAAAAAAAAAAAAAAAAAAAAAAAACTCTTAATAAAGGTATTGTGTCTTGAAGCAAAACACATACTCATTTTCCATAGTAAAATTCAAGGATTTTTTTCAAAGAATTTTCAAGAACTTTTTCTTTATAAAATTCAAGGGATAATTATACATGTTATGATTGAACACCCAATTATTGATAAAAACACCAATACATTCATCATCTAATATTGTTGATTACTGTAAATCTGGTTTTATTCATGAGAATTTTATTTACATGTCATTTCACAAGAGCTCACAATCACAAAAATAAAATTATCATTTAATGAAGTATGATAATAATAAGATGAAATGGGCATTCAAAATCGTGAATAGAATTAGATCTTGCATATCGCTAAAATAAAGGGATTTACAGTATGAACTTGGAATTTATTTACTTTATAATGCTAATCATATTGCCATAGAAGCGAATAATTGACATAGATCATGATAAAGTTTATAGATTTTTAACAAAAAAACAAATTTTTTAAATGTCATTTCAAACAGCCATAGATTTTAAAGCTAAAACTGTAGTTTGTATTTTGATATTGATATCCGTAGAAAATCGTAGATGTAAACAGGTATCCAGAAGTATGAAGGGATAGATACAGTGCAAACCTGTAAGTATGCCCCTGCCTTCAGTGTATACTAATAAAAAATAAATGGTAAGTGACATTGTTACCATCAGTAAAACAAGTTTCCGATCAAGAACAACAACTCTAATTACCTTTTGTTCCAGTGTTTTCTGGAGCCCTTGAACTCGCAAGTCCGACTTTTTCATGGCAGCTTCTAATCTTGCAACTTCTGAAGATGCAGACTTTCGGACTTTTTCCATTTCAGTACTTGCTCTAGTTAACAAAAAAGTTAATTAGATTTAGGATACCACAGTCTAAGTTCTGTTTTAATTCAAGTCATATTCTGACATTCATTGAAGCAATAAACTATTAACCTATGGTAGCCATGTTGAATTATCAGGAAAATGGTTGACAGGAAAATATAACATTCTTTGTACAGGGTAATACAAAGGTATACTCATTGTTCTATTGTACATTTGTACATTTTTTTTGTACTTACTGCTCTAATTTTTCCTCAGCTTGCTGTTTGACATTTTGTAATTTTTCTTCAGCTTTTTTCAATTTACTTTGATAGTCTTGAATACACTTTTTCAGTACATCTTCATTCTAAATGAAAAACATAGATATCAAATCAGAATTCTGAAAAATTACATACCGACTGCAATTCCCTTGATTGCAAGTACCGTATGTAGAGCGATGTAACGCACACTCAAGTAATTTCAATTATGTGACCTGAGTGTTAAATGCTTTGCTTTTTGGCGTAGGAATGCATGAAGGAATCAATAAAGAATAGAATATCACATATTCATTTCTTATTTATTTAATCATAAAAGCTATACATTACCACAAAACAAACAAAAATCACAAAAAGAAATCGAAAACACAAGACAAGATCTACATCTGTAGCACACTGTACAGCCTACAGGCCCATATTACGATATATCTAGGTTATCTTATGACCAGAACCACAGACCACAGAAATGAAAGTTCGCTTCATAGTTACAATTTTTACTTGTCAATTGAACAGAAAAAAGAGAGTTAGGAATAGTGAAACTTTGTCAAGCATCTCTGATAAACAGGTCAATTTGTTTGCCACCGGATATACAATGTACCTATCAGAAACAATTCGTCACTCGCATCATGTGAAATCAGGCGGTGTGAAATACTTACATAAGTTACGTACAAATCAGTCATCATGGTTCCCAGCTGATCAGTATAAAATGGCTACTTTCAGTTGTCATGAATGAATAACTGTCTCCCTTCTCCTAAATCACACTCAAACTTTCTATGGTATGTCCCATTAATAATATATCAGAATTCAAACGCAAATTTGTTGTAAATACATTATACAGCATAGCCTAGGGCGTGGCCATTTGCATTTTCAATTCTCTTCTGACGCATTTAATCTTCCTGCACCAAGCAGTCAAATATTTTAAAATAACCTCAAAACAAATCTGACAAGTATTCAAAATTTTCCATATCACTAGTTTCTTTCGAAATGATATGAAAATAAGAAAATAAACCTTAATTCTATTTAGTATTTCCAGACAGAAAGGGGGAACTACTTCTTGTCTCACACAGCTGTTTAGCTGTTATGTCATATGAAAAACTCCCACCGCAAAGCCAATTATATAGAATGAATTTCGTAACCAGCTGACAACAGATTCACAGAAAATGGAAATATTTATAAATATAAGGATTGTTTTTCATTTTTGAAAAACATGGAGTATATATGCAAAGGATCATGGAAAAAAAATTCAAAGTTTTTTTTTCATGATCCATTGTATATATACTCCATGCTTTTCAAAATATGAAAACAAATCATTAAATGTTACATCTAAAGATAAGATACCGCAGTTTTGAGATGAAATACCTCCGTTATAAGATGAAATACTTCAGTTTTGAGTAATATACCTCAGTTATGAGATAAACTTCAATTTAAAGATGAAATACCTAAGTTATGAGATGAAATACCTCAGTTATGAGATGAACTACCTAAGTTAGGAAATTAAATACCTCATTTTGAGATGAAATACTTTATATCTTAAATAAAATTCCTTGTCTAAAATAGAACTGCATAAAAACTGAGTAATGGTACTGAGCCAAATATTTCATAAATATACTTCATAAACCACCACAAGTTGCCAGTTTACAAAGTTGTCAGTTTACAAATTTGTCAGTTTGCGATGTTGTAAATTTACAAAGTTGTCAGTTTTACTAAGCTGAAAGTTTACAAAGGACAAGATCCATGTTCAGCGATATAGGCCCTGTGATATCTTAAAAATTAAAGTGGAATGAATTGAAATAAAATTGTTATCATAGGTTAGTCAAGGCTTGGTACTATCGCATCATGCCAAAATTTCCCCGCCAAAACGTCATCTTGCTGAATTCTATAATAGACAAAACCGATATCGGACTAGTTTTATGCAGAAATCTCCATTTTTTTCTACTTTGATCACGTTTTTCATATAAAGCACACCCTCTGATCTAAAAAGTAATTGCAGTCCATTAAATCTTATCAGCAAAGACATTTTTTTCAAGCGAGAATTTTTAGATCAGAAGGTGTGCTGTTGATGAAAATTAACATTATACTAAACCAAGGAGCAATCCGGAATGAGCTATTTTACATATGTAAACGAACAAATCAATCGTTCAGTGAACAATATTTACTTAAAAAAAAATATCTACATGGAATTTGAATGAGAACAAAGAAAAATTAGGAGTTTGGTTTCTTATCTTTTTTTTTTTCTGAATACACAATCTAGATTTAGATGTTTTTCTGGGACTCAACCTATTTTAGACTGATCCTACACTATCGTCTGCAACGTCATAAATCAGTTGGACGTATCGCATCGGCACCCTCTAAAACATTTAATTTTATTGTCTTAGTTTGTTTTAACACACACTATAAAATAACATTTTTTATAATAGACAGATCTAGCCATATTTAGCAAAGTACATCTACTGTGTTTGCCTCGTGAGTAGGTTACTGGTTAGAATTTGTAGTATCTTGGCTACTAGTACTGCAGTTGCAGGCTAGTGATCAGAGGAGGCAGATATCCGACTCAATAGACATATTCAATGTAAAGATCATACACAATACAGGCCAATAATAATGGAGAAAGAAGCAATTAAACATTGTATGTTTTAATATTGAAAATAAAATACAGAAATTATTGGAAACCATCGAAAGGCATCGTCTAAACATGATCCTGATCTAGCCTACTATGCAATATTTAGGAGCTTGTGTCATATAATTCACAATGGCGCAGCGGTTTGGTCGTGGACTTTAGAGTCAGGGGTCCAGGGTTCAAATCTGAATTTTGACCAACTTTTTTTTCGGTTCAATTATTAAAATATTTATTTCCCCGCTCACAATACAGTATAATATTTTCAAAAATGATATTTTTTTTTTAACTCGGACGATTTGCCATATTGTAACTCAAGAACAAAGTAAATAAGCCTATATGAAAATATCTTGTTTTACAATTTCTGTCTTCTTTTTCAATTGAAAACAAAAAATATTTTTAAAAAAAAAATATCATGAGACATCATTCTTTGGTATCTGCATTAGGTTCTATGAAGTGAAAATGAATGCTTACGTAAACTTGAAACACAGAGGATCATCATAATAAATTGAGACTTGAAAATACACAAGAATAATGAGTCCATGACAGTTTTTATTGGTTTCAAATTCAACAGTTTTTTTTTTCTTTAGTCCAATATTTCAATTTGATAGTAAAAAGTAAAAGATATAGCACGCATAATAAAATGTTTATATGATACCTACTATATGTTAATGCTGTGATTTTCTGCTCACTTTTATCTGCCTCACTAAACTACATCCGTATTTATAGTTTATAATATTTAATTATATTATTTAATGCATTTCTTTCTTTATTACTCGGATGGATTAATTATTTCCACAGATTCTGTTGAAAATAATAATTTTAGGAATTCCATGAAAAAAAAAAAATCAAAATGAAGAGGTGTAGATATAAAATGCGATAATTTTCCTGCTTCTGGTCTCCCCCTACCTTAATTATATCTTAGACATGGATACCCAGCATATATTGGATACAGGGCAAGTAAAAACCAAAAATCCTGTCTTAGCCTTATAATTCCCCCTGTGCTGTACCTTTCCCTGTTGAAGGGGATTTAATAAGTCGGTGACCTTGATAGTAATGCTGGTGGGATGTAAGCTTATTAATTTCATTCATCCAAGAAATATTGTCATTTCCATTAAAAATCGCCCTGGCTATCCATGTTTAAGAATTTAAAAAATATTCTTCTAATATCTAATACGAAAATAATTTACAAGAGATGACTTTCGTATATCATTTCAATAAATATGTGGTTTCTGTATACCTTCACTTTCAAGTATTTTTTTTCTTCACCCGAATAATTCACTATACATAAGAATTTATTTTTCGAATGTGTCATTAGAACATGACAGAGAATAACCAACATTTGAGACTAGAATCAATTTCATCACACCAATAAATAAATCAGAAATCTGTGATTTTCAATCATTTCCCATGGTTTTACACCCAAATAACCATTTATTGGAACTTTCCAATTGTTTGTAATATGGAATGACCGCACGTAAAGACATAATTATGGGCTATTTGACTGCACAAATATCACAATTATACAATGTTTTAAAAAATCCCCCAAATCTGTGATTTCCAATCATTTTACACAGTTTTTACCTAAAAATAACCTTGTAAAACCATCTGTTGAAACTATTCAGTATTTGTGATATGAAATGACCCTACTGAAGACAAAATGTTAATCGTATACATATTTGAATGGATAATTTTAATAAGTAATTCCCAAAAATCTGTGATTTTCAATTATTTTTCACTGTTTGTACCCAACAATAACCATGTAAAACAATCTTTAATGTTTTGTTCGATATTAAATGACCCTATATCATTTGATGGGAGACATATATCAAAACAGATAATTTTAATAAATAATTCCCCCAAAATCTGTGATTTTCAATCATTTTTCACTGTTTTTACCCCAAAATAACCTTGTAAAACCATTTTTTGGAACTTTTATCTTTTTTGAGATATTGAATGACCCTACATATAGCCATATGTGTCATTTGATGGGACATATATCAAAAACAGATAATTTTAATAAATAATTCCCCAAAATCTGTGATTTTCAATCATTTTTCACTGTTTTTACCCCAAAATAACTTGTAAAACCATTTTTTGGAACTTTTATTTTTTTTTTAGATATCAAGTGACCCTACATATAGCCATATGTGTCATTTGATGGGACATATATCAAAACAGATAATTTTAATAAATAATTCCCCCAAAATCTGTGATTTTCAATCATTTTTCACTGTTTTTACCCCAAAATAACCTTGTAAAACCATTTTTTGGAACTTTTATCTTTTTTGAGATATTGAATGACCCTACATATAGCCATATGTGTCATATGATCGGACATATATCAAAACAGATAATTTTAATAAATAATTCCCCAAAATCTGTGATTTTCAATCATTTTTCACTGTTTTTACCCCAAAATAACCTTGTAAAACCATTTTTTGGAACTTTTATTTTTTTTTAGATATCAAGTGACCCTACATATAGCCATATGTGTCATTTGATGGGACATATATCAAAACAGATAATTTTAATAAATAATTCCCCAAAATCTGTGATTTTCAATCATTTTTCACTGTTTTTACCCCAAAATAACCTTGTAAAACCATTTTTTGGAACTTTTATTTTTTTTGAGATATTAAATGACCCTACATATAGCTATATGTGTCATTTGATGGGACATATATCAAAACATATAATTTTAATAAATAATTCCCCCAAAAATCTGTGATTTTCAATCATTTTTCACTGTTTTTACCCCAAAATAACCTTTAAAACCAGCTTTTTTGGAACTTTTATTTTTTTTAGATATGGAATGGAACTTAGATAAATACAAATGTGTCACTTGATTGATGTAATGTATATCTGGACAGATAATTTTTAAAAATAATTTCCAGAAATATGTGATTTTTGTCAAATTTTCATGTTTTAGCCCCAAAATGATGGTATAAAAGAGTTTTCTTTAAAAATGTACATCAAGTTTCAAAATGTGGTTGAGCACTCTGCATTTTAAAAGTAAAATCATTTGATTCTGACACAGGGCCATTTTTCACCCATCATGGTCCTACTCCTTTGTCAGTTTATAATGTTGCCAGTTTACAAAGTTGTCAGTTTACAATGTTGCCAGTTTACAAAGTTGCCAGTTTATAATGTTGCCAGTTAACAATGTTGTCAGTTAACAAATTTGTCAGTTTACAACATTGCCAATTTACAAAACTATCAGTTTACAAAGTTGCAAGTTTATAATGTTGCCAGTTAACAATGTTCAGTTTACAAAATTTAAAATTTAAAATGTTATCAGTTTACAAAGTTGTAAGCTTACATACAGACAGCTGACTGCTTTAAGAAGTTCAATTGTCTTGCAGGAAAATAACCTAGAAATCTGCATTAATGTAACTGTAATTTTTCCAAAAACTGAGGGTATCATTTTTAGTTTTATTATGTCTTTATATTAAAGTCTTTAGAGATTGTTGTGTACCTTGCTATGTACACAAATTCTAGTCAAAAGTAAAATTTTTACGTGATTTACTAAAGGTGACTAAATACATTTGTTTTTGAAAAACAACATTTTAAAAATGCATGAAATAGTCCTTTTGAAAAAAATTTAAACTTCAATTTTCATTTCCCTGATGGCTTCATAAGATTGTCATTGTTCAGCCAAAAACTGAATATATTTAAATGTTGTTTAAGTAAGATTACAGCATAAATCTCTTTTTTTTTTTTTTTGGGGGGGGGGGGTGGTATACTAACCCTTTTTAATCCTTCCACGACTCCTTTCGTCTTTTCATATCGCCTGTGTAAATCTGAGAATGCTGCTTCCACTCCTTGTAAATCTTCAACTGCCTGTAAACAATAAACAAGAATTGAAAGTATTATGAGCCAGGGAATAATTTCTAAAACTATAGATTTATGCAAAAAAAAAATTATTCTTGACTAATTTTGAGTCAAAAATTCCAAAATTAGTTTCTAACAAATTATCATAACAAATAGCCTGTGAATATAACAGGCTTTATTTTAAATCAATTACACACTCTTGTTTTAATTCGTAGAGATTCCTGTTATAATATACAATTATGGCCCACTGTAGAGGGATATATCCAGAATTGTCTCCCTGGGAAGGGTTATTTCCCCTGGGACAAAGCCCGAGGGAAATATCCCTTCCCAGGGAGACAATTCGGGATGAATCCCGACATAGAGGGCCATAAATGTTTTCTTATACCGAAATAAAACAATAAAAAAGTAAAATTGATTGAGATTATTATCTAATAGATTTGAGTACAACATTTTATCAACTTAATAAGGCATAGGTAAAACCTATGGAGAGGGCCAAAGCATTCAGCAGTTTTACATGTTCAGTGTTCTTTATTACATAAATGTCCCGGTCATTCACTCATTGTTTTAAATAAAATATTAAGTAGCTGACTGTTTCTGTTGGTGTTAAAACTTAACAGAATCCATGTGTTATTTATTAGTCATGAATTAAATGCAACATAATGCTTTTATGCTACATATTTTTTACTCTATCTCAGCATTACCTGAAAAATGGATGCGCTCCGTGATCAGCTTCAGTGTACAGTGCATTCGATTTACATGCACTTGATATTGGCCTGCAAGGGGTTATTTCCCTGGTATTATACCCTGTTGCCAATGGCATAGAAGGTATTATACCATGGTCACATGATTACCTTAGGTTATTTCCCTCAGAGGCAAATTTTTGGTGACATATCCTTATTATCTTTTGTCATGTGACTGCTTTAAATCCAATCGTGAATAATTTAACAAACATGAGGTATAATAATATACAAAAGTAAGTTACACAAATATTATTTTATGTTTTTATTCATTGGTAAATTGGCTGTCTAATGTAAATCCGAAAATTTTCACGGGACTTTAGTTTAGCAATACACACGTTCTAGATTTATTCTCTTCATACTATTATCATACATCATTACGCAATAATTTTATTTTCACAAGCATGAGCTCTCATGAAATTACACGTAAATTAAATTCTCGCAAATAAAACCGGATTTACAGTATATTCAGCAACTTACAACACAAAATTCCCAATGTACAAAAAGAGTCTATATAAATCACTGTAAGTTCTGACATTTTATAAACATTTTATTAATAATAACAGAAGTTGCTTTGTTTCCAGAGCATTAAAATGATAGTGTCATAACTAACCAACACTTGTTTCTATTGCAAACTTGGTAAAATGCTGTTCTAAACTATAAAAAGCATGACTGATTCATTTTTATTCTGTACAAGAATTCCTCTACCAGATCCATGTGACCTTGAGATGAACTTCAAGATTGCAGAAAATAAATTTGTAAAAAACAAAGACAAAAACGGTGTGCCGGGTTTTACTTTTTTTCAAAAAACTAAAACTAAATTCAAGGTGTGAAATCTGCTTTTAGGGTGAATATTCTGTTGTCAGCATGATATTCAATACCCTAGGAGCTCTCTCCCTTACAATATCTTCATATGACAAACACAAATTTTACCTGATTCTGCTCCCAAACAACATCTTCATATAACAAACACAAGTTTTACCTGATCCCACTCCCTAACAACATCTTCATATAACAAACACGAGTTTTACCTGATCCCACTCCCTAACAACGTCTTCATATAACAAACACAAGTTTAACCTGATCCTGCTCCCAAACAACATCTTCATATAACAAACACAAGTTTTACCTGATCCCACTACCTAACAACGTCTTCATATAACAAACACGAGTTTTACCTGATCCTGCTCCCAAACAACATCTTCATATAACAAACACAAGTTTTACCTGATCCCACTCCCTAACAATGTCTTCATATAACAAACACGAGTTTTACTTGATCCTGCTCCCAAACAACATCTTCATATAACAAACACAAGTTTTACCTGATCCCACTACCTAACAACGTCTTCATATAACAAAACACGAGTTTTACCTGATCCTGCCTAACAAGTCTTCCTATCCAAACAACATCTTCATATAACAAACACAAGTTTTACCTGATCCCACTCCCTAACAATGTCTTCATATAACAAACACGAGTTTTACTTGATCCTGCTCCCAAACAACATCTTCATATAACAAACACAGGTTTTACCTGATCCCACTCCCTAACAACGTCTTCATATAACAAACACAAGTTTTACCTGATCCCACTCCCTAACAACATCTTCATATAACAAACACAAGTTTTACATGGTCCCACTCCCTAACAACATCTTCATATAACAAACACAAGTTTTACCTGGTCCCACTCCCTAACAACGTCTTCATATAACAAACACAAGTTTTACCTGATCCCACTCCCTAACAACATCTTCATATAACAAACACAAGTTTTACCTGATCCTGCTCCCAAACAACATCATCATATAACATACACAAGTTTTACCTGATCCCACTCCCTAACAACATCTTCATATAACAAACACAAGTTTTACCTGATCCCACTCCCTAACAACATCTTCATATAACAAACACGAGTTTTACCTGATCCCACTCCCTAACAACATCTTCATATAACAAACACGAGTTTTACCTGATCCTGCTCCCAAACAACATCTTCATATAACAAACACAAGTTTTACCTGATCCCACTCCCTAACAACGTCTTCATATAACAAACACGAGTTTTACTTGATCCTGCTCCCAAACAACATCTTCATATAACAAACACAGGTTTTACCTGATCCCACTCCCTAACAACGTCTTCATATAACAAACACAAGTTTCACCTGATCCCACTCCCTAACAACATCTTCATATAACAAACACAAGTTTTACCTGGTCCCACTCCCTAACAACATCTTCATATAACAAACACGAGTTTTACCTGGTCCCACTCCCTAACAACGTCTTCATATAACAAACACAAGTTTTACCTGATCCCACTCCCTAACAACGTCTTCATATAACAAACACGAGTTTTACCTGGTCCCACTCCCTAACAACATCTTCATATAACAAACACGAGTTTTACCTGGTCCCACTCCCTAACAACGTCTTCATATAACAAACACAAGTTTTACCTGATCCCACTCCCTAACAACGTCTTCATATAACAAACACGAGTTTTACCTGATCCCACTCCCTAACAACATCTTCATATAACAAACACGAGTTTTACCTGATCCCACTCCCTAACAACATCTTCATATAACAAACACAAGTTTTACCTGATCCTGCTCCCAAACAACATCATCATATAACATACACAAGTTTTACCTGATCCTGCTCCCTAACAACATCTTCATATAACAAACACAAGTTTTACCTGATCCTGCTCCCAAACAACATCTTCATATAACAAACACAAGTTTTACCTGATCCCACTCCCTAACAACATCTTCATATAACAAACACAAGTTTTACCTGATCCTGCTCCCAAACAACATCATCATATAACATACACAAGTTTAACCTGATCCCACTCCCTAACAACGTCTTCATATAACAAACACAATTCTTACCTGATCCTGCTCCCAAACAACATCTTCATATAACAAACACAAGCTTAACCTGATCCCACTCCCTAACAACATCTTCATATGATAAACACAATTCTTACCTGGTCCCAGTCCCTAACAACATCTTAATATGATAAACACAATTCTTACCTGATCCCGCTCCCTAATAACATCTTCATATGACTGCTGAGATTCTGTATGAGATCGCTCCTTTTCAGCTGTAATATAATTTGATAGCTAATTACACACGAAAAAAATCTACAAATCATTGCCATAACAACAAAAAATCCCAAGCATCAAAATATGAATATCTTAAAGTCAATTTTGAAATTTATCTACAGACAGATCCTTATTTAATGCAATGTTTATAAATCAATAAAAGATATCACTTTGTACTATTTGGACACAGTTCCTTTCACATTTTCTCAGATGGGTATAAACATCATAGGATTTCAAGCTGATTGTGAGGGAAGTTGCCACTTGAAATTAGATTTTATAAGTTTTCTATAATACAGACACTGTCTATATTAGTTACTTAGATGTTATAAGTTCTATAATACAGACACTGTCTGTATTAGTTACTTAGATGTTATAAGTTCTATAATACAGACACTGTCTGTATTAGTTACTTAGATGTTATAAGTTCTATAATACAGACACTGTCTATATTAGTATCTTAGCTTTTATAAGTTCTATATTACAGACACTTTCTATACTAGAATCTTAGATTTTATAACTTCTATAATACAGACACTGTCTATACTAGTATCTTAGCTTTTATAAGTTCTATATTACAGACACTGTCTGTATTAGTTACTTAGATTTTATAAGTTCTATAATACAGACACTGCCTATACCAGTATCTTAGATTTTATAACTTCTATAATACAGACACTGTCTATACTAGTATCTTAGCTTTTATAAGTTCTATATTACAGACACTGTCTGTATTAGTTACTTAGATTTTATAAGTTCTATAATACAGACACTGCCTATACCAGTATCTTAGATTTTATAACTTCTATAATACAGACACTGTCTATACTAGCATCTTAGAATATACAAGCTTTGTAATACATACTCTGGAGCTGTGCTATTGTCTTTTCAAATTCAATGACAACACACCTGAAAAAAGCAAAAATAAATTCACACAACTTAGACTATCTCTAGCTTGAATGTCATAATATCAGAGTCAGGTGTCTTTGAATGTCATGATTTCAATGTCTGAGGTCTTTGAGTGTCATGATTCCAGTGTCAAATGTTTTTGAAAGACATGATTTCAGAGTCAGATGTCTTTGCGTGTCATGATTTCATTGTCAGAAGTCTTTCAATGTCATGATTTCAATGTTTGAGGTCTTTGAATGTCATGATTTCAGAGTCAGAGGTCTTTGAAAGGTCATGATTTCAGTCAGATATCTTTAATTGTTATGATTTCAGTGCCAGATGTCTTTGAGTGTCATGATTCCAGTGTCAAATGTTTTTGAAAGTCATGATTTCAGAGTCAGATGTCTTTGCATGTCATGATTTCATTGTCCGAAGTCTTTGAATGTCATGATTTCAATGTCTGAGGTCTTTGAATGTCATGATTTCAGTGTCAGAGGTATCTGAAAGGTCATGGTTTCAGTCAGATATCTTTGAATGTCATGATTTCAGTGTCAGAGGTCTTTGAATGTCATGATTTCATTGTCAGAGGTCACTGAATGTCATGATTTCAATGTCTGAGGTCTTTGAATGTCATGATTTCAGTGTCAGAGATCTTTGCATTTGAATGTCATGATTTCTGTGTCAGAGGCCTTTGACTCTCATGATTTCTGTTTTAGGAGGTCTTTCATTGTCATGATTTCAGTGTCAGAGGTCATTGAATGTCATGATTTCAATGTGTGAGGTCTTTGAATGTCATAATTTCAGTGTCAGAGGTCTTTGAATGTCATGATTTCATTGTCAGAGGTCACTGAATGTCATGATTTCAATGTGTGAGGTCTTTGAATGTCATGATTTCTGTGTCAGAGGTCTTTGAATGTCATGATTTCTGCATCAAGAGGACTTTGAATGTCAAGATTTCTTTGTCAAGGGGTCTTTGAAAGTCATGATTTCAATGTCACTGTCAGACCTGTTCAAATTATCATGATTTCAATATCAGATATGTTTGAATGCCATGATGTCATTGTCAAACCTGCTTGAATGTGATGACTTAAGTGTCAGAACTGTTTGATTGTAATGCCTTGGTGTCATTTCTGTTTATAAGTGTCAGATCTGTTTGATTGTAATGACTTGGTGTCATTTCTGTTTATAAGTGTCAGGACTGTTTGACTGTAATGACTTGGTGTCATTTCTGTTTATAAGTGTCAGGTCTGTTTGATTGTAATGACTTGGTGTCATTTCTGTTTATAAGTGTCAGGTCTGTTTGATTGTAATGACTTGGTGTCATTTCTGTTTATAAGTGTCAGATCTGTTTGATTGTAATGACTTGGTGTCATTTCTGTTTATAAGTGTCAGGACTGTTTGACTGTAATGCCTTGGTGTCATTTCTGTTTATAAGTGTCAGGTCTGTTTGATTGTAATGCCTTGGTGACATTTCTGTTTGATTGTAGTGGGTAATGACTCACTATGGTGTCCTCCATGACACCTGATCTCACACATGTATTTTTCAGGTATAATTAACTTTTGTTGTATACTGTGATACAGATTCCATCACTGATGAGCACTTTGGTCTCTGTGTGGTACTCATTATAATAGTTTGGGATACTTTGATTCAAGACACCAAATTAATTTACTGCAACTTTTTCCTGGCTACACTGAATGAGGTTGTGTTTGCATTAAGCTACATATTTATACTACATGCCTGAAAAGATGCAAAATTGTTACACAGAAAAATTCATAAACTTTTACCTCATATCTTCATTTGCTTGTTTTAGATTTTTGTTCTGTTCTTCCTGTTGACCGACTATCTTGTCACGATCTGCTAACTTCCTACTCCATTCTCTTTCCTTGTTTAATAATTTTGCCTGGAAATCAAGCTCCAGCTCCTGTTTCATCTTGTTCCAGTCAGACTGGGAATACTTCAATACCTACAGTTAGTTGCCAAAATTATTGCCACTTCAATATCTACAGCCAGTGGCCAAAAGTATTTGTCATTTTCAATTTTTCCAATAACTTTCCATGTTGAAATGGAATTTGGTTTAAAAGATCATTGTGAAGCCAAATCAACACCAACATCAGTGGTTTAATTATCCTGACTGACAATTTTAAATCTTTACTTAAACATCAACATTTTCCTTTTCATTGAATTATCATTTTGTTTAGAAAAAATATTCCAAAAATAACAGCAGAATAAACACATGGAATTCTGAATATACCTCACTTTGTTGTTAAAATGATAAAGAACTTCACAATGGTTAGTCTTATTGTACTCAAACATAGGAAAAATTAAACGACACATATTTTTAGCCACCCCTTTACAATATAATTAATAGTCATAACCAAAGCAGATATGTTTGTTGATTTTCTTTACCAATAAAGTTGTTCTAATTAAGTACAGAGTTGAGTTTTCTGTGAACAGAAAATTGTATTTAAAAAAAATAAATAGGAAAAGATATATATGCAAATTGCAGAAGAATCGTACTATAGTTGAATGTTAAACATTTGAGTTATAATAATTCGTAAATTTGTATTGTAACATGTATGCCACAAATGTATGTAATAACTTTGTTGAGCATTAGTATGACTTTTTATTTGGCAATTATTATCAGAATCATTTACATACCAAACCCAGAATATGAAGGTGTCAAGCATGCAAAGTGTTCACAGCAAAACAATATGGAAATGAGCAAACGGGTCAGACTAATCAATAACAGAACAAAGAAACATGGGATCCTGGATGACTTGTTTGGCTAGAGTTTAGCATCCTATATTCTTGACAAGATAATTGAATTGTGAAATTCTTGAATTGTATAAAAAATTCAAAACATTACAGGCAATAAAAGATCTGGTGTCTATGGAATCACAAACAAGAATATAAACAAGGGGATTCCATATAAATTCCACACCTTAAAATGAAATGAAATTAAACATTAAAAGTATTTATCAAAATTATTTTCAATGACAAAAGTTTGGTTGGAGTTGACCCAACAATTCTTGGAAAGATGTTGGAAATGTGAAACATTTAAAGACAAGTATTGACAAAAGCCTGATGTATGAGATGATTACAGGCAAAGTTCCAACAATTGTTTATCAGAATATGATTATAAATACAGTGTATAGTATAGGGACACAGTTTATTTACCACAAGTCCCAGAAAGAAATTTTTTGTGAAGTTTTGTGAATAGCCCTTAAATCAACTACAGATCCTAGAATAAAGGAGAGGATCTATAAAGATTTCATCATGTTTGTAAAGTGTTGGCCATGTTCCTTAAATTGCTATAAGTCCTGGAAAGAAGGAGAGGATCTATGAAGATTGCATCATGTTTTGAAGTTTTGGTCATGTCCCTTAAAACTGCTCTTTCACAGAGGTTCATAAAAAGTTTTTGTAACAAAAATTATTTACTGAAAAATATCAATCACTGCATTGATTTTTTTTTTCAAAATTGCATCACTTATTAAGAGCAATTCTATGTAAGCCCCAAAATTTTAACATAGGGATCCAACACTCACCGACTCAGATTTGGCTGAAACTTTCAGAATATTACCCATGGATTTTATGTTATTTTCTTAGAATTCCTGTAAGTGCTATTTCAAATATATTTGAGTTTAGGTGTGATATTGCTGCAAATTTTTACAAATTAAAGTCAAATACATGCTATTTATTGCCATTTTTGGTGAGAATTATTACTTATTTAATTGAATCTATAATTTTAAATGCAGTTTCATCCTCTGAATTCCCTTGACATTGAAAGTTTAAAAGTTGTAGAAAAATATCTAAACAAGACTTTCAGTTTTAAATTCCATGATAAAATGAAAGTGAAAATATTTAGAAAAATATACCTAATTTTTTAACAAATTCCTTAATTTTGACATTTTGGGGTCAGTTACCATGGAAACCATGTCGGATAAAACAACCATGATTACATTTTTGCTACATTGATGTAGATCTACATATCTGGCAAGGTTTCATTGGAAAATGTGCTCATGTTTGCCGCAGGATTTTGGTGCTTACAGAGAACTGCTCTTAAAATAGCTATATCCTCTAAGACATTTTATAAGTTACTGAGTTCCATAAATAAATTTCACAAAACCTACATCAAAACAATATTATGGGGCATTACCTGTGGGTTTTTTTTTTTAATAAAAATAAAAATGTGTATGAAAAATGACAATCTGTGAAAGAGCACCTTTAAACTTGTGCAAGGAAATTAACCATGTTTGTTTCCCAAACAGGAAGTGGAGAAGTGATGTCTGAAGTGAAGATGAACATGTCTAATGGCCATGATGGTTAACACACAAGGCACTGCACTGGATGACGTAAAGTCACCTGAGTGATGTACCTCACATCATCTGAGTAACTCACATCACCTAAGTGATTCACGTCACATAAGTGTTGACATAATACAAAGAACAAATCCCCGTCACATCAACCAAGCATGGAACGTTGTAGAACAGTGCATTTGTTAAAGGTATTAAAGCCTGAAAATGATGATAGATGAACAAGTGGTGCTAAGACCAGGATGACTGAAACATGTGGAAACATTGCGTAAACCTTGGATTCTTTATAAACAATGTTTACCTGCTCATTCTCTGTATCGTCCTTCAATTGTTAAATATATCATTATTTGTTAGTAAATTATCACCATGGATACATAGTTAATTCTATTCCATAGAAATACACCTGATATTTGTTATCAGTTAACTGGTTGTAAAATTCAAAATAATAGTGTTTATGGTTTATAGGAAAAAAATCAAATACAAAACAAAATGTGTGAAATAAACATAGAATAATAAAAAAAATTCTTGCACAGGAAATATATAGAATTAAAAAGGCAGGAAAATAATAGATGAAGTGCAATTAATTAAGCATACATACAATATTAACTACTTAATCTGGTGATACTATGAAAAATGAGGAACAAAACATACACACTAACTCAAGGATAACAAAAGATACCTACGCTAAAGACATTGGCATTACAAAGTACATTCTTACAAACTACAATAACACAAACTACAGTACAACTTGCTTTAGTGACCACCTGTGTATAACAACCATTTGGTCATACAATTTGTTTTTTGCTGTCCATAGTAACATTTGTGTTGAAATCAACCTCTATCTAAAGACCAACTCCCTATAAAGACTGGTTTTGTTGTGTCCATAAGAGGGTCCTTATATACAAGTTTCACTGTATGGCTATGCCATTACAAAGTACAGTCTTACAAACTATCATATCACAAACTAAGGCAATACAAAGTGCGGCCTTACAAACTATGATATCACAAACTATGGCAATACAAAGTATGGTCTTATAAACTACGAGATCACAAACTATGGCATTACAAACTGCTGTCTAACAAACTATGATATAGCAAACTACGACAATACAAAGAGTGGTCTTATAAGCTACGATATCAAAAACTGAGGCAATATAAAGTACATTACAAACTACAGCATTAAAAATTATGGTCTTACAAAGTCTGGTCTTACAAGCTATGATATCATCAACAATGGCAATGTAAAGTACGGTCTTCCACAGGACTATATCACAAACTATGTCATTACAAAGTATGGTCTTACAAGCTATGATATCATAAACTATGGCATGTAAAGTACGGTCTTCCACAGGACTATATCACAAACTATAGCATTACAAAGTATGGTCTTACAAGCTATGATATCATAAACTATGGCATGTAAAGTACGGTCTTCCACAGGACTATATCACAAACTATAGCATTACAAAGTATGGTCTTACAAGCTATGATATCATAAACTACGGCAATGTAAAGTACGGTCTTCCACAGGACTATATCACAAACTATGTCATTACAAAGTATGGTCTTAAAAAAGTACAGTCTTACAAAGTACTGTCTAACTAGGTATAATATCACAAACTGTGGCATTACAAAATATGGTCTTACAAAATATAGACTCACAAACTACAATATCAAACTATGGCATTACAAACTACAGTATTACAAACTACAGTCTAACAAGCTACGATATCACAAACTGGTATCACAAAATACAGTCTTACAAACTATAGTCTAACAAGTTTTGGTGTTAAAACGTATGGTATTACAAACCACAGAATTCCAGATAATGGTCTTACAATGTCTTACATAATGACAGTGTACTATTTACAGAAATGACAAGTGTCACTGACTACACACATAATAGTATATAACTGACTACACACATAACTATATATCTGATTACACACATAACAGTATATATCTGACTACACACATAATAGTATATATCTGAGCACATACCTGAACAAGCTGGACTATATTGTTGTCCATCTTGTTTTTCATATCCCCTGTATCTGCATCCTGAAAGACAATATCAAAAATTCAAACCTTAGTTTTATTTTTTAAATTGAAGAGAAGAAAATATCTTACTGTTGTGTTACTAAATAAAATTAATGTTAACTAGATTTTTAATGAGCCTAAAATGTCCAATTGGAAACCCTGTTTTTTATCACTTTTGCTTCTGAAATTTCTCTATTATAGTTTTTAAAAATGACTTCCAAAAATGTTTAAAACATTAAAATTAGAGTAAATTTATTCCTGAAAAGTCCTAAATAGCAATTTTGGTCATCTGACTTACTGTATATCTACTCTTGTTGACATACGTATTTTATAATTTCTCACAAGATATAATAAAGTATGTCAAAGGTTTTTCTAAAAATGAGAAGATTTTTTAGTTTTCACCCAGATTTTTTTTGTTTTCTGGCATTTACTGCAATAAACAAATTAGACCTTTGCTGAAAATCAAAAGTAACCTGTTAAATTTGACCAAATACCAAGAGTGGAAGGACAGAACAAAAATGATATGTAACACTCTTTTATTTGCAGGGCATACAAAGCATTGCCATGGAAATATAGCCTAATCTTTTATTTGTAGGGCATACAAAGTATTGCCATGGAAATATAGCCTAATCTTTTATTTGTAGGGCATACAAAGCATTGCCATGGAAATATTGCCTAATCTTTTATTTGCAGGGCATACAAAACATTCCCATGGAAATATTGCCTATAAATCTCTTATTTGTAGGCCATATAATGCATTCCCATGGAAATATAGCCTAATCTTTTATTTGTAGGCCATATAATGCATTCCCGTGGAAATATAGCATAATCTCTTATTTGCAGGACATACAAAGCATTCCCGTGGAAATATATCCTTTCAGAAGCCAACTGATGGTAACAGTTTTTGTTTTTGAAGTCTTTTAAATGACCTTTACTTGCAGATTATTTGGCACCTAAAAGCATGTAATTATTTTGTGAACCAACTGATGATTTAAGACATACTGATATTTTTTGTAGATTTTGACCTCTCGATCATATTTTTTTCTCTCACAATTATCATACTTTTGAGATAAGTGAGGTTTATACCTCATTAGGAACTTTAAGAGAGCTAAAAAATTCAGGTTCTTTCATGTAATGTAAATTTTCTTTATAAAACCAATGAAATGAAAATAATTTGACATCTTCTCCAGAAATGTTATCAAGATTCATTAAAATTGAATATATTGCATATCAAATTATTGATAATTTGTGTAGGTTACAGTAGATCAAAAGAAAAATTTATTTTTAGTAATTTTATTTTTGCTCATGTTTTCTAGATTTAGAATTGAATGAAAATGTTTAACTTAAGTGGACAGGAGAAATAAAATCAAGGATTATTAGCAAAGTTAGCTGAGAAATATAAAATTAAGAAATAACATGCTTGTATAAATGATCCCAGTATGTATAAAATCAGTTACTTCAAATGCTTGAAAATTAGTAAGTCAAAAGTTCACAAATTAAGATAGAAATAAAGCATAAATGTTTACTTTATAGTTTATACCTTATATCATATCAAATATCTTGGATATCAAAGCCAATATTGCTTTATAAAACATGTATCTAATCATTTATCTGATTTGTCACCTGTATTTTAATCTCACATCCAATGTATATAAAACATATAGGCACATACATGACACAGAAACTGACACACATACATTGTATTGTCACATACACATATGACACATACTGATGCAAACATTGTATAGGCACACACATGACACATATACATTATATGGTTACATACACACATGACACATACACTGACTCACATACATCATAGTCACATACACACATGACACATACAATGAAACACATAAATTATAGTCACATACACACATGACACATACACTGACACACATACATTGTATAGTCACATACACACAAGACACATATACTGACACATACATTTATATAGTCAAATACACACATGACACAAACATTGTATAGTCACATACACACATGACATATACACCAACACACATACATTGTATAGTCACATACACACATGACACATACACCGACACACCGAAACATAAATTGTATACTCACATACACACATGGCACATACATTGACACACATACACTGCATAGTCACATACACACATGACACATATACTGACATGAATACACTGTAGTCACATACACACATGACATACATTGAGACACATACCTTCTATAGTCACATACACATATACTGACACATATACATTGTATAGTTACATACACACATGACAAATATACTGACACACATACATTGTATAGTCACATACACACATGACACATATACTGATACATATACTTTGTATAGTTACATACACACATGACACATACTGACACACATACATTGTAGTCACATACACACATGACACATACATTGACACATATATAGTAACACTGATTAAGTCATACACATACATATGACAAAAATGTACAGCTGACACAGTCACATACATGCACTGACACACTACATGATATAGTCACATACACACATGACACACACACCAACACACATACATTGTATAGTCACATACACACATGACACAAACATTGACACATACATTGTATAGTCACATACACACATGACACATACACTGACACACATACATTGTATAGTCACATACACACATGACACATACACTGACACACATACATTGTATAGTCACATACACACAGGACACATATACTGACACATACATTTATATAGTCAAATACACACATGACACATACATTGTATAGTCACATACACACATGACACAAACATTGACACATACATTGTATAGTCACATACCTACATGACACATACACCAACACACATACATTGTATAGTCACACACACACAAGACACATACTGACACATACATTTATATAGTCACATTCACACATGACACATACATTATAGTCACATACACACATGACAAAAACATTGACACATACATTGTATAGTCACATACACACATGACACATACACTGACACACATACATTATATAGTCACATACACACATGACACAAACACCAACACACATACCCTGACATGTTATCACACATGTTTAAGTTTTACACATATATCAAGATACACACAAGGTGACACATTGTCACACATATACACATACACTGACATATGGTGGCATACTTGTATAAAAGTGTACACATATATCAAGCTACATACATGGTGACACAAATACATGTACAAATCAAGGTACAGAGCATATTAAGTGCTATGTTTTGGACATAACTCTGAAGAATCGATCCGTAGCGAATGAACTCAATATCACAGTAATTATAGTCGAATATAGTTAGAGTCTACATATCACAGTAATTATAGTCTAATATAGTAGTAGTCTCAATATCACAGTAATTATAGTCTAATATAGTAATAGTCTCAATATCACAGTAATTATAGTTGAATATAGTTAGAGTCTACATATCACAGTAATTATAGTCTAATATAGTTATAGTCTACATATCACAGTAATTATAATCTAATATAGTTACATGTATAGTCTCAATATCACAGTAACTATAGTCTAATATAGTTATAGACTCAATATCACAGTAATTATAGTCTAATATAGTAATAGTCTCAATATCATAGTAATTATAGTCTAATATAGTAATAGTCTCAATATCACAGTAATTATAGTCTAATATAGAAATAGTCTCAATATCACAGTAATTATAGTCTAATATAGTAATAGTCTCAATATCACAGTAATTATAGTCGAATATAGTTAGTCTACATATCACAGTAATTATAGTCTAATATAGTTACATGTATAGTCTCAATATCACAGTAACTATAGTCTAATATAGTTATAGACTCAATATTACAGTAATTATAGTCTAATATAGTAATAGTCTCAATATCACAGTAATTATAGTCTAATATAGTAATAGTCTCAATATCACAGTAATTATAGTCGAATATAGTTAGAGTCTACATATCACAGTAATTATAGTCTAATATAGTAATAGTCTCAATATCACAGTAATTATAGTCTAATATAGTAATAGTCTCAATATCACAGTAATTATAGTCTAATATAGTTATAGTCTACATAACACAGTAATTATAGTCTAATATAGTTACATGTATAGTCTCAATATCACAGTAACTATAGTCTAATATAGTTATAGACTCAATATGACAGTAATTATAGTCTAATATAGTTATAGTCTCAATATCACAGTAATTATAGTCTAATATAGTAATAGTCTCAATATCACAGTAATTATAGTAGAATATAGTTAGAGACTTAATATTATAGTTATCATAATCTATTATAGTAATAGTCTCAATATCACAGTAATTATAGTCAAATATAGTTATAGTCTACATATCACAGTAACTATAGTCTAATATAGTTATAGTCTCAATATCATAGTAATTATAGTCTAATATAGTTACATGTATAGTCTCAATATCACAGTAATTACAGTCAAATATAGTTAGAGTCTTATTATCACAGTAACTATAGTCTAATATAGTTATAGTCTCAATATCATAGTAATTATAGTCTAATATAGTTACATGTATAGTCTCAATATCACAGTAATTATAGTCGAATGTAGTTAGAGTCTTAATATTACAGTAATTATAGTCTAATATAATCATTAATTCAGATACAGAATATTGTAAGAGAAACTGTATACTGTCACACAGGGATGGTACATTTGATCCATCTATCTTACTGTGATGTTGCTAGATGCCATTGATATTAAAATCTATTGATTTGTTCTTTGTACTGTCATTAACAATGCCATGGCAAAATGTAAATGATGTATTCCTCTTCTATATCACTCTCAAAATTGGAATAGTAACATGAAATTATTGTTTCACAAAATGACATTTGAATTTGATTACAGCTGGTGAGTACAAGAGATTCTATAGTAACACAGTTAACTCATTTAACCCTAAAGACACATTTGGACTGGTCTAAGTCATTGATTCACAGAAGATTCCATTGTTTTTAGGGGTTGATGAGTTACAGATGAAGTATTATTAAAGAAAATTTTGTATGAACTATTTACTACGTCAGGCACTTGTGAACTCTGTAACAGGATATCACTGCTAGATGTCGTGAATTTTTTACTAGATGTCATTTCACAGATATTTCCTGTTTGTCTAAGACCAGTAACTACATACACACACAGCTTTATAAAAGTGAACCTTTTAAAAAATATCTTAAAATAGGACTATAGAACATGACTTTTGAACAGTTGTCTCGTAAAAATAATTCTATTTTATATCACAAATTAGTAGATTGGATTCTACAATAAAATTTCCTTTAACTGAAAAATATTTGCACTAGCATTGATCGATATGGAGGTTAGTATACATGAGTACTTATCTGTGTGTTTGTGTTTATATATGAGAAAATCTAGAAGTTTCATTATTATCTGGTCTTGGCATGAACCACAACTGTGAAGCTTAATCCTACATTTGTGTTTACAAGTATACAATCTTATGTATACTATTTCAATAGAGAACCTCAGAATGTTGATGATAGGCCTTGATATTACTTGATTTTCCTTTCACTTGTTTGCTCCAGAGACTGAAACAGTAGTGAGGAAATCCTATGTCTGACTTGCCCAACCTGTTACGTTTACCGTTCGGACAAGTGTATTTTTTTTAGTATGGTTGTCTGTGGACAAGTGCATTATAAAGAAAACAAAAAAAATCCATAAATCTAGAGTTCTAAGTCTTGTTAAAATATTTTCGTATAAAAAAAATTTGTCAGTAAATACTGGACAATTAAAAATCCATTTCTGGCACCCAATATTTTTGCATTTACTTGCCTGGGAACAAGTGCATTAAAGTCACATTTCCACACCCCTGTGAACAATTTTTGTTTCCATAAAATAATATGATTATTTCCTCAGAAATTTTAACCATATTTGGTATGTCACTTAATATCAATGATATTTCACTTCTATATAGTACATGTTCTAGGCCCACTGAAACCTTCTGTGAAAGCATGGTTCATTGTGACAAGGCTTACTTTGACTCTATGAGGAAGTAGGTCAGAGATCTATCCCTAAGTACATTGTACCTAGGCTGACTGTCAGGTGTGCCAGTTTATTTCAGAAGGTCACATTGTCTTTCCCCGAGTATATTTGACCAGATTTGACCTTTCATCATAAAATACTAGTAGCCACTGCATAACTGTAAAACTGCTGAGTCTGACATAAAACACCAGTAAAAGGATCTATGGATACTAGATATAAAACATATATCCTTTCACTTCAACGTGCTGCAAACTCTAGCATCTGTGCTCTTACATCATGTGAAGAACATTGCATATATCATAGGTAAATCAATCTAAGATGAACTACACATGTGATAAGTCTCAAATCAATTACAAATTTCTACACTGGATTCATGTTAATAAAACAAAACTATAAAATATTGTATGTATGTTGGGATATGAACAACATCTGGTTGTAACTCTAGCTGATATCATTTACAGGAAAATGTTGACTACATGTGAGACCTCTCTCAGTAACTAAGTCATTTAGGATTTTTGTCTGGCAAGCAGAAGGCCCTGGGTACAATTACCAGTACTTAATTATACACGAGACCTAACCTATACATTTTTAACACCTGCCGTTTCTAGTGAGCAGAAGGTCCTGGATACAATTCCTGGTAATGGATTATACCCGAGACTTAACCTATACATTTTTAACACCTGATGTTTCTAGCGAGCAGAAGGTCCTGGGTACAATTCCTGGTAATGGATTATACCCGAGACTTAACCTATACATTTTTAACACCTGATGTTTCTAGCGAGCAGAAGGTCCTGGGTACAATTCCTGGTAATGGATTATACCCGAGACTTAACCTATACATTTTTAACACCTGATGTTTCTAGCGAGCAGAAGGTCCTGGGTACAATTCCTGGTAATGGATTATACCCGAGACTTAACCTATACATTTTTAACACCTGATGTTTCTAGCGAGCAGAAGGTCCTGGGTACAATTCCTGGTAATGGATTATACTCAAGACTTAACCTATACATTTTTAACACCTGATGTTTCTAGCGAGCAGAAGGTCCTGGGTACAATTCATGGTAATGGATTATACTCAAGACTTAACCTATACAGTTTTAACACCTGCCGTTTCTAGTGAGCAGAAGGTCCTGGGTACAATTCCTGGTAATGGATTATACCCGAGACTTAACCTATACATTTTTAACACCTGATGTTTCTAGCGAGCAGAAGGTCCTGGGTACAATTCCTGGTAATGGATTATACTCAAGACTTAACCTATACAGTTTTTAACACCTGCCGTTTCTAGTGAACAGAAAGTCCTGGATACAATTCATGGAGCCTGATTATACTCATGACTTAACCTATACATTTATGACACCTGCCATTTCTAGTGAGCAGAAGGTCCTTGGTACAATTCATTGTGCTGGATTATACTCAAGACTTAACCTATACATTTTTGACACCTGCCGTTTCTAGTGAGCAGAAGGTCCTTGGTACAATTCACTGTGCTGGATTATACTCAAGACTTAACCTATACATTTTTGACACCTGCCGTTTCTAGTGAGCAGAAGGTCCTTGGTACAATTCACTGTGCTGGATTATACTCAAGACTTAACCTATACATTTATGACACCTGCCATTTCTAGCAAGCAGAAAGTCCTGGGTACAATTTCCAGTATTTAATTATATCCGAGACTTATACATTTTTATCACCTGACATAAATGATGTTAACCTTAATATTTGACCAAGTACATGTACTCTCTAATTCACTTAGGAAATACAATATTAAACATATTAAAAAGAATTTCAAATAACATAAATACACATTGATGATCAGGTAAATATACAAAAGTAAAAAAATATCTAGACATCAAAGCAGAAGTGTATATGATGTACATGCCATGGTCAGCACAGGACAGTACTACAGTTATCACAGGACAGTATTACAGTAACTAATTAGCATACAATTAGTATATCTAATTATAAGATAATATACAACTATGGTCAGTAAGATACAGCATTTCATGCTTTGTTATTTGGAAGTTGTATTTGGGTACAGGTATTAAAATGATACAAGATACCAATATTTCTGTAAAGTTATATATATATATATAATGTCAGTACTAAACATTTGGTTCTACGAAGAGTACATTCTCAACAACATGCGCAGTAATATTGGTAGCATCCAAATAAACAAAAGAGTTGTAACAGTAAATATAAGAACCTTAGCTGAATAAAACAAAAAAAACAGCAGCCAAACAAGGCTGGCAACAAAAACGGCAAAGTTGCTACATCAAAGTTGCTGGTCCAATAATGCATTTACAGAACCAGGTGATAATTAGGTGGTTTCCATCACCACTATATATACCTGTTTTACCAATGATCCCTTCGGAGGGTATTCATAAGCATCATAATACGGGCCCTCCTCAAATTCATCACTGCTACTCTACAGACACAATAAAAACAATGAAATAAACAGCAGTTTGGACATGTTTAGTTTAGAGCTTTTAATGAAGAGACATATAACTTCAATGAAAATGTGTCCATTTATATATGCTGAAAAATATAACTGAGCCTTTTACAGATGAAAAATTGAAAGTAAAAAGTGGTTATCTGAAAGAGTATTTAACAGAAATCTTGATATGTGAAAACTTAATCTAAAAAAGAACAATAAGAATACATTTCAACCTTCAAATGTGTTAGTGAATAAATCTGAACTACATTTAAATATCAAATAATGATAAACTAAACTAAAATATCAATCAAGGAGAAAAAATTTGGGTTAGGAGAACAATTATAATATTGATGTCATTGGAGTAAAAAAAGGTTTTAATCCCTATGTAAGTAGTAAGGTGAAACCAATAGGGTGTTATCAGTCACCTGTGGTTTAGACATAAAGTTTCTACCAAACCACAACCACACAATGATGTACAGTAACAGGATGTAACAGATCACCTGACTCAGGTGACAATCAAAGACGTACAACAACAGGTAGTAATATATCACCTGACTGGCTCAGCTGACACACAATGACACACAGCAACTGCTAGTAATATATCACCTAATTGACTCAGGTGACACACAATGATGTACAGTAACAGGTTGTAACAGATCACCTGACTCAGGTGACACAATGATGTACATCAACAGGTTATATCAGATCACCTGACTGAATCAGGTGACATACAATGATGTACAGCAACAGATTGTAGCAGATCATCTAACTGACTAGGGTGACACACAATGACATACATGTACACTTACGGGTGACACACAATGACATACATGTACACTTACAAGTGTTAATATATCACCTGACTGGCTCAGGTGACACACAATGATATATCACAACAGATTGTAAAAGATCACCTGACTGACTCAGGTGACACAATGATGTACATCAACAGGTTGTAACAGATCACCTGACTCAGGTGACACACAATGACATACATCAACAGGTTGTAACAGATCACCTGAATGACTCAGGTGACATACAATGATGTACAGCAACAGGTTGTAACAGATCAACTGCCTCTAATGACACACAATGGCATACACCTACATGCAGAAATATATCACCTGACTGAATCAGGTGACATACAATGATGTACAGCAACAGATTGTAGCAGATCATCTAACTGACTCGGGTGACACACAATGACATACATGTACACTTACAAGTGTTAATATATCACCTGACTGGCTCAGGTGACACACAATGATATATCACAACAGATTGTAAAAGATCACCTGACTGACTCAGGTGACACAATGATGTACAGCAACAGGTTGTAATATATCACCTGACTGACTCGGGTGACACAAAATGATGTAGGTAAGCAACAGGTTGTAATATATCACCTGACTCAGGTGACACAATGATGTACAGCAAAAGGTTGTAATATATCACCTGAATGACTCAGGTGAAGACAACATCAACAAACACAAAAAGCCGATGAAGTTTACTGGTAAATATTTGGGTGTTATATTTTAGGCTATATTCTGAACTTTGATGAACAAACTGAGTCTGAAGTTAGATGATGGATGAATCTGATGATAAATGAGTACAAAATACATTTTGTACAAATGTACTCCAAATGTTCAAATATAGACATCCATCAAACCGATACAATTTCTTTTCTATAAATCTATTACACTGAGAAACAAAATATAATTGTGAAAAACTAATAAATTAGCAACTAGCATTTGAACAACATGTACATGTATATATATTTTCATCTCAGTCAATAATCTATACAATGTACATAAATATGTACAAGGGAAATGTGGATTTATTCAAGAGTTTTTGAAATTCTTGCTCATCATTTTTTGCCACAGGCTTTTCACTACTGAGGTCTGTTACTTTTTGTTAAAAGTCATGTCCCCAGCATCACTCCTTAATGGTTGAAATATGTTAAGTGGTTTATGAGTAGCAGTAATTAATGTGACAAGCTAAAGGGCAATGAACAAGTGACAGGAAGTGATGAAGGTTTTCATGAGATTTTTACCCCTAAGACCTAAAAATACTATTTCCTGAAGTAACCCTAGTATTGCTTATCCCTACGGTGGGACTAAGGGGACCCAGAGGACTTTTTAAACAAATTTAAATCTCATGATACATCATTGTATACTACACTGTTCTTTCAGAGCAATTCTACAAAGAAATTGAGTTTAGAATTTTCTGCTCACAATCAGAAAAAAAATCATTTTCTGCATTAGGAATTAAGGAGTTTACAAGACTCGCATGTAAATTAGGGATGATAACCCCTAGATATATTTAGATGGACAACCAGATGGCAATATCAATTCTAAAGTTTTTTTTTTTTACTGGGGACATAAAATAAAACTAAATCAAGACTGACAAGGACCACTGATCCCCTTGCAAGGAATATTTTGTCATGTTTATTAATGCTGAATTCTTTTAGTGATTATATAGGATTGTTGACATTTGCCAAAAAAAAAACAAAAAACAAAATCTTAATTTTTTATATGATTCAAGTGAAAAATCAAAATACAGCTTAATATATAGTTTATCACATATAAATAAAACTGTGTTACAGTCAATACTAATGGGAATAAAGCAGTTACAATGTGAGGGCAAATACCATTAGATTCAAACCCATATCCCATAAACAGGTCACTGTTTTATAATATTGGCTTATGGATTTCCCAGTTTGTCATTATTTAGAAGATGGCATTAATGTGAAAATAAAATGTGTTTAAATAACAATGGGCAAAGAATGAAAGCTGTTTGTCACCATGAGGCAATCGCTCAGGTGACCTAAAATCAAACAAATGATAGAATCTCCAGAGTTTAGTGTTACATCTGTACCAACCTGTAATCAATGATAGTAATGGTCTTACAGCCATACATTACAAATCATGTAAGTTTATTAGACATTATGTGAGATTCTGCCAAGGTTAGTGTCATAATATCATAATGATGACAAATGAAATTAAAACCTCAGAGATCAGATCCTGATTCACAAAGATTTCTTCATTTTAATAATTGTTTTTATAAATGTATCAAATCATTAAAATGACATGTGCAAAACCAACAATGTACATCTCAAGCAAAATGCCGAGAGTTAAATGAAATCTATATCTAATCAGTTTAATGTAAATATTATTGTCATCTGAAAACCCTGCCTTGTTTATTGATTAACTCATTCACCCATGAAGACACATATGGACACATATGGACTTGCCTTAGTTATTGATTTAAAGAATAGTTCATTGTTTTTGAGAGGTGGATGATCATGAGTTAACAAATCAAATCAATGTTATTTTGTCTTATACATGTATGTAAATGTACACCTGTAAAACGGTATCCAAAGATTTTCTCACATAAACTTAATGTATACTGATGTTATTTTCTTTTATTAAAATGCAAAATACACCAAACTGAAACATTTCAATCTTTGCTACTTAAGTTACAGGTCATTGATGGCAGATAGGCAATACTGAACTCTGGGACAAATTACAATTCACATACAGCAATGCAGATGATTAACATATGTTAAGAAGTTTCCAACATGTACATTGCTTTACCATATTATTAATTCATCCTCCCCTAACACATTGAAGTATATACTTGTATTTGGCAAAAGCCAATCAAACTACCTGTTTTTTTAAAGGAGGAAATGAGTTAATGATACATGTACATGTCTATACTAGCTTTAACATCTGTGTGTACATCTGTTGATCCCTCCACTAATCTCTACTTCCAGAATCCATAAACCAACAAATTATAAAACAGTAGCTGAATAAACAAATAAAAGAATTTTGATTTGGCAAGAGTTTACACTCAAAACAACAGCAAATACACCATCAAGTCACACCATGCTAAAACAAGAGTTGTATCCCTTTCTTACCTTGGTTTCATGTTTGCCCGGAGTACTGGACAACATTTTGTCCACTTGATTTTTGGACATGTTGCCATTATCCTCAACTTGGTTCTCCAACACCCGTGCAGCAGGATGCTTTGGAACACGAGAGGTAGATTTTGCTGGGGGAGTGTTCATTAACAATAAGTCAACACTGAAATGTAAACACAAAATATGTAAAAGTGCAAGATATTAGGTATATGATTTACTTTTGTTGTTCAACTGAAAACAATAATTTCTACAAATTATTTCTTAATGGAACCTAAATTTGAATTTTTTTTATAAAACTCTTAGTTTTTTGTTTCTTTGTAAATCTGTGCGAGTAAAATAAAAAAAAATTCTCATCCATAAAATAATTTGCTTTTAGAAATGTAGAGATCTGCAGCTTTGTTTCATTTTATCTGAATCTGATTTCATTTACAGCTGGTACCTTATAACAAGAGGCAAATGGGCTACACCACACACCTGAGCTCTGTTAGTACATGTATCTTATAAATATAGAATGGGAATCTCAATTAACAAATTATTATAGGAGATGAGCTAAAAATGCATAGAAATAACAAAGTCTGAAATAACATAAAAAATGCATAAAAATATATTAATTTTCTGGTTTCTATGAAAAACACAAACTTGAATCACACATCTATAGTAGATCACCCAGGTGGAATTAGTTTTTCAATCCATTCAGCAATTCTAAAAAGGAAGATTTTCAAAGAGGGACACTCCTGAGACAATTTTGTCCCACCCTGGATCAACCTCCAAGCCAATCTGACACCTTAAAAATACAAGCTTGGTAGAGGACATAAGTACATGCTTCCTATAAAGATTCATCAAAATCACTTCAGCCATTTGGAGAAGTCAAAATTATGAAAAGTTAACGGACAGACAGATGGCTTAACTTGAACATTTGGTTCAAAATCATTATAAAAGTAAATATTTGTAACACTTCACCTATGGATTAAAGGGTATAAACTATTGAACTATAAATAAGCAATCAGCTACACTTATGTGTGTCAATCGTTCATAACATACATCCACTAAAAATGTATGTTACACGTAACACGTACAAGTTTTGATGTTTAATGTTTTGTTGTACATAATAGGGTCTATTCTTCAACTGAAATCATTGGTTATACACTGTATAAATATCTTAAATAAATATCTTACAAACAATATAACCATTTATGATCTTGATTCTTTTTTATATTTAAAGTCAACTTACAGAAACAAACACTGTACCATGTATTTAGTCAAAAGATCATATTTCAGTAAAACCTATTGTGTACACTACTGGAGATGTGACTTGTACATTGTAATTACCTGCATGCCATTCTGTTTTTATATTCACATTAAACTTAGTAACATGGGTAAAAAACACTATACGGGTTGGGACCAGTAGTCGGCTATTGCATGATTTCAGCTATATAGAACAAATTTTTTAGCTTTTTTAGATCAATGATCAGTTGTTGAAATAGATGAAATCACATCTTAGCAGGCTACTAGTCCTAGCTGGCTACTGGTCCCAGACCAGTATACAGTAAAAACCTCTTTATAAAGTCCCTTGTTTCATATGTCACCTCGCTTTACACCACAATTTCTGAAAGTCCACTTTTCCAATTTTGCTGAGCCGATCTGGCTCAGCTGGTAGTGTGCTCAACTCTTTATCGTGAGGTTGTGAGTTCAAGTCCAGTCGGCGGAAGGTTGGATTCCTGTCCTTCGTATGAGACAGTAAAAATCGAGGTCCCATGTCACAGTATGTGTCAGCATGTTAAAAAACCCTCACTGCTCAAAAGCCGTAAGTGCCGACCATAGACCAAAATTTGAAGCCCTTCACTGGCATTTGGTGATGTCTCCATATGAGAGAAAGATTCTTGAGTGGGACGTTGAACAACAATACATCAACATCCAATTTTCCCTATAATTTCATTTAAGGTTTCCCTCATCCTACTGCCAAACCCTTTATAATGCCAAATTTGGGCTGAACAAATGGTGGCAGTATAACAAGGTTTACTGTACTGTAGAGTCAGAAAATTTTGTTGGTTTAAAATTTCATTGTTTTAAAAATAAAACAAATATTTTGACATTTAATTTCATTGAAATTAAAAAAAATGTTCATGAAGTAACTTATTTCTATGTGTCATTTATGTAAAATTTCGTCATGGCTTCAATTTCATTAAAAAATGAAAACAAAATAAATGAAATTAAAACTACAACAAAATTTTCTTATTCTGTGGTATATATATTTTTATTATATACCCTACATTCATTTTCCATTTATTTAACACAAGATAAAAAGGTGCAATATTATTCCATATATGCAATGGACCAGTTTCAGGTTGATATGACATGTTATGAATGAAGTGATATCATTGTGTATAGACGTCACATGAGTAACTTCATTCAGAGTTAATATATATGCCGTCTAGATTAACACTACTGTACATTCTAAAAATTTTCGCCGGACTTTATTTTCGCGATACACAAGTTCTAATTTATTTGCGAGATAATATTTTTGCGATTTCAAATGTCCATTGTCACACTATTTTCATACTTTGTTACGCGATAATTCTATTTAGCGACTGAGACCTCTCATGAAATTACTCGCAAATAAAATTCTCGCAAATAAAACCGGATATACAGTGATTGCTCCAGGTAAATATTTGATGTCATTGTGATTTATTGTTGATGAAATAAGATTTTTTATTATGATCACTGATAGGGAGATACAATAAAATTTTTACTGAAGATATATGTTGAAATATTTACGTCCTCGTTCTCGACGTGGAGATGGACCTCACAAGCTTGGTGCTTTGCTTTGTCGAGAACTCCGGGGTAAATATTTTAACATATACAATCAATAACCTATACATATATATTCCATATCGCCTGCATCAGAACGTGGCTTTCAGTATATTAGTCATTTCTAAAAGAGCATTGTGAATGTCGCTTGGTGGCAAGAACACATTGAATTGTCTCACAAACAGGATTATAACAAGACTCCCAAGAGGGCCTCAATCGCTCACCTGAGAACCATCTACAAATGTGAAAAGAAGACCAAGAAGAATATGTACATGTAGGCTGATCTGGCCAAGAAACATAAATATTGTTGTTTTAAGAAATTCATCAAAAATTAAAGAAATCAAATTTCGGCAAACTTCTTGCTAAAAAACATTTCTTTCTTCAACTATATAAAAGTAAAACACTTAAATGCATAATTGTGAATGCAAGGGGAAATAATTGAGGAAATCATGCAAAAATTAATGAAAATGACAAAGTCTGAAAAGACCTCAAAAACGCGTCAAAAATTAATATTCCGATTTCTATTAAGAATTCAAACTTGAATCATACATCCATGTAGATCACTTAGAAACAATCCGTTTTTCAATTTATATAGTGGTTCTGGAGAAGAAGATTTTCAAAGAGGGTACCTTTTGGGATCTATTCTGCCCACCCTGGATCCACCTGTGGGCCAATCTGGCTGAAAACTACAAACTTGGTAAAGTACCTTGAGCACTTGCTTCTTGCTAAGTTTCGTCAAAATCCATTTAGTGGTTTCAGAGAAGAAGTCGAAAATATGAAAAGTTTACAGCCAGACGCCGGACAGGTAGTGATCACAATAGCTCACTTGAGCCTTCGGCTCAGCTGAGCTAAAAATGGACAATCTCTTATAGAAAATGAAAATAAGTTTTGTTGAAATATTAAAAAAGATGACACAGAAAAAGTTTATGAATTGAATAATACAAATACTAAGAGAAAAACAATTATTGAGTATATGTACATTAAATGTTAAAATTAGATCATTCTATTTGTTTTATCTCTTGTATATGATAAAACATGTAGTTTATAATATGACCATTTTTATATTATATCCAATATTAACCCCTGACTTCATATCAGCCCTCGGGTCCACACTTTTTCTATCATCAAGACACTTGATTTCACTCCTAATCCTGCCATTCAATTATTTTGATGATAAAGTTTACAATAACATGAGGTGTCGCCAAGGCCAAGTGGTTAGAGCACCACACTTTAAACCAAGCTGCTCACCTCTTGTCAGCTGAGGTTCAAGCTCTTATGTAAATTAATGATTAACCAGTCCAAATGTGTCTCTACGGGTAAATGGGTTAAGTAAATGGTGAGCAATTAAAAAACTTTAACCAGTAACTTAATTGGACAGACTGCCAGACTGACTGCTGCAGGCAAGACCCACAAAGCCCAACCCCACCCTGGTTTCACTGGTAGGGGACTAAACAAATTGAGAGACAACCTGCACATTGAATTTTTTTCCATAAGTCATTGCATGTATATTCCATGTTTTACAAAAAATGAAAAACAATCTTATATTTATATATATATATCACCATTTTCTGTGATTCTGTAGTCAGCTGGATACGAAATTCATTCAATTTTTGGGAGGGAGGTTTTCATATGATGTAACAGCTGAACAGCTGTGTGTCAAGCATTGAATATAAATGCAACCGTTCTGTATACTTGCAATGAAGGAAATAACAGTCGGTATGTAAATATTGTGTTTTTAGGAAATTAACATCACATATATAAAAATCTCTACAATGAAAATAACTGAGTATATACTTTATGTTTAAAACATAGTTTATGTTGCTGAATGTCCAAAGTCAAGCAGTGAATTATACAGAAGTAATTCAAGTAAATAATAAGATAAAATTAGGTCAAAGACAACAAGGTATTTTCTCAATCAGAAAATAAACACAGGGTTTTCCCATGGATGTTATTTTAATGAGTCCAAGGGATCAACACGAACAAATTTCTGTGTCCTTCGTTAAATTTGTGAGTCCCCGAGTCAATGAACTTAAAAAAAGATACATGAAAACAAAGGCACACATTTTCAGTCTCAGGTTGAAAAAAAAATTACTGAGTTTTTGTGTGTCCTTGGGGACTCACTAATGTTCATGTTTTGCGTCTTGAAAAGATTTTATGTGTCAGAGACGCAGAAATCATGCGTAAGGGAAAACCCTGTAAACACAAAAAATCAACAAGAACAGTTTCCATGTCACAATATATGTACACTATATACATGTATCAATCCCTTGCAGGTGTTTTAGTAAATAATCAGTGAAACTGATATTTAGATTTGAGCACCTTTTAACAGACTGTTTCTAAATATATAGGATAGTAAGCAAAAATTACATTGTTTTAGCCTTTCCTATTCTTACTACATTATCCTCGTGTTAAGTATGAAAATATTTTCATATGTATAATACGACATACCAACAGACATTAAATTCCAAATAGCAACTCTACTTTCTCACACTTTTTCAACCCACCAAATTAATGAGGATACAGTTTGCCCTGACCTGTCTGTAGCCATACACTAAAAGCAACACTGGTAAGCCAGACCTCTAGAATTTATCAAAAAGTTTTTGGTCTATCCCTGATTCCAACACAAAACCTCAAGCTTGCAAGTCAAATCAATAGACCATAGCAAGCAGTACGAGATAGCTGATATGTACGGCACTTTAATTATAATGAAATATTTTTACACTATAAATGACATCTTGTACAGAAAGAAAATACATGTTCTTAAATTCTGCTATACAAGTACAAAAGCAGTATGAGTACATGTGTGTGAAACTTGTGTTGGAATGTAGTAAGACCATTGGGCTTATTCATGTTACACTGCAAACTCTATACAGCCCCAGAATTTTAGTTTACAATGTATGCTGCATTGATTATTTCAAATGATTCACAAGTATTATCTCTGATTACATGCATGGTAGTTCGAGATTTACACTAACTTTCATCTGCTGTAGGCAAACTACTTCTTTGACTTGTAATTTTTCTTATCTTCTGTGATAGTATCACAATGATTGCCTACAGGGTAAATATTGTCATGTACTAGTTATATACATGTAATGTATACAAGCAGATTTATGAATGTAGGTGAGAGAGAGAGAGAGAGAGAGAGAGAGAGAGAGAGAGAGAGAGAGAGAGAGAGAGAGAGAGAGAGAGAGAGAGAGAGAGAGAGAGAGAGAGGGAGAGAGAGAGAGAGAGACAGACAGACAGACAGAGAGAGAGAGACAGACAGAGAGACATGCAGACTAACAGAGAGAGAGAGAAAAAGAGAGAGAGAGAGAGAGAGAGAGAGAGAGAGAGAGAGAGAGAGAGAGAGAGAGAGAGAGAGAGAGAGAGAGAGAGAGAGAGAGAGAGAGAGAGAGACAGAGACAGAGATAGAGACAGACAGAGAAGAAAGAGACAGACCGACAAAGAAAGAGAAAGACAGACAGAGAGTATAGCAATTTAGTACTCATTACTACAGAAAGTCATGTTGCCAAACCATACTGCCCTCCCCCTCCCCATATACTTCTTGGTAAGCCTATCCTCTTTTTCATAATTTATTGACACTGTGTGTAAAATATACATTGTATGATATAAAATGACTCACTACCTTTCATCAGCTAAATGGGAATCTCCATCCTGTGGATCATCAAGATCTGGTAAAAAAACAAAACAAAACAATGAATTAAAACACACACTAGTTCACACAGTAGAACACATTACCAATACTATATATATCCAGCATGTTAGTACAGGTAAACACTCGTGTAGTACTTGAATGGATAAAAAAAATCTTATCTAGCTGTCACACACAAATAATCAATAATCCCAAAGCTTTAAAGCTCAGTGACTTCAGGTATTAAACATGTTCTTACACAGTGTGTATTAATCAGAAATGTTCAGGTCACAGTAGTGTACCCTTAAGAATTCTGTGTATACAGTGTGTATAATGTAAAGGATCAGGTATTTTGCCAAAAATAATATCCAAAATTAAAAGCTGCTTAGTTCTCCAGATATATTTGTTGCCAAACAATAAAAGAATCCATTTTGGTCCTCCTGGTTGACCTCTAGGATGATAAAAGCAACCATTTCTTTTACCTTAAAAAGAGTTTCTTACAGGATTTTCTGAGCCACTACTGTTGATATGGTCTATCCGCCATTCCAATGTAGATAGAATGACATAGCAAAGCAAGGACAAAAATCAATAGTATTGATCTGAACAAAATAGGAATTGTCTGCTGGGATACATCTATAGCAGAGTGTTCATGTAAACATGTTAGTCAGGAGGGTAATCAACAATGCTGTCATCAAGTGTGCAAAGGTACGTACATGCTAAAGGTGAAATTGACGTTAAGAACTGTAATATTTCACAGTAATCAATGCAGTGAAAAAACAGATTTGAAGATAAGATTTCATACTGATTGTAAATATTGTTCACCGAAGTTTGATGTCAATGTCACACGAGAATCTTTCACATTGGCAAACATCCGATGTAATTTCTATTCTTATTATTATTTGTTAACATGGTTAATAGTTGCTGTAGGCTGTCAATATCTTTCAGCTTTTATTTGATTTTTGTTGAACTGAGAAATTCTTTACTATTCTTCATAATATCAGTTCAACATTAAAACTGACAGCATTTCATACTGGTGTATCGGCGAGATTACATTGTATTAGATTGATTTAAAACTGAGCATAATGCTGGGACCTTCTCTCATCAAAATCTATCAGACTCGTCTTAATTAATTAAAGCAGGAAATGATTGAAAAGTGAATCTTTTGTTTGAAAACATTTGAGCATGAAAGCAAATTATCAGTTGTAAATTAAAATCAATCTAAATAATTTCTAGATTTACAAATTTGTCAATATCATCATGGCTTCAAGGAAGATTTTACAATGTAGAATTATTATTCAACTTTGATACATGGACTCATTAATATCAAATTGCTTGTTATAAAGAATTTAAATACTTGTAATAACTTATAATTAAAGTAATTTGAACACTGGAAAGTTCCCGGGTGATGTAAATATATATAGCATGGTATTTTCTAGGTGCTTGGCTGTCACCAGTAAGTTTCTAAACAGACAGATGCTGCCATATGGTTACTCTATGGAATTATCAAGTGTTTGAATCTGTGGTCTTTACATATGGACTTTGTGGTCAAATACATGTATCTATAGCCCCAGTTGTTCATAGCCTGAATTGTCTGTGATCTTTACATATGGACTTAGTGGTCTAATACATGTATCTATAGCCCCAGTTGTTCATAGCCTGAATTGTCTGTGATCTTTACATATGGACTTAGTGGTCCAATACATGTATAAATGGCCCCAGTTGTTCATAGCCTGAATTGTCTGTGATCTTTACATATGGACTTAGTGGTCCAATACATGTATAAATGGCCCCAGTTGTTCATAGCCTGAATTGTCTGTGATCTTTACATATGGACTTAGTGGCCCAATACATGTATCTATAGCCCCAGTTGTTCATAGCCTGAATTGTCTGTGATCTTTACATATGGACTTAGTGGTCCAATACATGTATAAATGGCCCCAGTTGTTCATAGCCTGAATTGTCTGTGATCTTTACATATGGACTTAGTGGTCCAATACATGTGCATATGGCCCCAGTTGTTCATAGCCTGAATTGTCTGTGATCTTTACATATGGACTTTGTGATCAAATACATGTATCTACAGCCCAGTTGTTCACAAATACATGTATCTACATGTATCTACAGCCCAGTTGTTCACAGCCTGAATTGTCTATGATCTTTACATATGGACTTTGTGATCCATTACATGTATCTATGGCCCCATTTGTTCACAGTCTGATTTGTCAATGATCTTTTCATATGGACCTTGTGGTCCAATAAATGTATCTATAGCCCTAGTTATTCATAGCCTGACTTGTCTGTGATCTTTACATATGGACCTAGTGGTCAAATACATGTATATATGGCCCCAGTTGTTCATAGCCTGAATTGTCTGTGATCTTTACATATGGACCTAGTGGTCCAATACATGTATCTATAGCCCCAGTTGTTCATAGCCTGAATTGTCTGTGATCTTTACATATGGACCTAGTGGTCCAATACATGTATCTATAGCCCCAGTTGTTCATAGCCTGAATTGTCTTACACCTGGCAAAGGGTAAATAGGGTAAAAAGGGGGTTTCTGTATGTGTTAATGCTGAAGCACAGGGCATGGAAATAAGAAAATGCAGATCAGAAATTTAATCTAAGGCTCCAAGAATATAAATTGCTCACTTGACACAGATTTGTAATATGCACCAAAACTAATTTTGATTGGTCTACAAAGGTAGGTGGATTCAGTGTAGCAAAATTTGCTATTATTTCATTTGTCTTCTATATTATTTATTTTTTCTCTCTCTTCTTCTTCCATTTTTAGACAATACATGTACCATCTAAGAGTATTTTAGTTAAAACTCAATTGCCAAGTCATTGGAAGGTGCAGAGTCACATGTGTAGAAAGGTGTGGCATCAGAAAAAAGTGTGGTATCAGAAAAAGGTTGGGAGTCACAGAGGTGTTGAATCAGAGAGAGGTGCAGTCACAGACATGTGCAGAGTCACATAGAGGTATAGAGTCAAAGAAAGGTAGAGTGCACAGAGAGGTGCAAAGTCACACAGAGGTGCAGTCAGAGAGAGGTGCAGAGTCAGAGACAGATGCAGTCACAGATTGACAGAGAGGTGCAGTGTCAGAGACAGGTGCAGTCACAGATTGACAGAGAGATGCAGAGTCAGAGACAGGTGCAGAGTCAGAGGGAAGTGCAGAGTCAGAGAGAGGTGCAGTCACAGACAGTTGCAGAGTCACAGAGAGATGCAGAGTCACAGAAAGGTGCAGAGTCACAGAAAGGTGCAGAATCAGACAGAAGTGCAGAGTCACAGAGAGGTGCAGTCACAGACAGGTGCTGAGTGACAGAGAGGTGCAGAGTCACAGAGAGGTGCAGTCACACAGAGGTGCAGAGTCACACAGAGGTGCAGAGTCAAAGAAAGGTGCAGAATCACAGATAGGTGCTGAGTGACAGAGAGGTGCAGAATCACAGAGGTGTGTAGATACACAAAAATGTGTGGAGTCACAGAAAGGTATGGAGACAAATGTGTAGAATGGTGTGGAGTCAGAAATAGGTGTGGAATCAGAGAAAGGCTAGGAGTCGAAGAGAGGTGCAGAGTCATAGAAGTATGTGGATACACAGAAATGTGTGAGGTCACACAATGGTTTGAAGTCACAAAGAGATGTGGAGAAACAGAAACTGTGGCACATTACAGGAGATATTAACACATTGGAATAAAATTAAATCAGGTAAATATATGTGGCACATTATTTGACAAATTAACTGCACTGGAAGAAAACTGAAATACCACAGGTAAAGTGGCACTTAATCAACAGATTGTGATGTCTTCATACATAAGAACAATTCTTGACAGGACATAAAAGAAAGATAAAACAAAAAACATTATCCAAACAAGTCATGGCTTATAAATCCTTTAAAGTCGCTAGACATTTCTGCCATTTGACTTGTTTCCAGATCATTGTATGTTTATAATAGTTCCTTTTAACATTTTTTTATTGCCGTCAAACACCATTAAAACAAAATAATGTTGCTTTGTGTTAAATTTGTTTAAGATAAAAGCTGAAAACACAAAGAAATAGCATTTAAAGGGAAATTATTTCGATATGGCGTGGTCTAATGATTCCCATATTACTGGGTTGTTTGTAGATCAGAAATATGGCGTGGTCTAATGATTCCCATCTTACTGGGCTATTTGTAGACCAGAAATATGGTGTGGTCTATGGTTCCGATCTTACTGGGTTGTTTGTAGACCAGAAATATGGCGTGGTCTTTGGTTCTTATCTTACTGGGCTGTTTGTAGATCTGAGCAATGATTATGCTTTGTTCACAGTTTTCCTGTATCTACTCTATATATAGATTTAAATAATGATTGTTTTATTCATAAAGTATTCCTTCATCTATTATATGTAGTTTGTAGATAAAAGACAGACAAGAGGCTAAAAAATCTTCCCAAGACAATCACCCAGGTAAAGAAGTTACAGGCCGGTCAAAACACATTGATTATTTACATGTAAATTAGTATATACAAATACAATTTAAAATTCAAATATAGCATAGTAAATTCCATGGAGTCTCGTGAACCCTTTCTTGTTCTGGACGAGTTTAAATTTTAGGTAATAAAGCATGACATTAAAATTACACTGACTAGAGTAATCATTTCTACCTGTCATCATACACAAGAAAGTTTCCAGTTAGGTACATGTATTATATTTTTCTTGTGCAACTTGTCATAAACCAAAAGTGAGTAGAATCATCTGTATGATAATCAAAAGTTTACCCTGCCCCGCCAAGTTATGTGAATTGGAATATACCACCTTGTAGCGCTGGCGTTATAACAAGTAAGTGGAATAAAGATTTCCTTTATTTTATGTCATGTCATAATTATGAATAATAATATGGAATAAATAGAGATTCTACAAGTGTTAGCTGATTATCATGTTTATCGTACTCGAGTTAGTTAATTTTCAAAATTTGAAAAGACACAATATCCAGATTACATCAATATGTCAAAGATAGGAAACCAAATATTGTTAGAGACTTCAATAACAGACCCCTTTCCCTCCAATTGCTATAACTGCCAATTTTGACCGTCAATAACGGGTCAGGTGCAACTTCTTGTACAAACATTTTATTACAGTAGTAGTGCAGGCTCGTCCAATGCAATTTATTCAGTCCTGTTGGTTATTTATATATGTTTAACTAACTGCAGCTTCATTTATGCAACAGTTTGAGAGTGGTATAACAAACAGAAGTTATGGTAGAAATTTCTTTATCATACAGTTCAAAATTACATCTATCCGAGCCATCCATTTGAATACAGAAAATATTTCATCCCTTCTTTATTGCTGAATTGCTTTGCCTTAGCTCATAAAAATCAGACAATAGAATATTTTGTGCACCAGGACCATTAAAACACATGAATGATGTAGACTGTAAGTTGATATGGGTGCAGTCTGGTCACCTTTGTGATTAGGGGTTCCATCAAAATCATCATTTAAAAATTCTAGGCTTATCTGCTAAACTGACACCAATATTTCTCTGTGTCCCCTTAGGATTTTTGCAAAGTCTAAAAAAAATTAGTGAGAAAAACTGCCTAAATAAAAGATCTGGTTCAGGCCTTTTTTTTATGGTTCGACCATATCAACCAGAGGGTTGTGTGAGGGTTTGTCGAAATAACATATGTTTTTGCATATGCAGAATTTTGTTTTACTTAAATTTGTGGTGGTAAGCAAGGTTCAGGCACATGTTGTACAGCAAGGTTTAACTCTACTGTTTAAATATCTTTAACAGGGTTCCTCAAAGCTATGACTCATCATTTTAAACAAATGTTCTTAAAATGTTTAAGTTGCCCTGAGCACTTTCTGAAAAGAATAGCTTTGTGTTGAAGTTTTATCAAAACCATTTTATTAAAGTGCATCCCAAACGCTATAAACAACTTTTCAAAAATTGTTAGTTTATGATCCATAAATGCATTTGTCGAATATTTGAAGTCAATCCTATATCTTGTTCCCGAGATAATTAGCAAAAAGTAACTGAATCCCATCTGCACACCTTTAAAATTCTCGCGAACGATTTTAGGTCTGCTACGTCATCAAAGGAAGAGGTCAGGCACTATAGGGTTTGAAAGCCATTAGCCAACAGTATTCCAAGTATAGCTAGATAACACATCGGCAGATTATTAAAAACAGTCTTGGTTAATCGATGGGTCTCGTTGTTCACAAATTTCCAAGAGATAAAAACAACTTAAAGACAGTTGAGAACTAGATTTGTAAAATCATTACGTACTGATTTTCAAATCTGTCTGGTTTCAGATGTAGCTTATGAAGGGACATGTTTAAACACTTAACAGTGGATCATTACATTTCCTAAAACATTACTTTAAAAAATTGTACGTTTTAAACATAAATTAAAACAAAATAAATCACTGAACTTTAGACTGAATAGCAGAAATTCATTCTTAACTTTCTTAAATCCCCTTAAAAAGTGTTATTTACATTGCTGATGTAATGTAATATAGATAAATACATGTAGATATTTTGTAGTAAAAGTTTCTGCTGAACAAAATGTTGGAACTCTCTCTCTCTCTCTCTCTCTCTCAACACATAATAAACTCCATTAACATTTGGGTATATGCATTGTTTTGAAATTCACCCATAAATGACATTTACATCTATTTTAACAATTGATTAATAATTATTTATGAGAGAGAGAGAGAGAGAGAGAGAGAGAGAGAGAGAGAGAGAGAGAGAGAGAGAGAGAGAGAGAGAGAGATTCATAACCATGTAGGCTTTGACACGTCTTAATTTATCACAGGTTTGACTGACCATTGATATGGCAATGGATGGTTTTAATTTTGGACTTATTTTCTTGTTTTAAGGTTTTTTTTCTAATATTTTTAGTTATCAATATCATGAATTAATCTTCAAAACACTTTTGTAAAAATACCGATACCTTTGTCAAATGCATGCAAAAGAATTGTCACATATTTATTTCTAATATTTTAATTTATCAATATCATGAATTAATCTTCAAAACATTTTCGTAAAAATAGCGATACCTTTGTCACCACCAGTTGTGGGGTGGTGGTCAATATATCGCAGCTGTGATAAAATGACCCCTTATGAAAATTTTTCTGAAAATGTCTATTGGAATATGTTTAGAATATTTCTGAATATGCCAGTACAAGTGGGGGTGTCAAATTATCGCAACTGCAATAAAATGATCCCCCTATGTCTATTGGCATGTTTCTTCATATACAATCAATATTTCATGGCTATACAACCATGACATATTGATTTTAAATGAAGTTACATATCAAAACACATCTTTTCACATTTTCACAAGGGGTCATTTTATCACGACTGCGATATTTTGACACACACACCCCGCCCCCCACTACTAGTATTCACACATTCAGCACAAGTGATGGCCATTAAATATTGATTCTATATGAAAGACATGCCAATAGACACTTTTAGAAAAGTTTTCATGGGGGGGTCATTTTATCGCAGCCGTGATATTTTGACACCCCCCCCTCTAGTATTGACTTATTCGGAAATAATTATGGTTGGATAGCTATGTAATTGACATATTCAGGAATAATTATGTTTGTACATGTATAGCCATGAATTATTGATTTCAAATGAAGTTACATATCGAAAAACTTTTTAAGAAAAATTTTCATAGGGGGGGTCAGTTTATCACAGCCGTGATATTTTGACATCCCCCCTTTTGGTATTGACATATTCATAAATAATTATGGTTGGATAGCCATGAAATATTGATTCTATACAAAGAAACATGCCAATATACACTTTTAGAAATTTTTTATAGGGTGTCAATTTATCTGGGGGTGTGTGTGTGTGTCAATTTATCGCACTGAGGGGGATCAAAATATCGCAAGCGGAAGCATTTTATCGTGGCAGTACACCACGATAAAATGACCCCAGAATCATTCTATTGCGGGGGTCAAAATATCGTATGACACCAGATGTTCCTAGGATGACGTCACGGCCATTAGAAGTTTTCAGATTTTTCTCTTGATTGGATTTCCGGCAGGTGAAAAAAAAAACCCAACTTTGTCGGCTTATATCTCCGGAACAATATGTCAGATCGAATTCAAATTTTCGACAAATGCATTTATGCATCATAAACTAACAATTTTTGTTATATAGCGTTTGGGGTGCACTTTCAGAATTTGAATTTTGAATAGTGTTTTATGCCCCACTCAACAATTATTCAGCTAAATGGTGGCAACCAGTTTTTAATGGTGAAGGAGAGAACCCTATTACAATGTACCCAGGCCTTTTGCAAGTAAATTGGCAAACTTTTTCACAAAATCAGTTTAGGTTATTATAGCAGGGTTCGAACCCTCACTGAGCAGAAGTGAGAGTTTTCGTGGATCGAAGCATGATGCTCTAACCACTCAACCAGGGTGGCCCCTGTTTTATTCTAGTACAATGTAATTACATTCAATCTTGTATCCTTATAGAACCCCTACATGTACAACTTATAACAAATATGTAACACACACAGACATAGCCAAAGATACAGACATCAACACAGACACACACATACTTTCCTAGTGGGCAGGGCTAAGAATTCAAATTTGAATTAAATGTGGAATGCATGGTTGTTAATGTACATGCATGTATTTATTGAAACTAGTGCTTGTGTAAATTTAGCAAATAATGAGGAACAAATATAGGGTCAAGCCACATGTAACTGTCTGTTGAACAAATATAGGGTCAAGATACATGTATCTGTCTGTTGAACAAATATAGGGTCAAGCCACATGTATCTGTCTGTTGAACAAATATAGGGTCAAGCTACATGTATCTGTCTGTTGAACAAATATTAGGGTCAAGCCACATGTATCTGTCTGTTGAACAAATATAGGGTCAAGCCACATGTATCTGTCTGTTGAACAAATATAGGGTCAAGCCACATGTAACTGTCTGTTGAAGAAATATTGGGTCAAAGCACATGTATCTGTCTGTTGAACAAATATAGGGTCAAGCCACATGTAACTGTCTGTTGAACAAATATAGGGTCAAGCCACATGTAACTGTCTGTTGAACAAATATAGGGTCAAGCCACATGTAACTGTCTGTTGAAGAAATATTGGGTCAAGCCACATGTATCTGTCTGTTGAACAAATATAGGGTCAAGCCACATGTATAACTGTCTGTTGAACAAATATTGGGTCAAGCCACATGTATCTGTCTGTTGAACAAATATAGGGTCAAGCCACATGTATCTGTCTGTTGAACAAATATAGGGTCAAGCCACATGTATCTGTCTGTTGAAGAAATATTGGGTCAAGCCACATGTATCTGTCTGTTGAACAAATATAGGGTCAAGCCACATGTATCTGTCTGTTGAAGAAATATTGGGTCAAGCCACATGTATCTGTCTGTTGAAGAAATATAGGGTCAAGCCACATGTATCTGTCTGTTGAACAAATATAGGGTCAAGCCACATGTATCTGTCTGTTGAAGAAATATAGGGTCAAGCCACATGTAACTGTCTGTTGAAGAAATATTGGGTCAAGCCACATGTATCTGTCTGTTGAAGAAATATAGGGTCAAGCCACATGTATCTGTCTGTTGAAGAAATATAGGGTCAAGCCACATGTATCTGTCTGTAGACTTTTAAATGGCCACATTGCTACCTGTATAATTTTTCCTAACAATATACATGTTTAATGACTTTTAGACTTGGTTTATTGTGATAACAGGTATATTCATACCTGTCAACATTAGGAAATTTGTCTGGGGTAGAAAATACGTACAACGGTCAAACTTTTTATGAATGTGATGTCATTCTGATATATATGTGTGTGTACCAGTTGCGTCGAAATAAGTGAAAAGGGGAGGATACGGGAGGGGGCATCCCCCTTCCGAAATAAAAAAAAAAATTGTAATTTCAAACTTCAATATCTGCCATTTTATGCATCTAAAAGGGAATTATTGTCAATAATATTGATGATATATATCACATTTCTTTTAATTTTCTAGTCAACTGAAATTTATAAGGAATAGATATAGGCTTTATTTTGGAGTTTTAATACATGTAATATATACATGTACACACACAACTGTCTGATTCTAGGAAAAAGACTATTATTGTTACAGTATTTAATTATCTTGGAATATACATACCTGTCAAGTCTACCGATTTCGGCGGTAGTCTATCGATTTTTCTGTTCATCTACCGCTTGTCTACCACCGAGGAAAAATCTACCGATTTTTCTAATTTTCAACAGATTTCCCTATATTTCTACCGCTTTTTGTCCATTTTCCGGTGATCAGTAGACGTTTTTGTCAGGGTTAAATGTTCTAAATCTTAATTTTCAGTCTATTAATTGGCGACAAAAAATAGCTTGAAATTTCTGGCACCTCCATATCATTGAAGTATTAAGACATCTATTCTAGGTTATATAAGTCCCCAAACAGTCATGAAGAACAAGGACTAATAACCCTGTTTATTAATTAATGTTATTAAACCATACAGAGGTGTTATTATCGGACGTGTGATGACGGTAATTACACAATGACCTGTACTGTGGACAGGTACATAATATACAGATTGATTACCTGTATATCTAAAGACTAAACATCTGCACCTATAATCACTATCCATATGTTCTGTCCTATATACAGTTATCAAAGATTAATATCATTGATGTTATATTAATTTCATGCCAATTCTGTATCAATCCTCAATGATTTTACTTTAAAAATTTAGCTGAGAAATATCGAAGCGAGATCGTGGTGTCTTCTATGACGTCCACACTCCACATACTATACAGTGTTATACATGTATCTTAAATTTGTGATGATTTCAATACAAAAACGATGTTTTATTTCATTTACATAATATTTTATACAAAGATAATAATATCATCTTGTAACACATTGAATTGAATTAAATAAAATGTCAGTAATGACAGTAAACACATTTATATAACCTCAATAATCTTTTTTTTTCTTTTTAAAAGCAGATTTGATCAAAGTGAACTATTCGGTCATCATTTGTTGTTTTATCTTATCAATTAATGAAAAAAGTACAATATGAAGATAAAAACCTGGGTATGCAAATATTTTGGTAATGTTCAAATAAATGTTCAAATAAAAAATAAATAAATAAATAAATAAATAAATCAATAAAGCCTTTGACTTTAAAAATCATCATACTTCCAAATGTTTAGCAATCAAACTGATATTATATTTCTTCCAGGTAAGTCTAGTTATCTATTTTCTGCATTCCAAATCCAACTGTTATTTTAGAATATTCAGAATTTAGTATATTTTAAAATTTGTTATAACAAATTAAGAAATACTAATTTTTAAACATTCTAATGTAACATAGTGACCATAACATCATTTTGAGTCTCCCAAGCTGTGTTTGTACATGTTAAAACTTCAAAATAAAGCCTATATCTATTCCTTATAAATTTCAAAGTCGACTAGAAAATTTTTTAAAAATGTGATATATACATATCATCATCAATATTATTGATTCCCTTTTAGATGCAAAAATGGCAGATATTGAAGTTTAAATTACAATTTGTTATTTCGGAAGGGGGACACCCCTCCCGTATCCTCCCCCTTTCACTTATTTCAATGCAACTGCTACACGCATATATATGAGAATGACAGCTCATTCGTAAAGAAGTTCGACCGTTGTACGCATTTTCTACCCCAGACAAATTTCCTAATGTTGACAGGTATGATTTTTATTTCTATAAAATCAAAAACATATTTTCACTGAGCTTTACGTGTAATACCGGTATATAGACCCATAATCTATCAAAATTTGAAAGATAACATTTAGCAAAAAACCTTTTTGTTTGATAGGGGTCTTCTCAAACGTTGGTTTTAAAAACCTGACAGGTCAGAAAGTAAATCTCTATAGTGACCAGGTACATGTACAGATCACCTGGATATATTTCATTCGTACCTATCATTATTATTCCTATTTTTGTCCCTTATGTACACATACATTTGAAAAAAAATAACATCATTAACACTTTTATTCATTTCATAAAGTTTGTATAACAATCATTGATTTTAAAAGGTTTAACTGAGAATTGTTGAAGCAAAATTGTCATGTCTTTTGAGACATCCCATAACATAAGCTACATTATATACACTGTAATCAGTGCACCTTAAGAATTGTGATAATTACAATGAAAAAAAATATAAATTTTACTCCTTTCAATAAATATATACAACAATGTCTACACACTCCCCATAATATACAACACTGGCCTACACCCCATATTATAAGAATGTATTAGGGTTTGTTAACTATCATAGTAGTCATGTTCTATATCAATATTTCAATTTAATTTTCATAAAATGAAGAGTCAAAATCAATTGCCCTACCTGTTCTTCCTTCATTACTGTGTAAAAGTGGATCAAACTTTTCATAAAGAGATTCTCGAGCTGCATCACACTGGAAAATTAAGATTAGTAAAGTATAGAGTTCATTAGAATAAATATATGGCAAAAAATATCTATCATACAACCTCATTATTCCAATAGCCACCCGTGAAGGAAATAGCTAATTAGAATCTAACCACTATGTCATGGACATGTACATGTATGTACTATTACAGACATATATACAATGAATGTGCATAAAAAAAGAAAGGGAGATAATCAGGTAAAACACACAGGAGTGGTAATACAGAGTATATGTTTTTACATATAAGTAAAGTGTATAGAAGGGTTTCAGCTTCAGAACCTGCTTGATATATGTAAGAAAAAAAACACACATTTGAATTACAGTGAAATTTATACCTACTGTTTGTATTTTTATCTACATTGTACATATTGTATTTCTTTTGTTTGTTTGTTTGACTGTGAGTAGGGATATTTTTTTCTTATATACGGATATGCTACCAGCTACTGTGGCTCAAATTTTGCCTTTTGTTATGGAATTGTGTCAATACAGTGAGGATTCTTTCAAATGTCAAACATACTATGCCATCGGATATCACTGTAAGTCAGTTGTCTATTTAAAATTGGAGCTCAACTGATGAAGTCTAATTGACAGAAACGATCGTCTTGAGCATTTTAACTTTGATATTATGTTCATAATATTGTGAAAGATCTTTGACATTTACTTTTTATGGCAAGTACTTGTTACTATTTGTAAGTCAGTTGTGAAAGATCTGTGAAATTCACTATTTATGCCATCTGTGAGTACATTGTACTTGTAAGTCACTTGTGAAAGACCTATGATATTCACTTGTTATGTTAAGTGCTTGTTACTATTTGTAAGTTAGTTGTGAAAGATCTGTAAAATTCACTTTTTATGCCAAGTGTTTGTCAGCACATTGTACATGTAAGTAAGCTGTGGAAGATATGTGACATTCACTTGTTACGTCAAGTGCTTGTCACTATTTGTAAGTCTGTTGTGAAAGACATGTGACATTCATATTTCATGCCAAGTGTTTGTCAGTATATTGTACTTGTAAGTCAGTAAAAGATATGTGACATTCACTTTTCATGCCAAGTGCCAATGCACTATCGCTTCCTGTTTTAAAGATATCACAAGTCTGACCCTGATCCAGAAATAATTCCTGAATCTCCAATTATAGAGCAAACACTCTAACCATCTAACTCACTGTGACTGGTGTCCATTCTATAAATAAACACAGAATACAAACTTTAAGACTTATGTGACCTCAGTAAGTACTGGTTTTACAATCTGTCCTTTCAAATTATCATATAAATATAATGACTCAATACTGAGTACCAGTTGATTAGATACATACCTGGCCTTCTGATCCATATTTATCCAACATCTCCCATGCAGCTGAGTCATCAAAAGCTGAAATTAATAATAGAAAATGATACAATTAAACATCAAAGCATGATATATATTTGCCTCAAATAGCAAGTTGTATGTACACAAGATAATAAACACTATGGCACTGCCAGGTAAGTCATCCAAAAAGATTTTAAAGTTCTATAACTCTGGTAAATGTTGCCACATGTTAATATATATATATGTATGTACATGCAATTACTGTTTAACCTGGGAATATATTTGAAATATTGCTTAAATTAGTGGATTCTGTGTGCATTTAAAAATTGTTGGTTATATATAAAACAAAGAGGAAAATAACATAAGTGACAAATATTTATGTGCCATGGTTGTAGATCTATCACTACTTTCAACAGCTTTAAAAAATGTTGCAGTATTCAGTTCCCTTACTCCCTAATTTTTTAACAGAAAAACGTTCGTTCAACAACCTTAGAATTACATTGTTATTTGGTATGTTAAACGGAGTAATAAATGTAGATCGATGTCTCAAATACTGACAAGCTGACGATGCTTAATTGAGTACAGGCGAAAACCCGAGGAGTTCTGAGCCTGTCATAGCAATAAGGCCTTGCCTTAATAAATAAAAAAATCACAGTGCCAAAATAAACGTAACAGGTTTCATTATTATCATCAAGAAGTTTACATAATTACACTTGGAAACATCTATACAAATAAATAAATTGATTTACTTGTATAGATGTTTCCAAGTATAACTAGGTAATGTTAAACTTCTTGATGATAATAATGAAACTGGTTGAGTTTATGTTGGCACTGTGAATTTTTTACTTATCTAAGTACTTGTGTGTGTGTGTGTGTGTGTGTTTTTGTGTGTGTGTGTGTGTGTGTGTAAAGAAAAGAGTAGAACATCACAATTTTCTAATATTATTTATTTTATTCTGTTAGTGCTTTCACTGTTGTGGTTTTTAAGATGGAAACTTTTCTTAGAATATTTATCACTGTACCAAGAAAACATATATATATATATATATATATATACATGTATATATATATATATATATATATATATATATATATATATATATATATATATATATATATATATACATGTATATATATATATCTTATTTGTACCTTCATGAGCAGGAGCAAAGCCTTCATTTTCTTCTTCAGGCATTTCTCCAGCACCAAAATCATGAACCATCTCCAGGCTCTGAGTCATGTGATTGGACGATTCTATTTCATCAGACAGACTCTGTGTTAGTTGATTAGTTGGGACTACAGCAGCTGGAGGTATCTTATTTTCATTATTATCAGGAGAGTCTACTTTTTCTACACTTGGTTCTCTATTTGCTGATGGCTTTGGTGGAGGAGCAAAGATCTGAATCTCCTCATCCCCTTCCTAAAAAAGAATATTTTTCAACTTTGAGTCTATAAGCAAATAAAGCAAACATCCTGAAGTATATATGTGCCCTGTCAATGTTATGTAATAATAAATACAGTAAAACCTGTGTTTAGCAGACAGAACAGACTAATCAAATTGTCTGTTACAGAGAGGTGTCCACTGAATGAAGGATGACCATTCACTGCTCTTAAAAATTAAGGTTAAAAATAAATTGTGAATGTCGGGCCAACAACAACATTCAATGCTCTTAAAAATTAAGGTTAAAAATAAATTGTGAATGTCGGGCCAACAACTCTGTCCGTTGTCTGGGTAAGGGAGGTGTCCATTTGAAAACAGACTCTAGACAGTCTAGAAGTCTATATAACAATGTAAATTGGGACCTAGACAAACTGTCTGTTATCAGAGGATGTCCGCTGAATTAAGGTGTCTGTTAATGCAGGTTTTACTGTACATTACTCAGGTTTCTCTCTACTTTTAACCAAAACATGCAAAATATACATGTAATATTGTATTTCCAATTTCATGATCACCGTTCCTGATTTGGATTTCTCTATTACATTTTATGAAAATGGTTGTCCTGACAACTTGCCAATATAGTTAAGCCTATTAAAGCATCATATCTTACTGATCTAGTATGAATAACAGCATAATTAATTAATGAAAATTTATAATAAAAATCAAACAAAACCAGAATATATTAACAAAACACAAATGTATTATAACAAATGTGATTGTCAAAGAATTTGTGTCATCAAATACTACAAACATTTACACACATTTTCATGTGATAATGGAGAATTATTAGTCATTTTTGGTTTTTCTAGAAAATATTTCCATATAACATTTTCAAACTGATGATTTTCAAATTCATCTAAAATTTTCACCTTTCAAGAGTTCAGTTGTAAAATTACCTGATGTCCTGTACTTGAGGGAGGTTTGAATTTCTTTGGTTTTTTAATGCCTTTTCTGGGGGTTGTAGTTTTCTTACTGGAAAAGAAAAAAATTATTGATATTATTTCATAGGTACTACATTTACTACACAACTTATCTGTGTACCCTATACTACACAACTTATCTGTGTACCCTATACTACACAGCTTACCTGTTTACCGTGTACTACACAGCTTACCTGTATACCTTGTACTACACAGCTTACTTGTGTACCTTGTACTACACAGCTTACCTGTATACCTTGTATTACACAGCTTACCTATTTACCTTGTACTACACAGCTTACCTGTATACCTTGTACTACACAGCTTACCTGTATACCTTGTACTACACAGCTTACCTGTTTACCTTGTACTACACAGCTTACCTGTATACCTTGTACTACACAGCTTACCTGTTTACCCTATACTATACAGCTTACCTGTATACCTTGTACTACACAGCTTACCTGTTTACCCTATACTATACAGCTTACCTGTGTACTTGTACTACACAGCTTACCTGCCTTATACTATACAGCTTACCTGTGTATTTGTACTACACAGCTTACCTGTGTACTTGTACTGCACAGCTTACCTGTATACCTTGTACTACACAGCTTACCTGTGTACTTGTACTACACAGCTTACCTGTGTACTTGTACTGCACAGCTTACCTGTATACCTTGTACTACACAGCTTACCTGTGTACTTGTACTACACAGCTTACCTGTATACTTTGTACTACACAACTTACCTGTATACCTTGTACTACACAGTATCTGTTTTCAAATGCATTGACTGATTGAGGCTTGATTATGGGATGTAAATTGTTCATGTAACTAAATTTGACAAAATATCATAATCCTGGTACTATGAGCCAATGAAAATCATGATAATCATATTTATCATATGCTAAAATCTTCTATATCTTGAATGTTTATACATTAACATGTAACTGTTTAGATGTTTTTAAGTTGACAAAATATTACAGTATATTTGTTCTATAGAAATATACAATGTAGGTCACATGACCAATTACATTTTAAAATTTTTGTCAAGTGAACATGAAACATTTTGAGCAATGACAATTTTGAAATTATGCACTGGTAATGATATATATGTACAGCTGGTCAAGACGTACTGCTACAATTTCTGGTACAGTGGAATCTTGTTATGTCAAAATCAGATGAGTCGAAATTCCTGTTATGTCGAAGTCGAACGTGCGGTCCTACTTATTTTACTATATATTTATACTACTTTTATTCTGGATATGTCAAAGTTTTTATCTCAAATTTTCACTTATCTTGCAGAATTTTTCTGGTCCGAAGTAACAAAATATTACAGAATTGCAACCTGCAATCTCGAAATTACCCTCTGCGATTAAAGGTTTACATTTTGTATGTAAAAATCATTGTACAAATTAAATTTACTTGTTTACCTGCAATACATAGGACAATCAACTTCCATTAATGAGCCAAGGTAAAAATGTAATTAATAATTGTTTAAAACAAATTTGAATAAAGCACTACCATGTGTAGGTCTATTCGTTGTCCACTAAGAATGGAAAATATATTAATTGAAAATTGTTGTTATCTCGAATTCCAGATACATGAATCTCAAAGTAAATGGGGCGGCCCTGTTAATTTCAAGATAATGAGATTCCACTGTATTTTGAACATGTATAATAATATTTTTGTATATCCTATACCTTGGTGTCTTTTTCTCTGGCAAAGGCTTAGGCTGTTCAGTCTCCGGACTTGTTTCAGCTGTGTCCATTTTTTCTGGAGATTTAGCAGGAGATATATCTCCATCGTCTGTATTGCTTATTTCATCTGGTGAAACTAATGGAGATCTGGGCTTTTTGTTTCTTGACTTATTTGGTACATCAGTTGAGACATTGTCATCCACGTTTATGTCCGTGTTTTGTATAACTTTATCATTGTCATTGTTATTGTTACATACTGGCGGTGACTTGCCTAGTTTTGTTTTTGTTTGAAAAGGATCTATTATCTGGTTTAGATCTTTTGGAGGTGAATTGGATATCCTGGATTTTGTCTGAAAGGGATTCACATTATCATCCAATTCTTCAAAATTTATATTATATGAGCCTTTCGGGATTGGTATACCCGGACTTGATTCTCGTTCTTCGTTCATTTCCTTGATAAGATGAAGTAATATTGTCTCTGGTTACTCTGGACTGCTAAAACTTCTGAGAATAGAAAAAAAAAATTGTGGTAAAAAAAAATTGTGTTTGAGAAACATTATGTCCCCAAAGTCAAGTCATTAATACTGATGATAAAATGACATAACTCAAACAAATATCACTAAATCTTGGCCATAACCAAACTCCATTCAAACCTCATTGATATAATGCTGTAGTTACCTTACTTGTGATCCTGGTCATGATCTTATCTTATCTTATATATGTACATGTACATTAAACGAGCATTAGCTGATTTTTTATCCAAAAAATTGTTTTTCCTTTTTTCACTACTTAGATTAGAATATAATAACTAAAAAGAGATAAACACAGGCATAAAAATGATTAAATTCCTATATATTTTGTGAAAATTGCTTGAGAAACCCAGGTTTGGTACTTTTCCAATTGTAATTAACTAAACCTTACTATTTTGTATATGAATACCACATTGAATCTGACCTTATTTTCACAAAATATACATGTAAAGGAATATAAGATTTGTTATGCCTGTGTACAGCTCTTATTTGTTATTGTATATCATGTACATGAAGTAAAAGCAGAAAAAATAGAAATAATTTGTTTTGGTAAACATAGCTTATGTCTCTTTAATCTACTCTGTAACCTATTTACTGAATTAACTGAAAGCTTTATTTATAAATAAAAAAGAAAACTGTCAGTCTGAAAAATTCCATCAGAATATCTTCTGTGATTCGAACCCATCCAAGGTCATGCATATAATTCTGCACTACCATATTTTGTGTGCTCATTGTTGCTTATAATGTTAAAAATTGTTAATCTCTTTGCCATTAGATTGTTAACAAGATTGTGTTAGTCGCCTTTTCATTGGTCGAAAGGTCATCCACAAATGACCCCATGGCAGATTGCATTAGATCCTATACATGACATATCAGAAAACAGGAGTGGTTAGAATTTGGTTTATTATAAAATTGTATAATTTGTAGACATGCATTTTACACACTTTGCATCAGTTGTGAAAATCACTGAAAATAATATACATTGCTCAGTTACACAACTGAAGAATCACTATACAATGTACATCCATTAACTCACTTTATATTTAACTTATTATGTTATAGGCCTTTTTCTATAGTTTCCACGAGGTCGAAATTTGATCCATTCCCAATGCAAAATACATGTTGTTTTTCCCAATCTGAAGAAAAAAAATCTCAACAAGGTGTACAGACTGTGACCATAATATAAAATATATTATTTCTGGGGGAAATGTATTGAAAAAAAAGATATTCCATTGCATGTGGACTTACAAGGAGTCTGCCTATATATTTTTTTCCAATTTGACACAAAGTCACATTAAAGTTCCCAATTGTGTCACCAATGGCATTTTCCCAAAATTGACTGAAAAGGTTTGTGCTAGGCCTACATGTAGTTCATGTGCCAAACAATTTTACAGCACTACTGTATCATCTTTTCAATATGGTGTCTAGTATTCAAGTTCAGTTTAGATATGTACAATAAAAGTAATCCTCTGTGACACGATTGCTTTTCACTTTACCCAAGCAAAGTTTTCAAATTGAGAGTGCTCTGTAGGTTACAGATACAATGAAACTTGTGTATAGCAGCCTCCCTTTGGGACACTGTCACACAAGAAAACTGGTCTTTATAGGGATGTGGTCTTTATACAGAGGTTGATTTGTACACAAATGGTACTATTGAGGACAGCAAAAATCGGTCTTTGTGACCAGGAGGGCTTCTTTAAACTCTTTATTTAGGGTCATCTGGCAACAGAATCTTCACACTTGTCGAAGACCCATTCATATGTATTTTCTTTGTTTCATGTTGAAAAACAGGGGTTTTAGCATTTTTGCTAAGAAGATTTTTTTCAATGACCAATCTTTGTACATGTACATGTATCTCTAAAACAAAATAATCATCTTCAGCTTCAAGACACTCCTGCAGGGTTATAATTCACCAGAAGAAAGTTAAAGCAATAATTATAATTTGGTAAATAAAAAAAGTCTTACTATTGTACTTGTGCTTAGTTGGTCTTATAATTCTGGAAGAAATGCAGTGTAAATACATATATGTAGCTGTTTTGTCTGAGGTCTGTGCATTTAAATTGCCAGTTGTAACTGTACATTATACATGTTATGTAAACAATGACATGTAGGTACATGCTGGTCACAAGTGTATATCAAAACATGTACAGTATGGTAATTATCTGTATAGGATTAATAATAATTGGGAGAGTCAGTGAAAGGGAGCAAAGATTACATGGCCCCTGGGGAGTGAAAAGAGTTGGTTAAATGAAACAATTAGTTTACAAGATTGGCAATTTTCACTTGTTAAAACCGCACCAAATTCTTATTTACTTGTTATTGTTATCATTTATTATATATAATACACAATATGAGTGCATACATGTATATAAATAAATAAATATATATCAAGCATGTTTAACTTTACATTTCAGATAACTTAAATTGCATTTGGTATCTTACACATGAAATTCAGTTTGTGTGCATTGATTTTAATATGCAAACATGCAGCTGATCTGGTGCATTGTCTCTACCATATATGTACATTATAAATGTATGTCTCGTAAATGCAGTAAATGTCTCATCCATTTAAAAATTCTATACACAATCACATACTCTTGATTGTTACGTGTACATGTATGCAAATTTCAAATTCATGTATTGTCATAAAAATGACAAAGAAGTATTCATATGTCAACAAAATTTCACCTTTCTTATAGGGATATAATGAAATTGGTAGGAAATATTGCCATGGATGGATATTCTGTTATGGTTGCACCACAGACATGTACATTACGATTTGTATCAAAATTAGGTTATCTAAAAGTAAAAGTGAATGACTTTTGACAGTTTGCATTTAAATTACATTTAATTATATCATGCCGAAACACTTGAAAATATGTTAAATTATACATGCCATATTTTTCTGAGGTTATTCTGGGATTTTTTCTGGGACAAATTATTGAAATATCGCAAAATTCTGGGACACTTTTAAATTCACTTTTCAGGTGTTAAATAAATACAAAATTGTTTTCAATTCTTTATTTTACATGTTGCAAGCTTTTTTGCAGTGACTTTTACACTTTTTGGAACATGAACTGGTAGCATGTTCCTGAAATATAAAATTTACATGACATTATGCCATGACCATATATAATATCATTGCTGAGTCTTCCAAGTCAGTCTTTTTACATGTGTACTTATTAAGGTATACATGTGACAGAAATCAGTTCAACTGCTATGCCACAACTGGAGATTTTTAATTTTTAGCTGGAGATTTTTAATTGAAGTTTTTATAACATCTGAATGTTTTCCTTGTTTTGTTTAATTACTTAGCCAACTGCATGCCTTTTTAATATATATTGCATGAATTTTACAAGTTTATACACATACCAGTTGAATAATACATAACAACTTTGTTTATGATTAAAAAAAATATTAAGATTCTATAATTTAAATACCAGTCCGGTCCGGTACATTTTCCGTTTTTACTACTTCCGGAAGTATGTCTGCCATTCCATGTGCTTTGTGACAGTTTAGACCCTGATTACTGAACAACACATGCCACACGGGCACCATTATATGTTTCAGCAAATCTGCGACATATTCCCTATGCAAATTTGGCCATACTTCCCCCAATATTCTAACCCAACAACCAAAAACTTGTATTCTTTTCTTCAAACTACTAATTCTTATAAAAAAACAATATATGGAAACATATAGGTCTTTGCAGGAGTTAATTTTCTTTTTACCACATCCAATAGGCCTAACCTAAATAGGATTTCTGTATGAATTTTACCATGGCTGAAGTTTTAAATATCTGGAATATATATAGTTTTAAAAAGCTTTATTTTTTTGTGATATTTCCACGAAAGGTCATTTTTAGTACATGTATTGAAGTTAAAATCAGAGTAAAGATTGATTAGCCAATGGGCCTACCTCTTGAAATTTCATAAATCAGTTTGTTAAATCAAAATAATTCTGCCGATATCAGGAGTTCTATTTGTTGCAGACCTGTGTATCTTACTTTTAGGGTGAAATACTTGCATGGCCAAACCAGCGATATATAAAGCTAATATTAGCTTTATATATCGCTGGCCAAACTAATGTACAATACGTATGTATATAAATAGAATGATGAATCTATATAAATTACGCGATTTTTGTAAAACACCATCATTTTATGGTTGGTCACAAATAAAAACATAACTTTTTTGAGTGATCTCGACCAAATAAAGATATTTCGTGTGATGCAAGTTATCTTCCATTTATGTTCATACTTCAAATTTTTATACAGAGTGAAAATATTTTGTGCTAAATTTGATGATTTCTAGACTTACTTACAAACCTTAGTCATAACTAAAGTACTTTTTATGCATCATTAGAAAGAAATTTCTTTCTATTTAGTTCCTGTTTTCAAAAACTAGAGAGTACATGGTAAGGGAGGTAACTTTGACTGTTTAATAATTAATAAGTTATTACATCATAGAATTTTGCGACAGTAAGAATGTTATTAGTTTTTCCGAGTTAGTAAAGAAAAAATATTCTTGCTGGTTTATCTGAATTCTGCCTTTGTTTAAAAATATTTACCTTTTCCCCTTACAATCAAGAAAAGTTAGTTGAGCTTGAGTACTGAGTAAATTCGGTGACTTCGGGCCCAGGACGACAGAAGTTCCATTGGGCATTGTAAAAGTATTTTAACGAATTAGACTTGGTGTCGATAGGTTTATGGAGGCATACACTTATTAAAAACACAAAACAATCTAACAAGAATGAACAATTGTTTTCAGCAACAGGGACAGTGGATGTTAATGCTCAAAATGAATATTTATTTATTCCAATATACAAAATGTAGGCCTACAATCGAGGAAAGGCCGATTTGTAGGATACTCTATTTTACACATCAGAGAATGTAGTAGAAACAAGTATTTATAAACCAAATAAATAACTGGACCGTGTTTGAAACAATAAATGAAAATAATGCAATTCTTTGCAAGATTTCTTTTTATGCAGTGTTAGGTTAAATTGCTTCAACACGTAGGAGATGTTTCATGTTCTTTAGCAGATAGATCACAAAGTACATATTTTTGCATTCCGCTTAGATGTCGAAACACTTAACGTTTATATTGAAAGTTATGTCTCGTCATACCACATGAATTAGTTTTTCAAGCCCTGACGTTCTATGTATACAAGACAACACAGTATTTTTTTACAGATAAGTACAGATTTGCTATATCATTACGGATACAGTCGTTTTATTCTTTCTCTTTGAGTTAATGTCATGTTCATCATACTTCTTTTTATATTTTCAGTCACCAGTCTGTCACATGCATGTTCGGTGCGAGTTTGATTGTCTATTTGTGGCTACTGATTATATGTACTGAAGGTCATTTGTTCATGATATCAATCACTTTCATGTACTGTATCATTTGCTGCAATTCTGTCTTCTATCTTATTGTGCTGATGAATTAAAGAAATCAAGACGCTAATATCATCGGTGTTCCTTTTGTATTTAGTAAAGGTTTTGATGTCGGTCTGGCAAATTTTGGGGGGAAGTCACTGGCGGATTTCGAGGGGTTGGGGGTGCACGCCTCCTAAAATTGCCTTTAACCACCCCAGAAAATAGTAAATGAAGTTTTAGTGTCTGTAAGCCAGGAAATGATCTCTCAGAGAGTTTAAAATAAACAAATTCTAGAATGAATCCAGAAAAGGGCTTCCGAGTCCTTTTAAAAATAATTTTAAAAAATTGGAACCAAATTGCTTTTGTAACATTTGTGCTCGTTGAAACTCAAGGTTTTTTTTTTGGTGAATAATTAGTCTGTCTATTTAATGCATTATTTGGGATAAAAACGAGTCGCAATGTGAAAAAGTAAGTCTTTGTGCATTTGTGGGGAAATGCCCTGGACCACGGGGCAAACGTAGTCCTATAACAAAGGACATCAGCTGGTGATATTTACGTTTTCTGTTATTCTATTTTCTTTTTTTCACCTATTTTGTTATATACTATTTTATCTAATATTTATCTATCATACTGCTGTATTTCAAGAAAAAATAAAAATGTAAGTATCAGCATTAAATAATAGTAAAAATACAACGTGAAGAACTGAAAAAACGGTGGTTTTGTGTCTGGAAAGTAGAAAATACCTCATCGAGCTTCCAGTGAAATTAATTCAAATTATTATTATTCAACTATTCAAACTATTATTTTTATTTTTAGCTTACCCCCAATCCCTAGTCGTGTTGAAATTCCACTTCAATTTCAGGTTAAATAAATCTATGAATGAAAATTCTTTGTACCCGTTTGTCTTGAAACATGGAACTTTTCCAATTGGACACCAGACGTGATTACTCATGATTTCAAAAGTCTAGATCAATATTTTGGACTGGTACAATGTCGAGTAATTCCTCCTCGTCAGCTGTTTCATCCCGTGTTACCTTATCGGTTTGCAGGAGGAAAACTACTTTTTCCTTTTTGCCGTACTTGTGCTCAACAAGGAATCGAGCAGGAGTTGGGTATTAGTTATCGATGCTCTCATACGAATCAAGAGCGAAGTTTGTTAGGTACATGGACGACGCCCGAATTGAATAAAGCTATAGAGAACGTTTTTCTTTGAAGTATGGCATTTCTCTGATCAGTCCAATACTTGATTTCGTAGCTATATTGATCAGTTTCTCCAGATTACGCAACAGGCTAATGGTTTTCCTGCTTCCTGTCAATCAGTAGAAGACTGTCGTCAGTACCTCAAAGAGATTGAAACGAGAAAACAACTGATCATACGAGAAGAAGATGTAGAGAAGAATCTTGATAAATACAGTCATGACAATTGTCAACCAGATTCATTTGACTAAAATGTCATGAATGTCTCATTTCTCGGAAACAGTGTTTCTCCAACACATTTGACTCTTTTGGCTTGGTTTTGGGTTTTTGTGGTGCGACATTACTGTCGTACTGGTATTATTCAATCGAAGGGTGTATAATGAGCATAATTGATTCAAGTGGAACAGTTAAAATGTGTAAGAGATGTTTTTCATGACTATAGTACTCCTTTAATGGTAATGCATTGCCTGCAAGGTAACCTGTCTTTGGTAATAATCTGATAAGATTATCTATGGATTTCGTCAATCCTTACAGTTTCTGCAATAAAGGCAATCATAACATTGACTTGTTTATATGGTCTTTTACCGTTATATCACATGCACATCATACCTTATTGTAGTATTAGCCGTGATATTCAGCGATAAGTAATAACCATATCTACCTGTCATTACATATGCTTACCTGTACAGAGAAAATTGGAGCCGCGGGCTGCCTGGACTAGCGTCCATTGACCTTAATGACCTCTCTATGCATGTACCACGTCTCCGTATCAGTATCGACACAGTGTGTAAAAAATCGCGGAGGCGAGTATATATAGTATGATTTCAAGGAAATGGGGTTTGAATAGTTTATAAAACAATTTTTTTGAGGATGTTTTCAATGACATTTCTATTTTACTTGGGATTGTTGCCGGTGAGTAAACTTCTTATGCATATTTAGAATTTTGTTATTCAAATTTCTTCACATTATTTTTTTGTGCTCGGACCAAACATTTGCAAAAAGTACTGTAAAGGTATTAGGCGAACTGAGTGTTCTTCATTATGACCCAACACTCAGAGCGGCACGTGACTTTAAATTTTCAGCCAAAATACAGTGAATACGTGTGTGAAAAGTGTCAAACAGGCATATGAATCCGAAACGATCCGACCAAGGTGAGACTGCTACACAATTTTTAGTATTTTTTATGGAATATGGTTTTATCTTTGAAATTTTTTTCTGTCAAGTTTTAAAAAGGAAAGAAAGTATAAGAAGTCATTTTAGTTTTGTAAAATCATAAGAAATATATACAAATATATTTATATTAAACGCAAATTATGAACATATAAACGCGTAAATTTATTTTGATTGTCAATTTGATATTTGCATATTTTATTTTATTTTCTGCGCCACATTCAACAATATCCCAGTTAAAACATGGAGCTCAATTATAATGGGTTGGTGAGGAGAAAAACAAGTTACGTTTTGTAATTAAATGGCAAATCTTCTCCTTACAATCGGCTTACATTCAAGAGGATCGCTAACCTTGGCTAACTAAAGGTGTGGTATATCTTAAATCAAAATGTAATCTTCTATCCACTCGCTCACGGACGTTTCTGCGAGTTTGATAAAAATAAATTCTTTTTTTTTCTTTATTTGTAAGTGGGACCTTACCATATATGAGTGTAAAATCGGGTATTAAAACTATATGAGCCGTGAACGTCTTAGAAACACGGTTTTGAAATATGGCAGATTTTAAAATGTGATTAAGTGTGTTTGTTAAAAGGACCTAACGTTGACGTTACGCATGTCGTTGAGGATCAGGGGCCCGTTTTACGAAATTTCCTAAGGCCTAAATCCTAAGTCTTAGTCATAATTGTCATGGGACTGACCAGTCAGCGATGCGTTGCTACTGGTAGTTAGGACTAAAAATTAGGATTTAGGACTGAGAATCTTTCGTAAAACGGGCCCCAGGATGAAGATCAGAGATATCAGGAGGAAGTAGAGGATACGTTGATGGATTTTACTTTGACTTTACATTTTTTTCGGAAGACTTTCTTTCTTACTTACTGCCCGTCACGCCTTTGGTGTATAGGGCATGGCATATTAACGAGACCATTGTTAAAGAGATGAGGAGATTGTTTTACTAGATTTTGGAGTTACTTATGATAATCTTATATAGATGAATGGAGTGAAGCAGAAATTTATAACTTATTTATCAATAAAACTAATCAAATATTGTCATTGCATTATATAATTTATAAAAAATTATTTCATTTTGACTTGATAATTAATAATAATGATATAACATTAGAAATGACTTTACAAAAGGAACCTTCTTTTCTGTCGGAATAAATGGCATAAAGTAATAATAAAATAAACGCCTGATCACATACGGGCAAATGTATTTTTATCTTTACATAATTCATAACCACCTGTCGATATTTGGCATGTACAACAGACAATTGCTTAACACTTTGATATATATTATTACATATATATTCTAATGGAATGACCTGACTATGTGTTTTGGTGGTTTTAGCACTTCGTTTGTGGCTATGATACTTAAATTGTAGTATCCAAGATCATGTTGAACGTACACAATCGTTAAAGAGCCATCATTGCCATGGCGACAGTATATAGCAAAGATCAAAGTTTGAAGTGTTTCATCTAAAGCTGGCGACATTTTCATTAAGTGAAATTTTTTTTGGCAGGATGCAAAACAACGATAAAACAAAACAAACAAAACTAAAAAGTAAATAAAACGATGATGATATATAAAACATAACTCAGTATGAATCAGCGATATAAGCTAATATTAGCATTATATATCGCTGCTATGAATGATACTATAATCACACATTGTGTAAAATACAAGCAGACAAACTTATTCAATTATATATATATATATATATATATATATATATATATATATATATATATATATATATATATATATATATATATATATATGTCATTCAGTTTGTTTCGGCATTCTACAGAGTGAGTGTAAAATGCATGGCGCGTGTTTATTGATCATGCAGTCCAGTACGGCATTATGAAATATTTTCGTATTTGTTTACATGTGTAAATAATTCCTCGCGGTTGTATTCGACATAAAAACAAAACAAAAATGTGTTTACATCTCAAGTAAACTACTGGTGGAAAATAAATCATAAATAAAACGGCAGTTAATGCTTAATTAATTTGTTGATTATGGCAGTACATGTATATAGCATCAATGACAAGGTCGTAACAGTGTCTTTCGCTACTATCAATTTCATGTTCTACATATATTCCACGCGTTACATGTAATGTGTGGCATACGCCCATGTGTCATCGAGGAGTATCAGACCTGCTGATTACATATATTAAGTGTTTGTTTCCAAATAAAAAAAATATAAAGAATGACCGACTCGCGTATACAAAACAATATGTAAAAAATGTGAATTTATGAGGTGGTTTGCATCTCTATACCGGTAGGGGAGAGTACCTCTAAAACATAACTTATCTACTAAAACCCATTTCATGTATATGTATAAAATCGATATATAATCATATGCATAAACAATCGAATCTTATTTGCAGACCTAAAACTCGTAACCCGATCATGCTCTTGTATCTGCTAATTTGTTTGGTGTTTTCAAATCTGGTCGACGGGGTAGAAGTCGTCAAAAGCTTCTTGACAAAACCTACTCATCGTAAGTATTCAGGATACGAAAAACTATCCACCGTTAGGTGATTATCGCCTTATTCAAAATATCGCAAATATATTAACCACACTTCAGACGAAATATTTGTTTATATATATATATATATATATATATATATATATATATATATATATATATATATATATATATATATATATATATATATATATATATATGTATATATATATACATATAATGGCTCTGTCTCTGTGTAAAAGGACTAGCTGCAATAAAAGTCACTTCGATAAAAACCAATCCTTTTTATTCAAATTAATGTTACTTGCATATGTGGTCACATTGACCATCTACTTTTAATGGTCATTTAAGTCCAATCTGTTAAGATTCTATAATTCCTAATTTTCCAATAATTATTGTAATTATTCCAGTAAAATCCCAATTGTAGTATAAAGGTATTGTACAATATCTATCTAATTATTGTTTCTATGGTCGTCATGTAATGAGAACGGCATTTTCGCCATGAAAACTATTAAGTTTGTCAGTATCTTTATTTTGAAGGTTGCAACAAAGAGAGCATCGACGATGTTAACTTTTATATAGAATATATAGGCAGATACACGATCATTCGGAAGTGTCAATATGGGTCGATATATTCCTCATTTTTCTGTGCCTGTGTACAGAACCCAACGTCGTTACCAGTCACTGCAACTACTCAAACCAGAACCTCGGTGGCCGGTGAGTATAATTCTTACATTTGAACATCACAGTTTTAAAAATGCTTCAATCAATTAATTGTAAAAATGATTTCCATATGACTGTTGTCTTGTTTTTCACAAAAATTAATAATGCCATCAATTTCATAATTCCGGTTGAGGATGCAATTATTTCACTTTTAAACTGTATATTATAAAGGAAGGTATAAACTTATCTTCATTAATCATAAACTAGTGTACGTCTTTTTAAAGTTGATGTTCGGTTATATTGGTTGTTTCGAGTTATCAGAAATTTCTAACGTCGCTCAACGTATACATTAGTCTAGTGGTAGGGCGTAAGGTAAGTGGACAACCCCTGATTCGATATAGGTACTGCAGCATACATTGGTTTAGTGGCAGGGTGTAAGGTAAGTGGACAATCTTTGGTTCGATATAGGTACTGTGGCATACATTGGTTTAGTGGCAGAGTGTAAGGTAAGCGGACAATCCCTGGTTCGATATAGGTACTGTGGCATACAATGGTCTAGTGGAAGAACGTAAGGTAAGCGGACAATCCCTGGTTCGATATAGGTACTGTGGCATACAATGGTCTAGTGGAAGAACGTAAGGTAAGTGGATAATCCCTGGTTCGATATAGGTACTGTGGTATACAATGGTCTAGCGGTAGGAAGTTATGTAAGCGGACAATCCCTGGTTCGAATAAGGTACTGTGGCATTTCACAAATAGCTGGTGACGTCTCACCATAATTAAAACCTTTGACAATAAAATAAATAAATAAATAATTGTCGTTGACAATCACTCTCATGTTCCTGGTTGATCATATTGCTGATTTCATTTCATTTCATTCTTCTACCTTCTGCAGATAGATATATTATATAATAGATAAACAGACAGACAGACAGACAGATAGATAGATAGATAGATAGATAGAAGGAAAAATGAGATAGATAGATAAATAGATTGATAGATAAATAGATTGATGAACAAATAAGATATAAAAGAATGAATACAAAATGTAGAGAGAAGATTGCAGATGAATAAATGATTAAGTATTGACTCTAACACATGTATTTTCCAAGTCATCTCATAAAGACCCTAATGAATGCACATCGTGTAATTGGCAATGACACGGAAAAATATATTGATCGTTAGGAAGTTCAGGAGACAATATATACAAATCTGGTGAACATTGGACAAACACGGAGGTTACAAATTGTAAAAATATATCCATGTTAACACCCCAAACATAAAATTGACACTGAAACAAGCAAGGCAATGCTATTCGATCATATATTATTGTAATAAAATTATCACTCCTTGGTTTATAAACTAATAAATTCAATAAGTTAATAAAATTAAGTAGATGTACCATGATGTCACGTTTTGGTAAAGCCACTGGTATTACAAAAGTGAAAACATGTTTAAACTGATTGAAATGGGTAAAAGATGAAATTAAGAAACTGTAGTATATAAATATAATGCATTTTTCAGTTATTGACAATAATGCAAGCCATAGCTAAAACTTTTAATCTTTTGTTAGATTAAAAGAATAAAGAATATGAAAACCATCATTGCATTAAATGGTTGTTTTATCTATTTTACAGCAACTACAGATGAAGACGAAAACTTTTGCCGTCCTTATTTCCATTTCGTGTTCGATAGAACATTTCTATCCCTAGACAGAAGTACGCCCTCACAACCAACAAATTACATCCGATTTGTATCCGTTCCCGGGGCAACTGGAAGATCGGCGGCACATTTTAATGGAAATGGAACTGTGACAATATGGAGTGCTAGCTATATAACTTTTGCATACAAATTCAAGTTTTCAATACGATTTAAATTATTGAAAGACTATGAATACGAGAACAAATTCTACAGTTTATTTGGCGATGGGCCTTGTAACAGCAACTTTCCGAGGTACAGCTTTACCGTTAATCCAGTCAGCAAGGAAATTCACGCTTTCATATATTTAAGAAACAAGGATTCTATAGAGATGATTTTACCTGATGTGGTAAGCATATTTTTATAGAATATTTGCCAATTTTCATTCATCAAAAACTGGCAAATATTTATTACATTTTCATCAAACTATTCTAACAAAACCAGAAAAAGTAGTCCCAAATTTTAAAGGTATTTGGATTGGCCGAGTGAAAATATCAATTATACATGAACAATTGTTAACAGATAACGCCACAATTACTTGATTCGGTGTTGAGTTTATTGACAAAGTCTTGAAAGGGAAATAACAATGCAATTGTTCAATATCAATTTTTGTATCGATCAAATCAGTTCTATAAATTCATATTGTGTTATTTATTAATTTTCATACTTATTTAAGCAATCTGGAGAATTAAAATTATATTACAATTCAATATCAGCGTATGAGTATCGCTACGATGAAATTGATTGTGTATGTATCAATTATCATTCCAAACTGCAGGACTTGCGAGGCTGGATAGAAGTCACATTAAAAGCTATTGATGGAGAATTAACCCTCTTCACAGAAGACATTGAAGCCAAAGCTAATATCGGAAGTAAGTTTATCAGAATAATCTGATTCTGTTGTCCGACTTTGCTATATTTACAGTAGAACAATAGAAGATGCAATGTAATAAACAGATGATAAACGTTCGAACACCGGTGGATAAAATAATTTTCTCGTTTTGTAAACATGAGACAATTTTCGGAAAAAACAACAAAAACCATAGATCTAGCATACAGACTTTATAAGTTTCATTCTTGACAAGTTATGCCGAGACTGAGAAGAAGAGATATACAGATATAAATTGTTTGAGCCAAGTAATTAAAGAATGTCTTTTAGTCGGATGTTATATTTGCTTTTAACGTTTATTTGAAGTAATTCATAAGAACATACATGCATATCAGAACAGTTAAAAAAAGCCAAATGAATAATGGTTGATTAAACGTAAATGCATTAATTTTACAGTGTCTACGATCAAATCATCACCCTGTCCTCTGCAAATAGGAAAAGATTCTGAGTATGCGGAGGGGTTTGTTGGCTATATTGACAGTGTAAGTAGAATAAAATGAGTAGAATGATCAATTGGAAATTAATAAATGCAAAACATAGTATTTAACTTCATTTCATCTCTTCAATTATTTTTGTTTTGATAGTTTAATGATGTAATACGCCATACAAAAAGTTGTTCAGTTATTTGATGGCGACCAGATTTACTCAAGAGGGAGAAAATTTCTTTATACTGTATCCGACAAAATACCACCGGCCTTCCGCAAAAAAAAAAAACACCAAAAAACAACAACAACAAAAAAAAAAACTTACAGATCCCTCTCACAATATTAGTTATTGTTTTAGCGGGACTCGCTGGGTCTGGCAATGAGAGACTGTCAAAGAGAGGTATTAAAGAAAAGGTGTTAATGGAAAATCTTTAAACTATTTCTGTGTGCATTTGCCGAGATAACAATCATTGCAGATAGGTTTCTATATAGCCCTCCCCTAAAGTAATTTGTTGTAAAACAGGTCATATATAATAATCAGTGGTATATAATCTTTGAAAATTCAATATATGTGTATTCATAACATTCCGTCTAAAACATGTATAAATATACAATTATCTCATATATGCTTAATAGTGGACTTCAAAAGTTGCAATAATTCATCAGATGGATAATTTTATTGTTTTCTTTTTCAGATTATCTTTAACAACTGTTTTTAAATCGGAAGATATGAAAGTTTCTTGTTCTATCACAAAGTGCGCATTCTTTTACATGGTCTGGATCAGATATGGTTTCAAAACCATATATCAAGAGTTTTGTAATGGTAACATAATGGATACAAAACTGTTGTCAGGTGTTAATATATAACAACGATGAGAACTCCACTGTTGAATTAATGAAAATGTCTTAAAATTAATTGTTGTACTGTATATACATGTATATAAAAATTTGACATAGTTTGTTTTTTATTTTCTCGCTGATTCCTGATAAATTTATTCAGCTCTTGTTACATATAGTAAGAAATTTTAAAAACTTTTACAAAAATGTTGTAGTGTAATCACTTATCAGGTATGATGTATCCACAGATGACACACAAAAACTGCTCTGAAATGGCCATTAGGAAATGATCGTTTGAGGACTTCTAGATTTGAACATCCAACAGGGTAGCAGTGACAACATGTATGATACGATAAGAGGTGATTTAATGTGCTGCGTGACTAATCAAAGCCCTTACCACACACCGGAACTACCCCTTTAGCTCCCTGTGTTTAACGTGCTACCATGCAGGAGTATGTAACACATGGGAATTATATGTATTTTTAAAAACCAGAATGATGTGCGAAGAATAATTTGGTATAGTTATAGACCACATTTTTATTAAAACAACATTCATACAACAGACATCTACCATAGCTTATGTGATTTACTATTAAAGACCTGTAAAATATGTGTCATATTTTCTGTACACAAGATCCCTAAAACCAATAAAAGGTGTAGACCGTGTTTAGGCCTATTTAAACGGTTCTTTCCTTTGATTGTAATGTATTTCATTTATCAAAGTTACATAAGTGCAAAAAGGTTAAACACGTGCTCAAGACGATTGTTTCTGTCAACAAGATAACATCATATTTCCAAAAGTGCAAAGGGGTTTCATACGATGCGAAATACCAAACCTAAATGTATAGCCAAAATCTGTATTAGAGTAACCACTGTAAAAGATGAATATCTTAGCTGAACTCGGCTAAGATATGACAGGCCATTAGAGTATATATGGTGATCCCTAAATACAGGTTTAACGTGTGCCATGTACCTAAAACCATATATACAACCAACGAAGTTAGTATATATCTATAATTGTGTTGCATGATAAGTGTATTCTGTAGAGTCACGCAAGGATAAAGAGACAGTTAGCCCACCACGGAACCTATCCAACTTCAAGATTTTCCAGTAACCTGTGTTTGTGCAATTTGTTTTTATCTAAAGGGTGTTTTACACCATTCTCATAAATATTTCAGTTATAGGGTGGCGACTAGTACTTCAATAACGGAGAAAAGAACCCCGGATTACTATGTACCAAAGAGACCAGCAGCCTCCCACTAGTAAACTGGCAAGCTTTATGTTGGAACGTGCTGATGTACTAACCACTGGACCATTGAGACACCATAATATTTATTACTATGTTAGTGTTTTGTCTTATAGGCTTTCTTACTGTTCACATGTCTATGTTCTATACATTTTTATAGGCTACATATTTATCATATTGGTATAAATAACTTTACTGTACAATGCCCATATCTTATTTTTCAATTTGAACTTTTTACTATAAAAATGAGTGGATATTAAAGCTCATGAGAATAAAAAGCTAAGATACATTGATTTATTTCCTATAAAATACTTCACAATCTTAACATTTGATTCAATGTGTTTATAGATATCAAGTGACAAAATAAACAAAACTATCTATTTTCAATGTCTATTAACAATTTACGATTGAAATATTGATCTAAATTAATTCCATTTTTTACCTATTTAAAGTGTACATGTTACTTTCGATACACACACACACACACACACACACACACATATATATATATATATATATATATATATATATATATATTAAACAAGTATAGTTTATTTTTGTACACTAAGATTCCCTTGCAGTTTAATAAATATAACACAATCAATAATTATAAGGTACAGAAGTTGGTAGACTAGGTGATTGTCATCATAAGACATATAAAATTGTGTCATATATACAAAAATAGCTAAAATTGTGTCACTTTCTGTGCTAAATAATTTTTCCATGTCATGTTGTAATTTAAATATTTTGACAGTAATACACACTTAAGAAAATAGATGATCAGATTTCTATTCATTTACATATTAACAGAGTTTTTGAAATTCACCAGTCTTACCTGAAAAACTGGTGAATTTTACAAAGTCCGGTTAAATCTATCTGATATCTGGTCCAAATGACCAGTAATTTTCCATTTCTTTTCACTTGTGTATATATACAGACCAGTAAAAAAAAATTCTTTGATGATATATATATATATATATATATATATAATTTTCTATCTGCCAAAGGATATAAGATTCATAGAATGATGATAAAATGACTTCAAAGTAAATTTTGAATAGATATTATTTGACATGGAAAGTAATATGACAGTTTTGTCACTCAATGCACAAATCACAAAGCATTTGCCACAATTTTTTCAGAATGATTTTTATATCTGACTGAGTAACATATATATTAATCCCTATGAATTTTCTCTATTGATCCTATGAATATCATTTCTTGGTTTATCCAATGAGTGGGAAACAAACCAGGAAAAAAAATAAACAACACCAGCAATGATTTCAGACTTGTAATGATGATCCTCCTTGGAATGAGAATGTATACAAATAAGGCTCTAAACGATCAAACCAGCAATGCCTTATACAACATTAATGATTGTATTATCTTCCTTAAATAAAGCATTTATACACATTAGGCTCCAAATTATAATAATGTAATGAATTCACATGTAATGATTAAGGTCCTCCTTAAATAAAGTATACTCACTAGGCCCCAAATCATCAATAGCAATGCTGTTCATGACATGTAATGATTCTATGACCCTTAAATAACATTTATACACATGAAGCTCCAAATCATCATACAAGCAATGATTGTACAACATATTATGTTTCTATGATCTCTTTAAATAAAGCATTTATACACATGGGCCTCAAAATTATACTAGTACTGTACCTATTCTTGGACGGTACCTTTTATCAAACATTTTCCCATCACACATGAACAAGATTTTTTCAGATTTTGAAAATAAATTGTCTACTTCTAAACAATAAATAAACATTTTATAAAAATTATGATTTATAATTCTAGTTCAATCATGTAATCATACACCTTTCTATCGTACAATCCAACATTTTCTTTTTACATGCCAAGAGGGAAGTAGTTGAAGTAAAATCACTAGCTCAGTGTAAATACTACTATTGTCTTAGAATGAGTTCTCCTGCAGTCACGATTGTGGCATTTAGGAGTTTTTAAAATAGTGTAAATCAATTTTTCATTTTGTATTATCCACCAAAGCTTATCAGATTACATTGAATGTAAAGGTAACCTATAATGATAAAAAATTTCGAACTAATTTGATAAGTTGAATATAAGATATTTGGTAAAAACCTTGTTTTTCGTCCTAGAATAGGTACCATACCAGGAATAATGCAATGATTTTTAGATGTAATGGTTCTATAATCCTCTTTAAATAAAGCATTTATACACATAAAAGTCTAATTCTTCACATCAACCCACATATATCTGTTTAAATAACTTCTTCAGTATGATACATCAAATCTATGCCCAGGTCATTATACATTGTAATATATTCGAATCTGAAAACACATATATAAAACAAAATTTATGTTCACACAACATGTATGTAGTTACAAGCATTTTAATAAACATATGGAATGTTAGCATTAGGTCTATATCTTGTGCGGTATAGATTATGAATGGATGATTTATTTTAGATCAAGTTTTTATAGACAGTGCAGATTGAACAGCAAAGGCCATTCGCAAAGCGAACTTAATGATTAGAAATTAACCAAAATGCAATACTATACTATAGTCCCATTTACTTTCTCCATGAACACTAAAAAGTCTTCTTCTATAAATGTTTGACAACGAGGTACTTAAATAATGTACCAGCAAACGTTATGCAGACTAAGTTCATGGTAATACCAGAATTGCTAATTATATTCTAAATATTTGACATCATAATTTAACTGTTACATCATTTTGTGGGAAAGCATTGCCATACTGAGACTGGATATATTTTCCCGCAAGTGTAAAAGAAGATGCTGCTCTCTCTTTCAAGGCAATGCCTTAGTTCATATTATAAATATTCTGAAGTACTTATCCATATGCTCAGTTTCCACAAACTGTTGTACTCACCTAATTTTCTATATATCATTGATACAAAAAAGGTCATGGATTACAAATAGAGATATGATTAATTAATTTAAAACCTTATAGGCACAGAAGAGGTAAAAGTCACACGACTTACATATAAGACTTAAATATGATCTTTGTATGTTTAAAAAAAATCACTGAATATTCATATGTTCATTACAAAAGACAAAATGCAAAACATTAGGTCATAAAGTTCACATTATACATTACAATGACCTATAGTCCAAAATATAGTCTAAAACATAAGGTAATAAAGTTCACATTATACATTACAATGACATTTTATAAATGGTATAATAATTCACTATTCCTTTATATGAATGAACAATCTCTATCACACTGCTTATGAGGGCACAATGGTACAGTGCTTGGCTCACAAAAATGAGTTTTGGTTCAATTCAGGCTCACTCTTAATATTTTTTACCACTGATAGTGACTCTTGATTTTACAGAAAGCTCCAAATAAAAAGTGAGAGTCTTATATTGTTAACATGAGACTTATAACGAGGTCAAATTAAGTCATTGAACAATTATAATCTCTAACTGCACTGGAATAGGTATATAGCTCTGATCCAAAAACTAATCCTGTTCTGGTATTAGAGTCTGACTGCAGAAGATAATGGTTGGAATGTGATTTCCCTACTCAATTTTTATAGAGCAGCCCTACCTAGAGTATTATCATGAGACAAAAGGCTTTTAAAATCAGACTTTCTGATATTTACAATTTTTAAACAACAAAAATCTAAAATGCATTTACTAGTTATATTTTAATAAACTCAATCTCTGGAAGTCATATAGTGAAAAGATTGGTAAAAATCAATGTATCTATATCTTCTCTCATTGTAACAAAGCCCTTTTCTCATATCATTCTCCTCTTAAAGCACAGACACAACAAACAAGGGTTGCCTTAAGATAAGCACACATGTCATACATATATAATACATGAATTATTGGACAGTTTTCAGATACCTTACTGGACAGTTAATTATACAACACAAGAAAACCTAAACTGAAATTCAAGAAATATACAGGATTTATTTCAGTTGTTAGATCTATGAAAACAATACAGGATTTATATTATGAGAATATAACAAACTTCGAGTACATTTTTTCATTGGAATGTAAGTCATCTATACTGTCAAAGGGTCTAATACAATGAATAAATTATATATATATATAATAGTTCTGGTATTTTAAATTTCATTCGTTATGTTCACTCAATTTCAGATTGATGCATGTATTTTTTACTGATCTGAACTTATTTAACTCCAATTGATTTATTTTTCATAGATTTCAAATACAATAAGTTGTCTGTGAAATATCCAAAATATATCTAATTACTTGTGCGGGACCTATTCTTGGACAAAAATTGAGGTTTTTGCCGAATATCTTCAGTTAAACTTATAGAATTACTTTGAAATTTTGTATCACAATAGGTTAACTTTAGATGCAATATAATTTTTTAAGTTTTGGTGGAAAATACGAAGTAAAATGAGAATTTACCCCATTTAAAAACCCCAACCTGAATGCCGTAATTGTGGTGCTGGAGGACCTATAGTTGGACATTAGTAGTATTTACATTGAGCTGGTGATGGCATTTCCCTGCAAGCTTGTGTTGAACAGTACGATAGAGCGATTACAATGTTGTAGTGGAATTAATAATCATTTTTTTGGTAACATGTTTCATTTAATGTTTAGAGTCGGTAGATGCATTAAAAATATCTGGAAAAATCTTGCTCATTTACATGCAAACAGAAGTGTCTGACAATAGGTACTGTCCGAGAATAGGTCCTTAACCAGTAAACATTCAAGATCAGTTCTTCATTGTTATTAATATCCTGCTTATTTATTGAATTTATTTTTTCATAGTCTAAACCCAATATGTAATTTAATGCCATATAAGAATCCATATATTTCAATTTTAAGGTATCAAAAACAACATTTCCCCTTCTGATATCTTGACAACTGATAATAATTAATTGATGCTTGACCACACATATAGGCTGAAAATCATGGCCGTGTAAAACTATCCAATAAGTTATGAAAGAGATTAGTCCAAGCATACCAGTCATACAAACATGAGACAATATTTTGCTATATTCTAAGTTAGACAGAGGCAACAAAGCGTCCAATGAATTGGAAACTCAATTAAATTTGGTCAATCCATTCTCTAACTTACTGGACACTTTTTGGGCCTCTTTCCAAAACTTAAAAATGTGTGGAAAAAAAGATAAAATAGGAGACATATCAAACAACAAAGAAACAATAAGAAATATTTGAAAGACAACAACTTCATGTAGTAACAATGATTGAAAAACATACAAGATGGTTTATACTTAACATTATCTATTTTGTGAGTTCTTGTATAAACTACACATGTAAAATAGAGATCATGTACATAAATACGACTTATCTATAACATGTACAAGTACATCATGAGGTATGTGCTTACACAGAATTGTCAAAAAAGTAAGTTATTGTCTTAGGTAATAGTTGATAGAACATGATTGTTTAATTTTCCACTTTAACAGACATCATGCACATTTGGAGCAATTAATTCTCTATGATAAATATTTTACTTGGGAGTCCATAAAATCTAATATAACCCTGTGATCTCAGAAGTACTTAATAAAAAGTGTTCCCTGAAGCCCTTAAACCTAATTAGTCCCTATGATTTATGTAGCACTGAATGGAAATAGTTGTCCCCAGAACCCAGGAATTCTGCAAACTGGATTATATACATTATGATCAGCACCCTATGTGATCTCTGCAAAGGTACTGGGATATGGAATTTTTCCCTTCCAAAAGTTATATTATAGTTTTGCAGTAACAAATATGTGGTATTTATTGGTCCCTAATTTGTGTTTTGTAAAAGAGGATGGGGCAATAGTTTTTGTACCAGTAAAATAGGCACTGATGCTTTATAAAATAAAACCACTCAAAATTATCTCCTTTTACAAAGGCAAGGCTATGACAAGAGATTGTTACAGTTTGATATTGTTTGTCACAAAAATTGTCTTATTTTAAATTCTTATGCTACTGACCCAGTAGAATCAACCATAAGCTTTTTTTTTACATATTTAAACACCAATGTACACGATGAAATAAAACTTGACTATTGAACATCCATAACAGAAGGCCTGAACACATTTTAAAATCAATCTAATCCAGTTGATCACAACATAATTCAGCATTGAAAGTTTTGCAGACATACATGAAAAATGAAAAATGGTTTGAATTGCAAACTGGAAAAAGATGGATGTATGTACATATATCAGTACAAGCAATGCTATACTCGTGTCTCACTGCTTTTATCACTATTAGATGACGAGATATCCTCAACTTGATTATTAGATTCTGGAATGTTTGATACATGTATGTTAGTTCTATATCTCAATGTAGAATTAGAATTATCCTCATTTTCTGTAAGACACTGATGGGCCCTTGAAGTAGGAAGATCTTTAGATGGTGTACAAGGCATTTCTTCTTGTATATTGTCATCAATCTTTGTCCAAGATATGTTCTTATCAAGAGTTTTTTGTGTTAAATAGATATTAGAATCTGATTTCATTTTGTGAAGCACCTGGAAATGACTATCTCCTGAATAGATATCGGCACTGGATGCAGATATCAGAGATGAAGTAAGTGGGAGAGATGACCTCCTTTCTGATTGGTTGGAATATGAAGAAGATGATTGGTCAGTTGTAAATGATGCTGATCGTCTGTTGGGATCTGCCTTTCCTGCAGGCTGATTCTTTTCAATCAAATCATATGCTCTTCCCAGCAACATAATACTATTGAAGATTTTCAATGTCATCAAACTGTAAGAGAATGTCATTATCACATATTCAGTAAAACAGTTTAAATAGTCTAAATTTGCATTCAAATGAAATCATAGTCCAATAATCAATAATCCAATTGTTGCCTGAAAGATACTTGGCATACTTATGAATGTTAAGTTCACTTTGCAAGTAAATATAGATAAAATATAGATAAATATAAATAAAATAGAGCTGAAGTATGGATTTTGTAAAATTTTCTTTTTTAGCTACAGGAGTATATATTTGTGGAAATAATTAAATTTTTTTTTTTAATTTTTTGAAATAGCATGGAATATATATGCAATGAATCATGGAAAAATTCAATGTGCAGCACTTTTTCCATGATCCATTGCATATATATTCATTGCTATTTCAAAAAATGAAAAATAATCCTCATATTTATATATATTACCATTTTCTGTGAAATTATAGTCAGCTGGTTATGAAATTCATCCTATATACTTGACTTTGCAGTGGGAGTTTTTCATATAAGGCAACAGCTAAACAGCTGTGTGAGACTAGAAGTATTTCCGTTTTCTGCCCGGAAATAGGAAATAAATTAAGGTTTATTTTCTTATTTTCATATCATTTTGAAAGAAACTAGTGATATGGAAAATTTTGAATACTTATTCTCAGATTTGAATTGAGATTATTTTATATTTGATCGCTTGGTGCAGGAAGGTCAAATGTTTCAGAAGAAATGGCCGTGGCCATAGCCATGCTGCTAAATGATGACTGGTTTATTTATAACAAATTTGCGTTTGAATTCTGATATATCATTGATGGAATATACTAGAGAAAGTTTGAGTGTGACTTAGGAGAAGGGAGACAGCTAATATTCGTTCATGGCAACTAAATGAAGCTATTTCATTTAACATTTTTTACCAATCAGCTGGGAACTTGGATGAACGATTTAGTGATTCGTACTAAACTTATGTAAGAATTTCACACAGCCTATTTCATAGGACGCAAGTGATAAATTGTTTCTGACAGGAATATCCGGTGAAGGCAAACAAATCAACCTGTTTATCAGATATGCTTGACAAAGTTGCACAAGGCCTAACTCTCTTTTTACACTTCAACAGACAAGTTACAATTGTAACTACGAATCGAACTTTCATTTCTATGGTCTGTGGTTCTGGTCTTACCATGACCTAGATAATCGTGACATGGGCCGTAGGCTGTACAGTGTGCTACAGATGTAGTCTCCTGTTTCCAGTTTCTTTCTGTAATTTTTGTTTGTTTTGTAGTAGGCCTAAAGTATGGCTTTTAAGATTAAATATATGAGAAATAAAAATGTGATATTGAATATCATATTCTATTCCTTATTGATTCGTTCATGTATACTTACGCTGAAAAGAAAAGTGGTTAATAATTGGGTAACATGACTGCAAATACTGACATATGCAATATATTGCTCTATATACTTGTAATGAAGGGAATTGCAGTCAGTATGTAAATATGACTAATGTGCAAAAAAAAACAAACCCAAAACATATAAGAAATCCACAAATTGAGCGTTATTTGAAATTTCTTTAACACTACCTAAATGATTTATAAAAAATAAATTTTGCATTATTGACATTTGCATATATATATATACATGTACAAAGCACTAAAACCAACAACACTATATCCTAGGGTGGATCTAAGCAATAGCTACAAGTCTACAAGTCAGGAAAAGAATATATAAAACACTAGAATGACTAACGACATGGACCAAATAAATGTCAAATTTTCGGAATGACCTGTCCCTTCATCAGGACAAACCAATTAAAATAACATGAAAACATCTACACATACACACTCTCACACAAACATCCACTCACATACACACAACCGAAGAGTGAAAGAAATGCTACATTTTACAAATGTAGCATGACAATGCAGTAAATAAATGAAAATGGAAATCAAACAATAGGTTAATTTGTCTGTGCAATTAGTCAGTTTAGTGCTTTATATATATATATATATATATATATATATATATATATATATATATATATATATATATATATATATATATATATATATATATTATAATAATATTGATAATAATAATAAATATATCTATTATAATGGTTTGACTTTAAACACTTTGCCTTTTCCACAACTATATTTATGAATTAATTAATACATATACATTCATTACATGTACAAACACAGACTGGTTTCAATTTAATAGTAACTCTATATTGTTTACTTTTCCAGGTTTAACAATGCCTGACTTTGGTTTAAGTTTATTATAATATAGATGTAAGGTATATGTGACACTTACCACAGATAGAGAACAACTAAAATTATAGCTCCTACATATCCCGATACTCGGAATGACTTAGTACAAATCCGTAACAGCAGTACAACTAGAGGTATAGGAGTAAAACTCATCCTTCTGGCGATCAAATCAGAGTAGTCAATAAAAGCCTGTATAATAGTGAAATAGTCTATATATCAACAGAGTAGTGGATAAAAGTTTGAAAAGAAGTTTTGTATAAAACACAGTAATCAATTAAGGCCTAAGTAAGAGATTTACAGTATAAAAGTGAATTAAAGTTTTGTTTTGTATAAGGCTGCATAAAAGTGATTTAGAGTTTTGCAAAACAGAGCTATAAAACACTGTATAAAAGTGATTTAGAGTTTTGCAAAACAGGGCTATAAAAGTCAATTAAAGTTTTGTATAATGGAGTTAGTCTATAAATGGCTGTATAAAATTGAATTAAAGTTTTTTATAACGAAGTAAGTCTATAAAAGGCTGTACAAAAGTGAAGTAAAGTTTTGTATAACGAAGTAAGTCTATAAATGGCTGTATAAAATTAAATTAAAGTTTTGTATAACAAGTTAGTCTATAAAAGGCTGTATAAAATTGAATTAAACTTTTGTATTACAGGGTCAGTCTATAAAAGACTGTATGAATTGAATTAAAGTTTTGCATAATAGGGTAGTCTATAAAAGGCTGTATAAAATTGAATTAAAGTTTTGTATATAGAAGTTAGTCTATAAAAGGCTGTTTAAAAGTGAATTAAAACTCTGAATTAAAAGTTTGTTTGTTTATTGTTGTTTAACATTCCACTCAAGAAACTTTCACTCATATGGAGACATCACCAAATGCCAATGAAGGGCTTCAAATTTTGGCCTATGCTTGGCACTTACGGCCATTAAGCAGTGAGGGTTCTTTAACATGCCAACACCTTCTGTGACATGGGACCTTGGTTTTTACTGTCTCATCAGAAGGACAGGAAACCAACCTGCTGTCAGCTGGACTCAAACTCACGACCTCATGATCAGGAAGTCGAGCGTGCTACCGACTGAGCCAGGCCGGCTCTGTTTAATAGATCAATAAAAGGCTGTATAAAAGTGAATTAAAACAAAGTAGTAGATGATGCATGTATAAAAATAAAATAAAGACAGATTAAAATATTGAGTTTCATAGCTCTGACATTAATTTGGACAAAGTTAATCAAAAGTAACATTTAACTACAGATAAATTAAATGGTCACCTCAATCAATTTTTGACAATGTTGGAATCAGATTAATCATGGCAGAAATATAATGACATTTTGTACATTTTCTAACAATGTGGAACTCTGATTACTGTGGTTGAAATATATAATCATGTTGTACATTTTTTGACAATATGAAGTCAGATTAATTGTGGTTGGTCATTTTGTACATGTTTTGACAATATGAAGTCAGATTAATTGTGGTTGGTCATTTATAACTTTGGTATTATTTATAATATTTGTACATTTTCTGACAATATGTAGTCAGGTTAATTGTGGTTGGTCATTTAGAAGGTTTTCTGACAATATGGAGTCAGATTAATTGTGGTTGTTCATGTTGTACATTTTCTGACAATATGAAGTCAAATTAATTGTGGTTTATCATTTTGTACATTTTCTGATAATATGTAGTCAGACAATATGTAGTCAGATTAATTGTGGTTGTTCATGTTGTACATTTTCTGACAATATGATGTCAGATTAATTGTGGTTGATCATTTTGAAGATTTTCCAACAATATGAAGTCAGATTAATTGTGGTTGATCATTTTAAACATTATCTGACAATATGGATCTTTGATTACTGTGGTTGATCATTTTGTAATTATCTGTTATTGTGAAACCTTGGTTGATCATTTTGTAATTATGTGATATTGTGGAACAACGTTGCTGTGGTAATGATGTACTTACTCTGCTCTGTCTGTTAGCAGCCATGTCCTCTGCCAGTCTGACTGAGAATGACTGATAGACCTAGAACAAAGAATACTAATACTGATATCACTATACTAAAAATTGATAACTGAAAATGAAATTAAGAAATTTTGGTCTCTACATATTAGTGATATATAAATGTCCATAAATGTCCAAAAGACCCTGGTCCAAATTTCAGATGAGATCATAGGAACCCATTGAAGTCAGGTTTGTTAAATTATGCTCAGATCTTATATAATAAATTTATTTAACAGAATAATAAGACATAAATTTCATAATCATCATGATCACTTGCTATGACACGCCTAGGTAAACATGAACATTTTAACTATAACACTGTCAAATGATGGGAAAACGATACTTACATCAGCTGAAATTTCATTGAACTTTAATATGAAAGCATGCTTGATCCAGTCCACCACTAGCTCCGCAATAAATACTATCACAGCATCAGGAATGATCACCCAAACATGCTCTATAAAAAAATAACTTTCATGAACCCATGCTGTAAATTTCCTAAATTCAATCACATTTCATGATTTGTTTGTTTATTATTGTTTAACGTCCCACTCAAGAATATTTCACTCATACGGAGACGTCACCAAATACCAGTGAAGGGCTTCAAATTTTGGCCTATGTTCGGCACTTACGTCCATTGAGCAGTGAGGGTTCTTTAACGTGCCGACACTTACCGTGACATGGGACCTCCAGCTTTTACTGTCTCATCCGAAAGACAGGAAACCAACCTGTCGCCGGCCGGACTCGAACTCACGACCCAGAGTCAAGCGCGCTACTGACTGAGCCAGGCCGGCTCCACATTTCATAAACAAGAATGAAAACAATTATACCTTCAAGGGCAAAGTCATTCATGAAGAATGATACAATCATTATTACGAGTGTGGGGTAGTGAAATTCCACTGAGGGGACAAGATTTATGGTCTAGGACAAGACTTTGGCAAGGTGGAATTTCACTATCCCACATGATTTGTAATGAATAATGATTTTTTCCACATTTTTTTATCTGCATTAACTGACTGTCATGGCCATTTAAATTCAAATTCATTTGTGAATTATCTTTCTGCGACCTGAATATAGTGGTCATAAAAAGTTAACAATAACAACGTTTTCACTAAAAATAGGTTAAATTTTGATAATTCCTGAAATACGTTTTATAATTTCAATAACCTATATGATTTATTTTTTACTTACTGCAGATGATTTCTATTTACGTTTTAAAAGTTCATGACATAGTAATACACAAGTGTTAATAATATTGAATACTTTTTAATGCGACAGTAAGAATCTACAGGGGAAAATCCACTGCTAGGTATTTAAACATGTTCCTTCATAAGATACATCTGAAACCGGACAGATTTGAAAATCAGCATGTAAAAATTTTACAAATCTAGTACTCAACTGTCTTATCTTTTCATCCTTTGTGAACGGTGTGACCTGTTATAGATGTAATTCTGTAAATTGCTACAACGCACCGATTAACTATGACTATATGTTTTCTCCGACTTGCTATACTGGTAATACTGTAGGCTAATGGCTTTCCCATCCTATAGTGCCTGACCTCTTCCCTTAATGACCTGGCAGACCTACAGCCACATAACGCCGTTTGCAAGCATTTTAAAGGTTTGCAAACGGGATTCAGTTATTTTTTGCTAAGTATCTCGGGAAAGAGACATTGGATTGACTTCAGATTTTCGGCAAATACATTTGTGAATCATAAACTAACAATTTTTGAAAAGTTGTATATAGCATTGGGGTGCACTTTAAAGTCCCATAACTCTGTCAAATATTGCAAAATGTTTGCATTTGCAATTAAACTGATGTGAAATAAACAAATAGTCCAAAAGCATTTTGTCTCCTGAACTTTAATCGTGGAGGCATGAACATAAAGAATAATAGATAAATTCACCTAAATTCCAGGAAAATTCAGTCATATTTCTGATGAAAACTACAGCTAGCAATACCACATAATGGAATCTCTCCTTGACATCACTGCATGCAATGTGGTACAAGAAATCTTTGTCTATCTTCTTAAATAAACTGCTTTTTATTTCTACAAACTAAATAATAAAAAGTATTTTAGAACACATCAAATACATAAACAAGTATTTTCAAAATCTATTAAATACATTTTAGGATGCTGTATGCAATCCAGTATGCCCCCATGTTCATAAAAGCACCCCTCCCCTAGTGTTCAGATTTTACACAAGATCAAGTATCTTTTCTAGACAGTGAAACCTGTCTTAGAGACCACCCTATCTGCCACTGAATTGTGGTCTCTCAAAACAGGTGGCCTCTCAAAAGAGGTTTTATATAAAAATTATTTAACAAAGTTGTCTTAAGAATATGGTCTCAGAAGACAGGCCATCTTTTATGAGACATTGTGAGTGGTCTTTCAAGACAGGTTCCACTGTACAATATTCTACTAGATTTTTGTTTTTCTTTATCTTTTAACTTTTATATAGTGAATACACCTCTTTAAAAAGGTCACCTGTCCATAACAGATACTGCTGCCTGTTCCCTTGAGTTGCCTTTATAGACAAGTTTGACTTTAACAGTAAATACTACTAGACTGTACATCATTTAATTTAACAGTAAATTCTACTAATCTGAACATTATTTGCTTGTGACGAAGAACTACTAATACTACTTCCTGTTTGAGTGGCCTTTATAGAATGGTGGATGGGGATAACATCATAATGCTATTAATAGATGTTTGGTAGTGACAATTGAGTTATATCTTTAAATTTAATGTGAAAACAGTTGGAAATAACCTGTACAAATTATTGAAAATTATATATATATAAAGTCACCTCACAATATAATAAAAAAAGCTGAAACATGTAAATGAATTATTTCATTAAAAACATGTGGTATAGAAGTCTATTCCTGTTATGTGTGTAATCATAAAATAGCCTAGTGATCATCGATGGTTTATTTGCATTTTAGTTGCCATTCTACAATATTCTTTTCAAGGAGTCATTGTGTACAAGTTTAGATCATAGAATTAAATGTACAAATGACATACTCATTGAATAGATTTCCATATACGTCTCACAACAAAGCATTTCAACAGGTTTGATATGAGACAAATTTACACAAATTTTTACCAATAAAATGACAGGTCAGTAAGGAGTAAGACTAGCTCTCTTTGCACCAGGGTGATAATTTTAGGTCAAATAATATTTTTTTTTACACAAAATATGTCTTGAAAAATGGAAGTATTGCTTTTGGACATTCTGTTACGAGATAAAGCATTTATACAGATTTTAAATGAGTTGAATTTACGATTGATTTGACAAAAAATTGACATGTTAGTAAGGGGTAGGTGTAGGTTTTTGAGCATCATATACTTATTTTAAGTCAAATTGATAAATACAATTTGTCTCAGAATGTGCGAACATTGCTTTTTGGCATTGATTATCATATAAGCATTACTACACATTTGCTAAAGCAGTTTCAGATTTGTTTCCCATCGGATCTAATGTTAAACTATGTTATGCGTTGGAAGCCTTCTTGAATGGGATGTAGACCTGCTAAACACAATTTTTACAGGGGACCAACAAAATATTATTGTGACTGTTTGGTTCCAACTGGCCTGGTGGTTTTAGAGGTCGAGAATATCTCTGAATGTGTTTTTCCATTGGGTTCAATGTTTAACCATGTTTTGCGCTGATGGCCATGTGTTTTGGTGGATGGGCAAAATTTTACCAAGCTTACTAAAGGACCTTAAATGCATCATTCCTGTAAAGTTTCGTTCAACTTGGTTCAACAGTTTTAGTGGAGATGATCAAATTATGTTTTCCCCATAGGGTCCAATTTTAAACTAGGGTATGTCCTGCATTGGCAGCCATTTTTTTTTTTGGCAGATCAGACAAAGAGGACAGAGAAGATTGTCAAAATGTAAAAGTTTACAGACGAATTACAGACTACAAGCGATGACAAAAGCTCCCATGGCCTTTGGCAAGGTGAGCTAAAAAAATAGTTGGTCAAGAAGGCAGACCATATGTACCCAGTAGTTTAGAAATTCTGCCTCAGACAGGCCTTAGTACCCCAAAAGGCACATCTAGGGTACATGGGGATCATTTGTGTAAAGTATGGTTCCAACCCACCCATTTATATAGCTAGCTATTATAGTCTTGGAGATAATATCCTAAAACTATGAAAATCTCTTATTTGACATTTCAGGGGCCACAACTCAAAATCAATATACTAGATTCTTCCGAAATTTTTTTATCATTTAGATCTTGTCCTGCTGGTCATTTTTGGCCAGCTAGTTTTGATTCATTTTGTATCATTTTAGAAAAAATAGTGAAAAACTCCAAAAATCATTAAAAATCATCATTTCAAGGGCAATAACTCAAAATTGGACATCCGACCAATCTGAAATTTTCAGGGAAGTGAACAATGATGATTAATGTTCATCTAGTCCTTTCATTTGTATATATAATACTATTATAAACATCCTAGGTACACTAGCAATGCAATATCAATAAGTATTCAGGTAAAATAATGTCATAAAATCAAAATTTTCATAAAACATCTAGTTTGATATGTTCTCATTTCTATAAAAATAGCATTTCTGCATAAATTATTTTATCATAAACAGTTCATTTTTCTCCATTCTATGGAATATTTTATGCAATTAACAGGAATTCTTAGCTTAACCTATGCAATTAAAAGTAATATTTTAACATAAAAGAGATAGAAAATGGTATTGTGTTTTGAGTTATTATGCAATAACCAGGAATATGCAATTATCAGGTATGCAATTAAGTGGAATCAACTATGTGTGTATACACACACACACACACACACACATATATATATATATATATATATATATATATATATATATATATATATATATATATATAGTCTATTACTCTAGAAGTTTTAAACTGTACTATTAGGGCCATTAGACATGATCAGTACCCTTCTGCAGGTGTACATTGCTATATGAAGTAACGTGACCCTATATGGTCAAATGGCACAACACCCCCTGTCACGTTAGAGTCAGACATGCTGAGTCAGGCTACATGTCATCTATTTAGCCAAGAAATTGCTCAAGATATCCCATAGTCAAAACATGATGAAGAGCACTTTGATCATCTCCTTCAGCCATTTGCAACTCCTTTCCCATTTCAGCACTGACAGTCTCTAGCAAGGTGGACAGCATCTTGTAAACAATTATCTGTCAAATTCAACATTAATGACTGCTCCCTCATAACATGCTGTTTACACCACCAAAAATTCAAGATTGTTTGCTGTGAATGTGAGTTAATCACAAATGCTGTAATGGGTGTACATCATGTTTGATAGTGATACTATGACTATATAAAAATTTACTCGACAGATATAGCGTATATCCTACCTGTGGTGAGCCTCACTTTGGTGACAATAGTGTAACTCATATGGTGACTGACAGGCTTGCATCACAGAAATATATATACACAAACACATATACAGAATGTATTTATAAAATGTTATTTTCTTTTGTACATTGTATTAGTATTATCATTATTTCAATGTCTGACATTGACTAATAATAACTTATCATTAGACATTTTGTGATACTTACATTATTTGACATCATGATTGTCAGTAAAGCCTTATTGTGGGAATTGAAAGCAACATTTAACACAGTTGCTTGAAAGAGAATTAAAAGAGTGTGAGTTACTGACAGCTGTTAAGGAAATGATGATTGAAATAAAATGAAGTAAAATGTATACATTTAACATTTTTAACAAATTTACAGAGAAATTTCTCAAAAGCCTTTACAGTTGTTAAGGTTTCAGGTTTATAAACTTCCATTACATACATGCAACATGTATATGAAGGTGTATCACTGAACATATACAGTCTAATGCCGATTATCCGGACTGAGAGGGAGACACATAAAAAGTCCAGAAAATGGGTTGTCCGACTGATCGATATATTGTTACAGTATATCCGTACATCCAAAATTTAGCTATTGTTAAGCTGGCCATTCTCAGTGAACATGTCACAGAAGAAACATCGATGACTTCAAGAGCATGTTGTTATTTTAATTAATTCATGAGTAGAAGTAAAAGCAGCAATTCATAAAACCTTGGCTAGTAAAATATAGACTAAACATACATGTATAATGAAAAAAACACGATTTCACTTGTATAATTTGAAATCACAGTTTAGATCTAGATCCTCATGTAACCTACTTCATGTGGTTAATTTTACACCTACATTTGTTCTCTTGTTAATAGAAATGGGAAAATCATGTAAGTGCTAGCTCACTCACATTATCTTTAATTCTAAAAATCACCGTGATTTGAAGAAATCTGACACTTTGGTCTGTCACAAACTTCTTCGAGTCTTGACCTAGATTTTCATAGCATGGGGCCCGATATGGGGCTTCTGTAGCACATTAATGTTTGAATCATACATGTAATTAAATTGCTTGTTAAAGCTATTATTGTTTCTAGCCATCAATGTCTTAATTTTGTATCTGACATATATCATTTTTAAACAAGTTACACAGGTGAGAAAATTAAATTTTACATGACCTGGTAGTGTCATTATTCTGAAATAATTTTTAGACATTTCCTCTCCGTATCTCACCCCTCAATGTTTGCCAACTTGTGGACAGTATGTACCCATAGCACTAATCAATTTGAAAACAAAATAAACATTGAAACTGATATTGCATATTGGTAAGAAATATTTATTTATTTGAAATGTTTTTGAAGTTGTAGTTTTGATGGTTGAATATTCTTTACTGACACTTGTTATGACGCTTGTGACCATAAATGTTGAAGTATGTTGGCTGTAATCCAGTTTGTATTGTTGTATCTCAGATCCCTTATAAAAGCTAAAACAAAACAATTATTTAAAACAATAAACGGAATGACTGGTGTTCTGTTGCTATTTCAATCACTGTTAGAAATACAAGACATTTTGTGAAACTTTTATCAGTGAATTTACAAAATGTACGTTCGAAATTTTGCCTTGGTAAAAATATTGGGGGACATGGCATTTCTCTATGCAAGCGAAAAATCCGGATAATCACCGTTAGACTGTATTCATATATAACTTCATGTACAAATGTTTAAACTGCCACCCCTCCTAAAAAAGGAATCTATAAAGTGACTACATTTAATCTGATACATTTCCAGGTGTTTCAAGTGACTACATAGTATAAACTAGGTTTTCTCACACAATTCACAGATTTATCCCTCTTTTTTACAACGGCAAACTTCCTTGGCAATTCTAACCTTTAATAAGATGTTGACAAACTGTACACACTAAATGGCAATGCTATCTGATAACTTTTATACTTTTATTAATCAAGATGTTGACAAATGTTTAAAACTAAAAAAGGTAACACACTAAAATCCAGACTACAAGTATAAAATACAATTGATTTATCCCTCTTTTTTACAAGGGCAAATGGCTTGACAAATCTAAATCAGAATAAATTGTGCTTCATCTGATATTGTGTATACAACTCTCAGGTATAGAGGTAGATTTTATTTTTCTTCTGAGAATATACATGTACTAACACTGTACAACATCATTATTGTTAAATGTGACAAAACCCCGGTAAAACAAAACAATGACACATTGGTTAGCTGTATATTGTCCTCATTGCTGATATAAGGTCAGACTTTTTCTATTGTCTGGTACTTTATACATCAGCATTGAAACAAGACAACTGAAACTTTTCACCAATCTTCTATATAGCAGAAAAGGATACTGACATATATGATAGCAATAATAAGATGAGGCAGAACACCTATATGTTCTCGTCTTCTATCTTTAGGCTCTGTTGCTGTCCAAAACAAGGCATCTAAAATGTCTTGTCCAAAACTAGAAAACAACCTGTCAGCCATCTGAAAAAAAGTCACATACAGAAGTAAATTACACATTTTATCAAATCTTGTGAAACATTGGTCACCGTTTTTTTTAACCCGCCATATGAGAAATAATTGTAACACTATAAAACTAGAGGAATTATTTCAATCACAGTTTTTATAGTGCAACAATTATTTCTCAGATGGCGAGTTAAAAAAGCCAATTCTAGATACAGATACAGATGAACACTTACAAATATAATGAAATTCATCACCTAAATCATTTATGTTACAAAGAGTACAATTTCTATTATTTCTTTCTATCCCCTGTCATCTCCCTGTTTCATATTCTCAATCATATGACTTTACCCTGAGTTGTGTATATTTACAACTCATTGGGTCCACAAGTGTGAAATTTTACCTGGTTGTACAAGTGGGAATATAATTTTCAAAAGTTAAACAAGTGAGAATGAACAATCCTGATCGGTAAGCTAAGTGTGGTTGTATATTTTCTAGCTATTATCTTACCTCCAACATGTTGAAGAAGACATACAATTTGATGACAGCTTGGCCTCGTACAAGATGATACATCATGGATGTGTCTATGTAATTTACTATGAAGAAGGACACTACTAAAATGATACCTTTAAGTATATCACAGATCTGAGCTGGTTCAAGTACTTGACACCTGAAAATATTTCAATATACCGGTAAAATATGACAGTGTGTACATGTGTGTGGTATCCAAACACAAAACACTTCAGAATCATTGTTTATAAAAGTTTACTAGGTATTACAAGGATGTTTCTCAATCTCAGAGCTATGAACATATACCATTGCAGAGCAGGTTCTTTAATGTGTCATTCCTATTGTCACATGGGACCCCAGTTTTAAGCCTCATCCACAAGACTAGGCTTTCACTTTTATGTTAAGATCAGAGAAGGCACAGCCACTAGACCACTCAACCATTAAGGCTTAAATATAAAATTATATCACTATCAGGAATTGATCTAAAAAAATTCAGCTTGAGATTTGACTAAGAGTTGAACAAGTAAAATTGATTATTTTTTTATTTCCTAAATATATGTCTATGTTGATTTACACACATACATATCTATATACATGTAGATCTACGCGTATCTGAGTCATGTCTGATATAAATATGTACTACATTCTGGAAGCCACAGAAGTTCTGTGTCATAAATTGTATTGTGACGTCATAACGCGTGTAGATGTCATAACCCTGTGGATGATAAGCTGATCATTTTGCACTAGTTATAAGGATAACTCTGTGAATATGGGAGAAACATGTATCTATTTCTCCCATCTTTGAAAGATGTAGCTACTGTTTCACCAGGTTGGCATTTCTCTGTTCACACCCTTGGTTGTAGACAAGCTACATTGGCATGATGTAGGGCTTCTACAATGTATGTAATGAGACTGCAGTGCATAACAAGAGGCCCAATGGGCCTTGGCAGTCACCTGAGCAAAACATAATTAGCTCCCATTAGCATTGACCTGAATATAACTGTCCTATTGACTTCTTTGTAGATCTTTGCATGCCAAACATTCTTCATTCACTTTCTCTCTATCAATTATACTTTTCGAGACAATGGACAAAAATATTTCCTGTCAAGTTAAGTTAAAATTAGTCCATTGGTTCTTGAGAAGAAGTCGAAAATGTCTAAACTTTGAATTTTTTTTTTATATTTTCTGTTTACGTAGGTGCCTATAACCTTGACCTTTGACCCCATGGCCTTGAAATTATGTCAAAATGATCTACATAATTCTAAACAACTTTCTCAAATATCTTTGTATACAAAAAGTCAATCAGTGATGAGTTAATAAGCAATTTGAATAAAACTTTACCCTATGTTATTCAAGCACCCCTATTGGCTCATTAATCAAGATATTTCATTTTTCATTTGCAAAGTTTGTAGATATTGACTGTAGAATTATGCATACAAAATTTGAATTCTATCTGATAATTGGTTCAAGAAGAAGATTTTTAAAGATGTACCAAGTTTTGGTCTTTTTTAGTCCCTTTTTCACAGCCCCTTTTCATTCACAAACTTTATGTGGCTTCACATGGGAATGTTATATGCCAAGTTGGGTTAAAATTGGCTCACTGGTTCTTGAGAAGAAGTTGAAAATGTGTAAATGTTAACGAGGGACAACAACGGACAAAAGACGATCGCAATAGGTTACCCTGAGCCTTTGGTTCAGGTGACCTAAAAAGTTGCATCAGATATTATTTATGTATACAAATATGCATTTAAAGAATGGGAGAAAAAATCAAACATGGAGGAAGTTTCAACCCTAAGAATCTGAAAGTCCAGTGAGAGTGAAACCCTTGAATTGGACAACCATATTTTTACCATGTACTGTAGATTTCCTTATAGACACAGATAAGTTACACTGACAGACAAACAAATTCTTCAATATAATGTGAACAATGTTCTTTTTTGTTTAGCAATTTTACACTGAAAATGTTAATGTTGATAAATTTTATAACAGAAACAAACATACAGATGAAACATTTAAATAAACTATTTTAGTTATATATCAACTTTGAACTAAACATATGACATCTTTTTATGGTAAAAGAGGCAATTTGTTGCTGACTAGGATAAATCAATTTTACAGTGGATTCTAAAGGTAATTAGTGGTAAAAAAATTGATACCCTCCTCAGAGGTGGCAGTTTACAGTGCTATAAGCCAAGCTTTGATATAAGTAACTGTTACAAGGTACCCATCAGCCACTTGGGATTAAACTGGCAAAATTCCTCATACAAACAGCTTAGGCACTAGTAAGACTCAAACCTGGGCTGACTACATGTGAAAGATGTGTCTAACAACATGTAATCTAACCACTCTGAATAAGTAAATATACATTGTATTCTTCTGATAATTTCATGTATAGTAGATGTACATGTGTCTTAATTCTGATTGGACTTTAGATGATTGCCTAACATGTAAAATAAACTGTACCTTGGCAGGATAACACCACAGGGGTGTGTCAGTATCTTGAGAAATGCTAGCACTATTCTCAGTGGTAGGAATGTGATAAAGAAAAGGAATGCATCCATGCACTGGAAGAATCCAAACACCACAAACTAGGAAAAAAATAAGACAAATTAATATCAAAAGCAGCATTAATGAGTTATTGTAAGCAATCAAAAATGTAGATTTGTAAAAAAACATAAAAAAATAAAGGTATGTGTAAGTGTAACTCTACTCTATGTCGTAGTTAAATTATTCATAAATATATATAGGATTACTGTAATACTGATCAATTTCCATGAGTTCACCAAGTATTGTTTGTTTGTTAAATGTTAACATCCCACTAAAAACTTGCACATACTCAGACATTATCCAGCAATGGATCTGACACTGCACTTAATCATAGACATTATCCAGCAATGGATCTGACACTGCACTTACTCATAGACATAATCCAGCAATGGATCTGACACTGCGCTTACTCAACAATGGATCTGACACTGCACTTACTCATAGACATTATCCAGAAATGGATCTGACACTGCACTTACTCATAGACATTATCCAACAATGGATCTGACACTGCTCTTACTCAGAGCAATGGATCTGACATTGCACTTCTTCATAGACATTATCCAGCAATAGATCTGACACTGCACTTATTCATAGAAATAATCCAGCAATGGATCTGACACTGCACTTACTAAGACATAATCCAGCAATGGATCTGACACTGCACTTACTCAAAGACATAATCCAGCAATGGATCCAACACTGCACTTACTCCTAGACATTATCCAGCGATGGATCTGACACTGCACTTACTCCTAGACATAATCCAGCAATGGATCTGACACTGCACTTACTCTTAGACATTATCCAGCAATGGATCTGACACTGCACTTACTCCTAGACATAATCCAGCAATGGATCTGACACTGCACTTACTCAGACATTATCCAGCAATGGATCTGATAATGCACTTACTCAAAGACATAATCCAACAATGGATCTGACACTGCACTTACTCATAGACATTATCCAGCAATGGATCTGACACTGCACTTACTCAGACATGATCCAGCAATGGATGAGGTGTCAGAAATTAATATTACATATATTTGGGATTTATGTCAATACAGTGTTCTATAATGTTCCAGAAATATGGGATCTTGATTTAAGTGACAACTCAAAACTGGTAATATTTACAACTAATAATGTATGTTGGGTACTTGAAAAAGAAACAGTTGAAACTTAAGTCTTAAAAAGTACTGTAGAGTTGATTGTTCCTTCACCAAGCCCTAAGCAAACTTAAACCAAGGTTCCATGTCACAGCAGGCATCGTATGTTAGAGGTTCTTCACTAGATTGACATACATGTAGGTCCATAACACAAATCAAATTACTCCATTACCTGTAGCTTTTTCAAAAAAAAAATTCTTTCTTCTTTTACTATATAGCTTGATATACATGTACTATATATATATATATATATATAGGTGTGTGTGTGTGTATGTGTGAAATTCCTATATATATTTATTGTAAAAATCTTACTATTGGTAAATGCATACTACACTGGACTTGACCATATATTCTCAAAAAGTATATATGTATTTTAATTTTTTTACTACATATATCAATCTACAAGTAAAAGATGAAATAATTTCTTTTTTTGGAAAACACAGCTAATGCCCCTTTAGCCTGCAGCTGGTCTCCATGTAGGTGTAAAATCCTTGCTGTACTTACTGTTCTATTCAGAAAAAATTGCTGATTTCTATTTACACACAAAGTTAACATAGTTAAATTACACATTTTGTTGGCTATTTTACATAACTTGTCTCCTACTTAAAGAACTATCGGGTATTATAACACGTATAAGGGGGAATAGTAATATACTTAATTTATATCATGTCGGACGACTGATGTTCTGGAAAGAAAAGGTACATGTATATATAAAAGTTTGTTGTTAGTATACATGTACGGGCCATATTGGACAGGGTGTTGTTAAAATATGCTTAGAATACACATATTAAACAGTGAAATATCATTACAGTATGCCCACATACAACAACTGCATTAATTGTATTTATAAGTCATATATTTATATCATATTTACTTTTGATGTCTCAGAATTATCACATTGAAATTCCACTTAAATCAAAGTCAGTTTTCCTTTTAATTACCACTTAAATCAAAGTAAGTTTTCCTTTTAATTACTATAATACTATTAATGTTTAAATTATTATCTTAAAAGTACCTTGATAGACCTTGTGAAGTCAAAGGTTGACTTTTTGTTATCAGACACAGTATTCTGATTACCCGTTCACCCTTGAAAACATAAAGCAGCTCAAATATCGTGTGAGTATCAGACAGAGATGGTACTAGCAATAGCTTTAATCATTTCATCAAGCAAAATTTCAATATTATTTTCTGCAATGAAATATCCAACTAAAACTATGATTTCTACATTTCTTTTGGTAGAACATGACATGAAAATTAAGAATATATACATGTAAGTGAAACATGTAAATATAAAAAAGAAACTTCTACATAAGTATTACTAAAGGCAAACTGAAATAAAAAAAAAAAAGTGGGTTGTGGCCACAGATTCTGAAGTGGATTTGTTTTCTGTAATGTTTTACCTAGATAACTGGAGTTCAATATGAAATAATTATAAACTGCAAACATTTTATACATTGTAATAATATAAAAATCTTCATGAGACATGTATGTGTGCCTATATACAGCAGTATACTAGACACTTCAATTTCTAATTCTTCCTTTTTCAAGTGTCAACCAATTTACTTTGAATGTAAATGTAAATAAATATAATACTATACATACAAATGTACTTCCTTGATTCATTTCAATGAGCTAAACAAACTAAACGAAGAGGTTATGTCATATGTACTTAACCTTCAAAAGGTCAAAAATCATTATGCATTTTTACAATTAATATTTTTATTTGTCCTGCAGTCATGAAATCTACGTATCTAAATGCAAATTTCATTTGTCTGAAAACAGAATTGTAAAAAGTTATTGTTCAACGACAGATTTTAAGCATCTGAAAAACCAGGGAAACGCACATGTGTTGTACATGTACGCATGTATATCCCTGGAAAAAAATTAATGCACTTGGTTTAAACTAACACTGAAAAATTGAATTTTTTATGCCCCTGACCTGAAAGATCTGCCGGGGGCATGTAGTGTTTTAATCGTCCGTCTGTCTGTTCACCTGTTTGCATGTCTATTTGTCTGTCTGTCCGTAATTCTGTCTCGCTTACATATAAACTGCAATATTTTAAGTTTTGATTTTGATATAGTAACCAAACTTAAGACTGTAAGTTCATCTAAGGGTTGCTCACACTTCACTGACATCACATGCCCATGGGGGTGGGGTGGGGTCAAAATGTAGTACATTGCAAAAATTTGCTTTGACCGAGGGTATTTGTGTTTCAAAAACGCATTTTTTTTTTTTTTAGAAATTCTGTGTTTTGAAACAGGATCTTTTCCCCACAATATTAAATTGTTCTGTTGTACAATGGCAAGAAAGTTTCACTTGCAAAAATGACTACTGTCTGCAAAGCTCAGTTCAGAAATAAGAAAATCTTAATTATTTTGAATTCAAGAAATCCAGCATATACTCAAAGTCAGTTATGGACATTCCAATTTTCAAGAGGTACACAATGTACTTGAAACTGTAAAGAAAATGAAAGAAGCTGGGTTATATGAATCATGGTTAAAAAGATTGACAGCTTGTTTTAATGTCCCTTTCTGGGGAGAAACATTCAGACTTAAACTTGTATGTATTCACTTATTGTTTATTCGCATATACTTTTATCATATTTTTAAACTAAAGGTATATACTAATTGATTAGTTAGCTAATCACAGAAACATCTGACGTGCAGATCTAATAATAACCTCTTAAAATAGTATGGAAATGAGATATAAAAAACGAAGTATGGGAACCAAAACAAAGTGTCTATGATAAATAGCCTATGCTAGAATCAGCACATCATGTACAGATCTACATAAATCTTACATTAGCCCAGGTTCCTTGATTATACCTTTTTGAAGAGGACATACATTTGGCTTAAATTCTGTCCCCAATTTGAATTAATTTGTTTGGTAAAATCAGTTGCTTTCTTCATACTCATAGCAAAACGGGCCATGCCGTGACACATTTTCACCGCAACATATTGATCCATTTAACTAAATATTTTGCACTGCAGCCGTCAGAAATTTGTCAGTTGCTTATCTGATTTGTAATTTTCATGAATTCATCTGCATAAAGTTGTGTCACAACATAATTGCAACTATTTGAGATGTGAATTCCAGGTACTGGTACTCACTATCGTGTACATATCATTCTGACTCCATTATGTATTCCTGATGTTCTTGTTGATTGGCTGATGGTAAAGCGGTCAAAGCATTTGAAATACCATAAACAGTACAAACGTGGTGTTTGATCTGTCAAACACTTTACTTGGTGTAGAGTCAAACAAGGTATGGTACGGTGTCACACGGTGATTTTTTATGTGCAACACTAGTAAAACACTATCACTCTGTGAAAAATAATGTAAAGGATTACCTCTCAAAATGAATGACTTGACACTCCAATATGCAATGAAAATCGTCTGTGTGTAACAAGCTTACATGGGCAGTTAATCTCCGAGTGATAACTTTTTGGATATCCTGTTTTTACAAGGCAGTGCCGGTATTTACGTTTAAATTGTAAACAGAACTTATATTATGAAGATGAAAATAATAATTAGTTTATTGAACAATTTGATCAGACAAAATGAGACTTAAATTGAAGTTTTTTTCCGATATATTAAGCATAATATATCGTTGCTTCATCAAGTTGTTGGCAATAGTATATCAACATTTGTTCTACATGTACCGTATATAAAGTATAAATAGTAGATCTATTATATCTAGATTCTGTAAAACTTGACTAAAACAAAATTTATCGCTACATGTATATTGTATAACAATCACGGAACACATTACTAGTTCAGTCTCTGTGTGAATTAAATAGTAAATAAATGCCGTAATGGAAAATTAAGTAGGCCTATGCCTATTAGCCTAGTACTTTCCTTGGTAAGTAATGACAAAATCCAAAAGCACTAATTATAGAATAGGATATGACATTTCTTAATGTCCACACTGTAGTAGCAAGCCAGGGTATTCTTTAAGCAGGAGTGATTAAATGGAGACACGTCAGCAATCGGTTGAATAACACTGACACTATTATAAGGTGATTCATTTCAATTCCTTTTTTTGTCATTTACAAATGTCTTAAAATCATTTATTTAAAAAATTATTGATTTTTGAAAATAAAAATAAGGGCAGATATACATCTTTATTGATGTGGTTACATAAATTTAAAAAATCTTTTTAAAAAGAGATGCAACATTTTGACACCTGATTTTTATATCCATCTTATTAAATTGAGGGAGATAATTTGTATACTTCTTTTGCACTCGTGTATTTAGCCACAGACTCGAAGATACACGTGTAAGTGAATTAACTATCATCACAGTTATACAATATTACTATTTCTTTTTAATGTTTGATAAAACAGTAGGTTTGAAATGCCAGACTTTATTACTTTTTTAAACAATTTATTACATGTACATGATCAAATTGGACTGGTGTCAATTTCAGGTGAACACTGAAAATTTTTGAGTCATGTTTCTGTCAGTCGTATTTTGAATAAAATAAACAATGTAAATTTTAATTGAAGTTAACAGTTAAAAATATTAAGATATTTGTCAACATTTTCGATGTTCGATGCAGCCAACAATGATCAGCACATCAAGCGTACAATGTACTTGGTCTGCTTGGGATAATTTAGCAAATCAATTCCAATGCTCTCAGAAAAGAAGCTGTTGTAACTTTCAGAGTTTTTTCTGTCATAATTTTAGTAGTAGTACGATTAACAACATTTAGCGAAGGGCAGAGTTTATTTATATATAAGAGTACAACTGAACATGACATTACTGAAGTGACTGTGATATTCTCTGTCTAACAAGACATGGGATTTACATCTTGTTTATTACATGTAGGGTGCAAGGCTGTAGTGATATTTAATTAATCTAGGCACCCCATGAAGAAGTTTAATCCAAAATGCTTCAGCTGATGGTGTCACACAGAGTTTCTCGATGTCAAAGAAATATGCCGCCATAGTGTAGAGTGAAATTTTGCGTATGATTACACTATAGTTAGAAAGAGAATCACAATGTTTTTTGGTGTTTTTGTCATCATTTTCGCAGTGTAGAGTGTTTGACAGAATAAACACCACTTTTGTACTGTAAAGATAAGGACTAGTACTCTTTAGATTGTCAGCCAATCATATCTGAAGCATACATTGTAGCAAGGATTCCATAAATGGTATGTCACATCTTTCACCGAAGTAAATTTAGAGATTTCATATGGAATTCCATTACTGTAGATTACTTTTATTTCGTGTGTACCACATTTCGCGAGGTCATCTTCCTTTGTCATTTTGCGAATATCTGAATTCACCTTCATAAACTAGAAAACATTTGAATTTGAGACCTCTACGAATGTAACGCGTCGATCGTATTACAAACGCAGGTTTTTTTAGTAAGAGTTATGTCCCTTCGATGTTTGCAGTTGTTTTATGTCCCTTCGATCATCGATGTTTGCATTGATTTATTTTTCATTGAATATTTTGTGATATACTTAGGCTATTTATATATAGATAGGTGATTTCTAATGTCATTGTCCGTGAGGATGATTATTTATTTTGTTTCTTTCTAAACGTCCACGGGTTGTAAGATCTAGTTGTAAAGCCGTTATGCAATTAGAGTCAATCACAAACATCCGGGTAATCGCATTGACTGTCACTGCAAAACTGCTGTACGATAAGATCTACAATCCCGCATGGACACTGCAGAAAAGAACCAAGTAAATCATCGTCCTAACGGACAGTGATACTGGCGAAATATCATTTAATCAACAAATACATTCTGTGAAATCGGGAGAAACTAAAAGAAAGACAATGGACAATGGATGGATAAAAGAATGGGGGAGGACTAGTGGGTGACTAAAACATGTCACAGTAGAAGTAACATACATGCCTATATACATCTTATTCGCAAAAATTACGCAATAATTGTGTATAAAATTATGCGATGAATTTGAATTCGCGTTCAAGGTGTCTCTCGGATTAACGTGAAATTAAATTTCACGCGAAATAAAAGTAATCTACAGTTATAACTCCGCTAATACGAAAAAGTTTTGAAAAGTTTTTCATGTCCCTCTGTTAGGAGTGGTTTTCTAAAGAAAATGTCAAATGTTACAATAACTCTCCCGAATGTGATTTAATCCCCAGAATGTAGCTTTAAACATGAAGTGCAAGTGAAGAATAAATTATAATAAAAGAATTGTCATCCACTTCCCTCTTGACTTGTTGAAATGTACTGTTTTAAATATGGCACCAACACCGGGATGTTGATTTAGTATGGTAAACTGCCTACCATAAACTATTTCTGGGGATATCAGAGGATTGGTTTTAACAATCAGGATTGATTGCTATATTTAGTTATTAATCATTTTTTTAATTAGGGAGTGAAAATTATGTCATAGATGATATAATAAAGAACTGTGGACTATTTTACAATTTCCAAAGTAAGCTGAGCTGCATAATTAGTAGTATCAAACAATGAGCAAGTGTAATTAATGAGCCATGGTCTCCTTTTTCTTCTATTCTGCTTGACAAAACAAACAGATTGTTTTAAAACTTCAAAATCTGTGCCCATCGTATTGCCAACCAAACAAAATTTGTCTTATTCAGTTATTGCTTATATTTCAAAATTAATATGATGTAATTACAATGTACTAACTTTCTCCAACTCTCTAGGTGTTTTCATAAATGTGTAAACTCTTTGTCTTCTCTCTGTAAACTTGGCCTTGTCCCTCTCTAACAAGTATCCTCTTGTCAGCTCTGATGTGATATAGCTCATTACAGAAATACCTGTGCCAAGAGAAAAGACAAATTATCAATAAGATTATAAATGAATTATATTTTATTGATGAACTTGCAAAATGTAATGTGTATATTTTGTGAAAATTCATTGAGAATTTTGATGACAATCAATCTGAACTATATTCAATATGACATTTATTGAAATACAGTAAAAACTCTTTTTACATGTACCACTACATTCTGTCCTCTATGAATATGGCATTACAATGAGTGTGGTAGTACAATGAATTTTCTATGTTGGGATTTTGGTGCTCTGGATGTCCAATAACAATATCGATGGTCATCTTAGCAATGGTTATGTAAATGGGAGCAAGGCTACATTTTCTTCTGTACTCTTGTCCCCAGAATTAGAGTCATTACAAGTTGCTGGAATATCAACTCTGTAATGTTGTCATAAATTGATTTCTTGGGATCAAGCCAAAGCATATGTTGCTGTATGGGATTAACAGCACATTATATTGACGGGAAATTACACATACATTTTACAGAAAATATCTTACATAGACACGTATTGACCTTGGGTTTTTAAAGTGCTACTGAGGGGAAGTACAATATAAGGTACAATACCATCCTGTCACTTACAAAAATTAATATTGATGAAGCAATGTACTTGTATATAACGACCTCCTTTGAGACAAAAGAAAACCAGTCTTTATAGGGAGGTGGTCTTTATATAAAGGTTGATTTGTACATATATGGTACTATTGGGGACAGCAAAAAACGGTCTTTGTGACCAGGTGGTCATTATACACAGGGGGTCGCTAAAGCAGATTTTACTGTAATTTATAAGCATAAGGTTTTTGGATCAAGATTTAATTTATCTTGTACCCTATGTATCATTATATACAAATCCAAATCTGGGTTAGCATGAACATAGAGAAAGGTAGTTTTAAACAGTGCATTTTTGGCAATTTGTTAAAATAATATGACTGTGGATGGAGATACCCGAGTTTGGTGTTATAAAGAGTACATTAGCTCGTTGGGAAATCTGTTCTTAGTAAGTTTATGGCATTATGCAAGTTTGGTGCTATAACTGGTTGTGGTATAAAGAGATCTTCCTTTAAGAATTGAATAATAATCAGTGATTTAATATCAGTGTAAAATGGCATCTTCTTTTTCCTCAAGATCTACAAGTCCTTCATCTGGTCTTCTTTACTTTGTTTTTATGGTAACCTGTTTATTTTTAATTTTAAGCAATTGAAGCAAGTTTGTTATGGCAAATCAAAACTAAAATCTGTTGCTTTGAAACTCATGAAAAAAGTTATTGATAAAATAAAGACTAACAGAATCTTATACGTGTATGGGTGTGTTGAGTGGATAAGGAAATCTCCATCCAAGTGGTAAGAATTTGTTAGTCCAATCCGAGGGTCTCTCGAAGATTTGGCTTTCAGATTCTTATCACGAGGATGGAGATTTCTGTTTCTAATCAACACACCCATGTTTGATTATTTTTCTCCAATTTTTTTTTTAAATAAATGTTTATGTAGATCGGAGGTGGAGTTGGCTCTAGGGTACAATCCCTATAGGGGACAACCTTAAAATCTTGTGGTATGGTTTTTCAGAGGTGATTTATCATCTCCTACCTCAGATATGGGAGTGTATAAACGGAACGATGAGGAATGCAGATTATCTGTGTTTGTATGTCTCATGTGAGCAGGCACAATAAAATAGCTGGTGGAAATCCAGTCATGAACAAAAAGATCTATTATATACCCTCCAGTGTGCGCGCACGCATGCACGCACAAACCTTGGGAAAGACAGTTTTCTTTTCATGGGCAATCATTGTTTTTACGGGCAAGTTTGCGAGAATAATAGAATCTAACCCTACACTTGAGGATATGGCAAGAGAATCTCAATGGTAGCTCTGTCAAGCTCATGGAGAAAAAAAAAAGATTGAGGTTTGTACTTGTTTAATAATTGTAAAAAGACAGTGTATAGATATGATGCTGTCCGGTGGAGTTGCGCACTTAGGCATTTACCGGTTGATTTACATACGGTTAAAACCACAATCACATTCACAATTTCGTCGAAACAAAAGATTACTTTATAATTATTGAAAACATAGAACAAGAGGCCCATGGCAAAATTGGTCAACATTGCAGAAAACATAAAAATGTGTAAAGGATAAAATCGCTAATAAACATGAAAAACAGTTGGCTCATTGGACCTTAAAAATCACCTGAGTGAAATGTACTTTACAAACAATATACTGAAAAGCAACCAAAAGCATGGTGGTGATCACTGAACAATAGGGAAAAACAGTGCAAAATATAAAAATATCCACTTAAAAGGGGAAATAACTCCTATAAGGGGCAACCTGACAATTTCAACCCTGTTGACATTTTTGTGGATTTTTGCATGCTGGACATTTTTGCTTTTTTCACTTTTACTCTACTTTTCAAGGTAAAGTCAAAAAACATCCAAAAACATGAAAAATTCACAAAAAAGGGGAAATAACTCACATAAGGATTGACCCGACAATCTCCACCAAAACAAAATATTTGTAGATTTTTGCAAGCCGCTCATTTTAAGGTAAAGGGTTTTTCTCTAGCTTTAATAATTTTGGAGATACATGTATTAAATCAAAAATATCTGCTGACTCATTCGTTCTATATTTAGCCATGGCAGCCATGTTTGGTCCTAGCCCCTTTTCATTCGCAAACTTTATGCAACTTTACATTGCTATACTTCCTGTCAAGTTTGGTTCAAATTAGTCCAATGGTTCTGGAGAAGTAGTTGAAAAGTTCACAAAAAACATATTTTCCATTTACTTAAGTGCTTGTGACCTTGACCTTTGACCTCATGACCTTGAAATTTTGTCAAATTCCTAACATCTTTCTCATATATCTTTGTATACAAAAAGTTGATCAGTTTTGAGTTACTGAACAATTTGTAATACAAATATATCCTGTGTTACTGAAGCACCCCCAAGTGGCTCATTTATGGACAGATTTCATTTTCGTTCGCAAACATTGTAGATATTGACTTTACAATCATGCATACAAAATTTGAAACTCATCTGATCATTGGTTCATAATAATAAGATTTTTAAAGATATACCAAGTTTTGGTCCTTTTTGGCCCCTTTCAAGGCCCCTATTGGTCCTATCCCTTTTTCATTTGCAAACTTTATGTGGCTTCATGTGGGGATGTTATTTGCCAAGTTTGGTTAAAATCGGCCTATTGGTTCTTGAGAAGAAGATGTTTGAATGCAAAAGTTAACAGGTGGACGACGATGACAACGACAGACACTGGACCATTGGCTTATAGCAATAGCTCACTTGGCCCTTTGGGCCAGGTGAGCTAAAAAATAATTTTAAAATTCTGTTTTTAACACTAATGTAACTGCAAATAAATACCAACTAACCATTTTCAAAGGCTGCCGCCATGTCCGGTAAAGTTGGGCAGGGAATATGACTGGTTTGTTTACAGTTTATAATATTGATTGCATCATGTCACTATCACAAGAGGCTTGCAGTCGATCATCACGGCTGCTTTGTTTGGATAAATTTATCTGGTTAGACCATTTCAGAAAACCAGCAAAGAGTATCTTAAAGCTCATTTTATGCTCTTTAAATTGTAGATATGATGTTTCATTGGAATGGTATTTCTTATTTTAATTTTAACTACTTGTTTTGGATTACAGTTCCCTTGAGTGGCTTGACCTAGTTCCCATCACTTGAATATACAGTGGAACCTGTCTTGAGAGACCACCCCATCTGCCACTGAAATGTGGTCTCTCAAGACAGGTGGTCTCTCAAAAGAGGTTTTATTTAAAGGATTATTTAACTATGTGGTTTTCAGAATATGGTCTTAAAAGAAAGGTGGTCTTTCATGAAAATGGTCTTTCAAGACAGGTTCCACTGTATTCATACTGCAGTAGACCTTGTCAGTCAAAACATTATGTCACGACATGGCTGATTTGAGTAATATTCAATTCTTTCGGTGAAAAGAAAAAAATCACAACCTATACTAGGAAAATGCTTTTAGTACTTACTAGTTTTTCTTTGAATGAATCATCTGAAAATTACAGGATAATTTTATGACTCACAAAACGGAGACATCTTCTGATAAAGCGAAAGTGAAACTACGTAATTGAAACTTGAGCTGCGCAACTCCAGCAGACGCGCAACTCCACTGGACCCAACTGTAGGATAATCATTATTCAAGCTGTACCAATCGTTTGTTTGGTGAAAATGCATAGATAAACGGTGACATGTCGATAGTCCGACGGTCCGATAGTCCGACGGTCCGATAGTCCGACAGTTAAATCTCATGGCTATCAAGAGGATTAAACAGAACAAAAAGTCACTTAAATATTTGACGCAGTGTCTGCTTTGTCACCACGCAATTTGTAATAACTTTTTAAAAGCCATCTTATTGGGTTCAAACCCATCTTTTCTCCATTAAATTGGTCAAATTGTGTCTTAAGACGGTCATCCCAAACATTTTCCCCTATTTTTAAAATAATTCTCTGATTTTGAATAATTACAAATTGTGTCGTTATTACAAATTGCGTGGTGACACTGCTTCTCCTCTGCAGCGAGTTCATCGAAACTTGACGGGAAGCAACTAGTTTTCTACTTATCAAATATGGCCGCACTGGCTTCTGACTGAACATGCATGGATAGTGCTCAGGTATGCGACCCACATCGAACCGTCGGACTATCGAACCGTCGGACTATCGAACCGTCGGACTATCGGGATGTCCCCAGATAAACGACAGAGGGCAGGCTATGTAAATGATTTGTAATTGTATATCAATATACGGACAGAATTTCAGGTTCCTGTGATCTAAGTTATTTCTGATTAGAACACCATATTTTTTTCAGGAAGTATGCAGTAACACATAATAATTTATTGTAAACAATTTGTCAAAAGGGTGAATCATCCCTTTAAAGAAATAAATAAAATAGATAAATAAATAAATGTAAAAGACACTACCATGAGTATGTATACCTAGTTAGTTTTGATAAAAAATCAAAATGAAAATACATGCTTCCGTTGAGAAATCGAAAAAAACTGATGATTTAATGAATCCTGATAACTATATTTTTATAAACTGTCTGCCTTATGGACATACGTTTCGGTCCTGTGCTGTTTGGCGATGATGAGGTCATGGAAGGTGGGGGCTCTTTTTCATCCATATGGTGACCTCCTGACCGTGCAGAATCTGCTGTCAAATTTTCGGTCGCAGGTTTCTCTGATTCCTGACTTAATGACATTTTGGAAGATTAGCCTACTATTGGAACGATCATTGTGGTTCGTGTCGTCTGTTTAATCAGCTGTATGCTTAACGATGTTTACATCTTAAACCAAATGTTTCCTATCTGCAAACATTGTGATAACCCCGAACACCGGTTACCGGAAGTACACTTTATAGCATTTCCAAACGTTTAAGAGTTCTTTTCATGACGTGTTGTCAAATCAAATGGCAGAAAAGGGAAGCAAAGATTCTACCCCTCCCCCGTTGCTTTTAATGCCACCAGGGGGAGGATTGACATTGAACCCTCCTAATCAACAAAGTCTCTTCATGCCCGTTGTTCAATCTGAACCATCCCTCTTAGGATCAGGTATTTCACAAATAATTTGAGACGTTTTTGACATGATGAAGATTCCCATTGGCATTGTCACGACTGTGGCATATGGAATGCTATTGCAATAGTCATTGTTTTTATTGAACTGTTCAGTTTTCTCTATGGTCATGTCGTCTGTTAATTATGGTTTTTCGGCTTTATTGACCATCTGAATAAGATAATCACATACATATTTTGGAATTGGATCTAAAGCACATATTGTAAATCGATCATCACCATATGTAAATGGTTGTCATTTTCCGGCGGCACGATTTTTTCCAAAAAAACACACTCAATTAAATATAAGGTCATGTCATTTTAAATGCATTTTCTTCTGTTTAATATTTTCATAGACAGCTAGTCAACATTTTCGGCTTTTATTGACCATTTGAATGAAGAGATCAATTATTTGCTTTCACATTCCTGAAATAATATTTTGTGTCAAATTTTGGATAAAAAATTCTACATATTGAAAATGATTAATCGAAAATCACCATATGTAAATTCTGGTTGTCACTATATTTTTCAGAAATACCAAATTGGAACAGCATTATCAAAGTAAAAAATTTACAGTCATTGATATTCACATATTATAATAATGACCAATTTTGGATGTTTTTTGGGTCTTTTTGGGTCAAGCATATACACTACAGTCACATATTTTAAAGACTCCAGTTACATTGCAAGTCCAGTTTACATTGCCATGAGCATTGCAGGGATCTCCATGATCTGTTTAATTATCGCACTGCGCCATAATTAAATTTCCTTGTGCCATTGTTATTGAAGTTAAATTTCCAAGTGCCATGGCAAAATACTTTAAATAAATTTAGTGTCATTTTTGTTACTGTTTTTTTGTTTTGATACAAGCTTATTTATCTCCGATGTTGGAGAAATAATATACAGGTAAATTGATAGGCCCATATAGACCTTCGAGTCATTGAATTTTCATTTATTTTCACTCTAAACATGCACAAAATACTCACGGTTTGGGTTAATAAATAATCCATCCTTAAGAAGGGTACATTACATTACCGCAACATTTTTAAAAACCACATTACTGAGACATACTCATTTGAGCGACAAAATGTACTACTTTATTGTCATCATTACAGCAATATTACCTCTTAAATTAGCCATAATAACATACCTAAGTATTGCTGCATGCCACAGGGAGGTAGAAGTAGGATTTTGTGCAGGATACATTTATAAATATATATTTTATTATTTATTCAGACAATTATAAACATTGGTTATCAATATTACATGCATTTTAAAATCAAGGTGAAAAAGGTACATGTAATAAAGCTTTGAATGCTGAGAAACCATGAAATTTGTAATAATGACGCAATTTGTAATACAAATTTCGGAAGTCTTGGATTTCTTGTAAATATAGGAGGTAATGTTATAAATGGCCGTGTCAAGATGCAATATGTCCAATTTAATGAAAAAGATTGATTTGAACACACTACGATGGATTTTTTTAAAAGCTATTACAAACTGTGTCAAAGTGCATTTTTTCAAGACAGAACCAACATAATTTGTAATAGATCTCTAAACTTTAGATTTTATCGTCAATACCACCTACAACTACTATGTCTATATATTTTAACACACATTCTGAGATGATATGCAAGTAATCAGACATGGGATTTTTAAATTTTATCACAAATTGCGTCAATTTGCATTTTTCAAAAATGGTAAAACCGAAGCAATTTGTAATAAATCTTTAGTGGTTCGTTTCCCTTTGAAATCTGCCTTACAAGGATGGATCTGTTATCTTTTTTTTTTTTTTTTAACTTTGTGGTAATCTCCAAAAAGATAGGTCCGGGGTTCGAATCCGTGCTAGGGCATGAATGTTTTACCTGGTTTTTTTTTCGGACGACAAAACAAAAAAAAAATGCATCCCAGTGTCTAAGTATGTGTTTCCATGTTAAATATACTACCCTTTGAATTCCACCCTTGTTACATAGATTTTTAAGAGAAAGTAAACTTTAGAGACTTATTACAAATTGCGTCGGTTTTATTTTTGTTGAAATTGCACATCGACGCAATTTGTAATAAATTTGAAAAATTTCTTTGTAAGAGTCTAATTCTTTTTAAATTACCATTTAAGGTCATAAATGTTGAAATATCTGAACCTGTAAGTTGTAGGTTATGTTGATCATAAAATAGAAGTTTGGAGATTTATTACAAATTGCGTCAGATTTGTGAAAAATCGCATCAACACAATTTGTAATAAACTTCTAAAATTATATTCAAAGTATAAAATTAATTTCATTTTTATCAATCACATGCATTCATCAAATGTTAGAAAACACTAGCTTCACCATTGTCACGTAGATTTTTAAGAGAAACAAAACTTTAAGAGTTTTAATACAAATTGCAAAGACGCAATCTATAGAAAATTTTAAAAATCACTTCATAAGGCTAGGGTATGATTATTGTTGAATCATCTAATAAGGTCCTAATATATGTTAAAATATTTAGGTCTGAGAGTTGTAGGTTGCGTTGATATACATGTACAGGATGTTAAGATATCTAGATTTGTGAGATGTAGGTGGCATTGATCATAAAATCGAAGCTTGGTGATTTACAAATGTATTACAAATTGTGTCAGATTTGCATTTTTGCATAAGGTCGCATCAATGCAATTTATAACAAACTTCTAAAACTTATATTCAAGGTATAAATTTGTATACATGTATAGTTATATTATAAAGTTATCAACTGAAGTTATGAAATATTGAGAAATGCTATATCCACCCTTGTGATGTAGACTTTCATAAAGAGAAACAAAGTTTTAAAGATTTCTTACAAATTACGTCGGTTCTGTCTTTGTTGAAAAATGCACATAGACACAGTTTGTTATAACTTTTAAAAACTTTGTCGTAGTGGGTTCAAATTCATCATTTTCATTTAATTAGTCATTATGCATCTTGGCGTGGTCATCTCTAACATTGTCCCTGAAATTTGCAAGGAATCTCGGACTTTGAATTTTTTATTACAAATTGTGTCGTTATTACAAATTGTAGTTTGTTCAATTCTCCATTTTCATACTTTTCTTTGAGTTCTCTCTTCTGTTGTACATTGTCATTTTCCTTTCTCGATAATGACAACTCCTTGCCACTCTTCAATTTTCAAATTCAATTTTTCTGCACACATTTGATTTTCTCTAAAAAGTCATATATATTTGGGTGTGAATTAAAAAGCATCTGTCTGAATTCTTGCCATTACACGTAATTAGTACTCATTTGTATGTATGTGATCTAATGTGTTGCATGTCGCAGTAATGTCGACCCATTATTCTTTTTATATAGAAAAATAATGTCACGGTAATGTCGACTGAAAATGAACAGATGATGTCACGGTAATGAGTTATGTATTTTTACAATGTCGCAATGACATGTTCCTCCCTTTAAGAATCTATCATTTTTTATTTTTTTAAGCTGTGACAGTGATACACAAATCAATGCTACTGACATTTTATTGTATATGACTGGATCCCACAATCAACATTTAATACTGTTTTGACCATGTATAGAGGTGACTTTCAATACGTTGGATTTTAATAAAGAAAAACAATGCATGAATTGAACAGATTATTACAGGCTGATATACATGTACATGTAGATAATTCTGTTGTGTTGAATGTTGAAGGCTTTGATCCTTAAAGAAAAACGTGTCAAGATTGAAGATAATAAATCCTTTATACTTGAATCAATGATTGTGTATGTATACATACATGTAAGTACAAGTTCCCAATACAGGTGGCTAAGCCAAAATTAGTCATCTTTTATACTGGCACTTGTTTGTGAACACTCCTTCTCTGTGAGAAAGAGTAATCCCCTATTTATCTAGGAAATTATAACCAAAGCTTAAATTCTATGTCAAAAGACTTGTACATGTAGACCAAGAGAAAACTATGAAAAATATCAAGATAAAGAAATATGTCTGTTTTGATATATATAATATAATACCATGGGTACAAGTTTTTAAAGTGAATAAAGAAAAACCCAAATTTATATATTCACCTTCTCAATAAATTTTAGGTAAAGCTTCTCTGCAAGAAATTATGATTATGACCTTTTACATTTAGGTATCAACGTGATGTTAAAATCATCTTATTATAATTTTAAACTCTTTGGAATAAAACAATTTTACAAAGCTAAAAGTGGGTATGACATCTCAAGAAAAAAAATCAAACTATATACCACATGCTTCGCTTTCTATTGGTCCACATGTACAAAAGTAAGTATGGTAGTCAGATTGAAAATCAAATTTTGTTAAACTTACAGTTTTGTAGTTTTTATCAAATATTCCTATTATTAGACTTATAAAAATTGTGTAATGTACAATTGATACATGTTTATAAGAAATGTTGATTTCAAAGTTGAAATATGATGGACATGATATTTTTCCTTTTCTAGATGAAGAAGGTGAGGCAGATAGCTTTGTTGGACAGACTCCTCCCATGTCATCCAGCAATACACCCGCTAAACCGACAGCTATTGAACACTTTCAGAAACAGCCATTGTCTGGATCTGATCCATTTTCTCAAATTGGTCATAATCCTCATCCTCCTACATCAAGTTTTCAATCTCAAGTGGCACCCCCAATGCCTCCTCCTTCATTTTCAAGTCAGGGACCAAGTATCCCATCACCACAAGTAACACCACAGATGCCATCTCAACAGGCACCAACACAGCAGCTGCAATACACCCCAAATGGTAAATGTTTTGAGGTGAATTAATATGTAAGACTTATAATAAACAATAGATAATGCGAGGAGAAAGGTTGGAACCATTTAGAGGCTCATCTATTGAATAATCTCATACAGGGATTACCATAGCTATTTAATTGTATTAGTGCACCATGCTTGAATTTTCCCTGCCATCCATATATCATCTTTGCTATGCTAAAATTTCCTTCCCTCAATAATTTCAGTTTCACTACTTTTCATTGTTTAAATGTCAGCAAGCCTCAGGGTTTGTCATTCAAGAAGCTTACCCTCAGACTGAGATTCCTTTGTCATACCCTCAAAGTAAGGGTAGATTCTATTAATCATGATGACAACTATTTCAAATCTTAACTTCCCCAGTATTAAAGGTAGACAGAAAGGGTTTTATATGAATTTACCTGCCAAATACAAGGTCTGATCTGTCAGGGACTGTCAAGTTATGATAAAATTTAAGCTCTGACTATAAATCTGACAACTCTCTTCTGGGTATATTTATATAAGTCATGCATCTTCACTGTGTTTTCCATTTCAGCCTCACAAGGTGGGAATATGTTCAGAAAACAACAAGGTAAACCCAAGTATGCTCAGATGCCACAAGGTACCTATGCCACATCAGGTGGTCAGATGCCATCAGCATTTCCAGGACAGCTGCCTCCCTCACAACCCCCAAGTTCTATGATGTCACCATTCAATGGGCCTCCAGTTGCCCAGGTATCTGTTTTACTATCTGTTTTTTAATTAAACATACAAATCCACTCATATCCATCAGTTATTTATTATTTAAATGGTATAGATTTGTAAACTTTGGAATCACAAATAATCATTCAGAAAGATTAGAAAATGATATTCTGATCGTATTAACCTCTTTGTACTTGGAACATTTTACAATTGAGTTTCTTTTCATTTAAAAAAATAAATTTTTAAGGTTTATCTATGGCATAATGATATGAATATAAAAATAAATGGTTGTCTGTGACCATATTATACATAATCCTTTTCTTGCCCATTTCTTTAAAAACATTTTCAGCAGTCTGGGAAAATGGACTTAAATTTCAAAAAATACTTATACACAACTTATTTTTCTAGGTAAAACAACCTTAAAATACATGTAAATTCAATACCAAAATCAAATACTTGCATGAATAAGGAAATTGTACACCAAATTTCAATACAGAAACTATGTTGTCTTCCTTTGGGTAATATACGGCAGTATGTTACAGGATTTATACATCTTGTTGTTTAGTACTTAGCAATGTATGTAATTACACCAGCAATTATTTTTTCTTAAATTAATTGCATGTTAAATTAACCATTTTGTGAAAAATATGTTTTATTTCCTGTACAGACAATGACAGACATTCATCTAACATTTGCATCTAGGATTATGCATTGTTTTTATAATCATGGGACATATTTCTGTCCATTTTTTAACATTTTGTAGAAGAAAATCATGAAAAACAAAATAACATTTATTCAAATCATACTGTAGTTGCTTGTGTAGCTTCTTTATTTATTTGCTTTTACAATTAGATTATTTTGTCTAGAATCTGATTCTAATGAATTCCTCATTTTAAGTTCAATGTACACAAACACGGATTGGCTTATGTTGTATAGAATCTGCCTGTAGTTTAGGATCCCATGGTGTCCTTTGTTTGGAGAATATTTCTCATAAATAAAATTAAATTAAAACTTCAGGTTTCACCCACTGTTTCACAGACCATGATGCCAGCTTCCATGACATCGTCTCCAATGCCACCAAAGCCACAATTTGGTGCAGATGTGCCACCTACAATGCCGATGCACGGTGGACAAGGGATATATGCCCCAGTGCAACCACATTGGTGTTACTGCAAATGTGTGGAGAAGAGAGATGTTTGGTATCCATTTTCCCTGCTTGACAGTATGCAGTTAGAAGAGGCATATAAAACTGGTAAATACACATGTGGTCAGGGCATGTAGGCTTTATCTTACTGTCAAATTATCAGAAAATAAAAAGAATCTTATTTTATTTGAATTATTGGTGATATTACTTTTGTTAGTATCTATTGAAGATCTATTCAACACAACCAAAAGTTTTTGAAACGATCAGAATTATCCATTGTTTTCTATAACAAATAATATTTTGACAGCACCTGATGTTTATTATCATACAGGTAATCATAATAATAGCGTTCAGACAGATGGTGGAAGGTATGATGTTAATATATCTGAAAGGAATCGAAGAGCTGTATTCTGGGAGGAAGCTCCAACAGAAGTTAGGAGATGTACGTGGTTCTATAAACGGGAAGGTGACAACAGATATGTCCCATATGAAGAAGAATTTTGTCAGCAGCTAGAGGTAAACAAATCAGACAAATCATCCATGTTAAATATATGTACCATATAAGTGGAGCGAGACGCAAGTTTAGCATATCCACATTAAATACATGTACCAAATAAGTGGAGCGAAATGCAAATTTAGCATATCCACATTAAATACATGTACCATATAAGTGGAGCGAGACGCAAGTTTAGCATATCCACATTAGATAGCAAATAAGTGCACATCAAATTTAGCATATCCACATTAGATACATATACCATATAAGTGAAGCGAGACACAAATTTAGCATATCCACATAAAATACATGTACCAAATAAGTGGAGGGAGACGCAAATTTAATTTTGTCCGAGAAAATTGGAACATAATTTTAGCCAGAAATAATTTTACCAATTTTATAATTAAAAAAGATTATAAATTTATGAAATTTATTTATTCCTGGCTATACATCGTAATCTATTTACACAGTATATATCTAGTAGTATTGTAGTGTAAAACTACAGTCAGAACAGTAAATCATAACTATATTTGTACAATCAGATGAATGTCGCAGCCACTCGACCATGGATTACTATTTACAGTTATTATTAATTCCACCAACTTTTACCTCCGACAAGGAATGAATTATTAGCTATTTTAAATTTTAATGATCTCAACAACCTCATTAATAATGCCAAAATTGAATCCTCCCTAAAAATTCTGCTTATACAGTACATGTATGTTAAAAAATTTCTCAGGGACTGATTCCATTTTAAATTGTTGAAACATTGAACTGTCTTTTACAATTACATGTAAGTGAACATTTTCTGTGTTATACATGTTTCAATTAATCTTACCATACTGATTTATGATTGTATTTATTTTTCCTATACATATCATTTTTTAGGATGAATATAGAAGTGCTCTCCAAAACAATTCCTGGCACCGGAGATTGGAGTTTCCTGGTGGCGAAACAATTGTAATGCACAATGCTAATGTTATCGTTCATTTCCAGTCTTCAGCTCAGCCAGATGAGTGGGGAACTGTTCAGGTATTTAACTTAATCTCTATCATGTCTATGTTTTATTTGTTTATACATTTATCAGTTTTAGAAGTCCTGTATACCTTAAAATACAGAATGTTGGTTAAGTGAGAAGACACCCTTTAGCACATGTGATAGTTTCTTTCATTATGTAGTAAAGGGTTGAGTTTGCTGACTATTTCATATTTAGGCAATCAATGAAAGACAATGTAACAAAATATTTCACCTCACAGAAATTACTTATCACATGTGATTATATCAGTGGGAGGTTCCCTGTAATGGGTTTCTTCTGTATGCAGGCCTTTTTCTGTACTTTCCATGGCGTTAAATATACTCAGAGGGCCAATATTCTGTCCCATTTCCAATGCAAAATGCATTTGTTACCCAGCTTGATGAAAACAAAATCTCAGTTTGGTAAACAGTCCTCTACCATAATGAAAAATTAAATGTATGCAAATGTACCGGTATCTAAAATAGATGTTCCATAACATAAAGATTTACAGATGCAAACTATTTTTCCCAATTTAACACAAAGTCACATAAAAAATTTGCAATTGTGTCGCCAATGGCATTTTCCCAAAGTTGGAAGAAAAAGGCCTGGGCCTGAAGTCATCAAATTTACTCAATACTAAAGCTCGACCTTTATTTCATTATTTTGACTACAGAATCGCTCATAAAACTTCAAATTTGAGTGAACAGGAAACATGTTATAATTTTACATCAGTCACATATAAATTTTTGTGTCACACTTATGATATTCCTGTAAAAAATGAATAAATTCGTTGACTACAGTACTCAAAATTTGAGTATGTACTCAAACAATTTTTTGATATATCTGAAAATTTCTTCAAATGAGCAATAACTTCCACCATTATCTACAATTGTATGCCATCAATTTACAAACATGTCCATTAACTGAATAAATTTTGCTTGCTTTTTCCTTAAAATCAAGAAAAGTTAGTTGAGCTTGAGTACCGAGTTAATTTGGTGACTTCGGGCCCTGGTATGCATGGTTAGGCATGTATTAGTCACAAGTTAGTGATGCACAATGTTCTTGTGTGATTTATTAGTACATTTGTACTGACATTTACAGCATTTCACGTTGTGTACTATGATTATTTCTCTAAGAATTATGTTTGTACATTGTACTTAAGAGATGAATTTGCTGTAAAACAACACAAAGAAAAGACAAGATGTATTTTGATAAACTCTATTCCCCCATGATCTTAGGCATTAAAGATGAATTTAAACTCCTATAACTCTGACATATATTGTGGAATGCTGGCCATAATGGAACTGAACCCTAAATCTCACTGAGATGTAAAGCAATGTACCAAATTTGGTGGAAATTAGTGGAAAAATACCAAATGATTTGATGGACAGGAATATGTTTCAAACAAACAAATGTACAGACAAACTGGCCAAAAACAAGCTGGCTTCTGGTCCTTGATCCCATGAACATAACAGATACTTAAATAAATACATGTATCTCTAACGTAGCCAATTTACAAAGCATCAAGTTAGTTTAAAATATTTCAGCTTGTAATCATGCAGTATACATGGATAAACAAATTCATAAAGAATTAAACAAAATCTGAAAGTTTATTTTCTCATTTTTGGTAGTTCGGTAATAACATGAAAAAGGTAGACATGATTTATTATTGTACTTGCATGAAAAGTCTGAAATTGATGATTGTAAATTTCAGTATGAACTGTCAAATCTTACTGTAGTATTTAGTCATTCTTTTTTTCACATCTTTAGTCTCATACCAGTCGATACAATCATACAAGTCTTACAGCAATTCTTTATAAAATATCTGTACATTCTCTTTTTAATTTGATTAAATACTGAAATGATGATTCTCAGATAAAACTTTTCCTTTGCATGTAATTATTTCTGTTTCAAAACTTGTGTTCCTATTGTTATATTTACAAATATCTGCTTACCAACCACATTTTTTCTATAAAAGCTCCATTCTTTATATCAGCGATTTTTCTGATAGTTCAAATACATACAAATGTATACATGTATATTAGAAAAAGTCTCCAAGTATGATACCTGTACGAACCATGTGACTCCTGCATGGACAACTTTTCATTTTTATCCTGGAATTTAGGTGGCAAGAATATATTTTATTTCTGAGAATATCCTTTGCCAGGTACATTTATTTTACTTATCAAAAATGCACCAGGGGAATAGTTCCAGGTAATCTAAAGTTACTGGCTAAATTTCTACATGTTCTAGGTGCCAGAGTGGTCATTATTTTAGTTTTCAAATGATATCCACTAACTGAGCACAGGTATAACATAGAACCTAAATACCTATAGAAAAATAAATGAATGACTTTTCCCTATCATATGGTTCAATTAGTAAGTGCTTAGATATACCATGTACATGTATATTACTAAGATAGCAACTCACTCCTCCCTTAGCTGTTAGAATTTTGGTTCATTTGTGTTATCCTAGCATCCTTGATCTTTGATTTACTATTGTTTTACTTTCTGCCAAGACTTTTCTTTTGTATGGAGATGTTACCAGCTTTAGGTGAAGTGCCTTAGATTTTGACCTGTGCTATGGACTGTCACCAGTGCAGTGAAGGTATCTATTATGTTACATGTCTACCGTGACATGGGACCACGATTTTAAGTCTCATCCAAGAGACTCTCATTTCTCATGCTGAACACTGCACGAAGGAACAGTCCATACCTTTTTTTTATGAACTGAGGGAATCAATCTGGGATGTAACTAAAAATGTCGCTCCCACTTAGGAGTCTAATGCTTTACCACTAGACCTTCATAAGTGGTTTCCTTACACATTCACCCCTGAAGACTTACTTGGACTGACTTTTGTCTTTGTACTTTGGCACAGTCTGATGTTTTCAGGAATGCATTAATGAATTGCTGCTTACATTTGTAATAAATTAGAATGTATATGTTGGACTACCGTACTTTCTCACACTGCCTAATATATGTTTTAATATTAATGCCATAAAATTAAATACCAATGAAATTACAAAAGTAATATCCCCCTGCAAAAAAAAAAACCCCAAAAACAAACAAAGAAAAAAAAAACCAAGCAAAACAGAACAATAAAAGACTACAACCTAAAACTAAGACGAAATGGATAAAAAGACTGATACATCTTTTGTTCCATATATCTAGCCCAAAAAAATCAAATAGCTCATAACCAAACTAAAATTTAAATTTTGTATATATGTCTACACCATTTGCATATAAACTTCTTTGATATCCTCCATTAACTTTCTATAATATACTAATTAACATTTTTCCAGGTATTGTGCTAAATTTACCAGTATATAGATATATTTAAAGAATAAGACTTCATGAACAAATGAGAAAAAATTCAGCATCGCTTAAAATTTTGAGCTGCACAAATGATACACATCAGTCTTGTTTATCTATTTTATTAGATGTTCGGTTTGGGATCAGACACCTTGTATGTGAGTTAATTAATGATTACACTCAAAACTAGCTAAAATTAAGGCAAACGGTTTGAAGGTCACCTTATTTACCTATTGCAATCTATAGCTGTATGTTGTTTTTGAAAAGCATGCAAGCTTGAAAACCATTGGGCTTAATTATTTACTTTATATTTGGTATGTAGTGTATCTAAGGTACAGGTAACAAACATTGTGAATTTTCTGCCCTCCGTGTCAGGCATTTACCATACTTTATTTTTGGTATGTAGTGTACCTAGAGTACAAGTAACAAACATTGTGAATTTTCTGCCCTCCGTGTCAGGCATGTACCATACTTTATATTTGGTATGTAGTGTACCTAGAGTACAAGTAACAAACATTGTGAATTGCCTGCCCTCAAGGCCAGACATTTATTTCATGTGTTATGTAGTGTATCTAAGGTACAAGTAACAAACATTTGAATTTTTTGCCCTTTGGGTCAGGCATTTACCATACTTTATATTTGATATGAAGTATTCCTAGGGTACAAGTAACAAACATTGTGAATTTTCTGACCCTTGGGTAAGACATTTACCATACTTTATATTTGGTATCACCATATGTAGTGTTTATAGGTTAAAGTCAGGGGTTTTTGTATGTAGGACTGGGACCTAGGTAATCAGTAATGCCCTCTCAGTCTTCCTTACCTTTAGCATTGAATGTAGCATATGCATTGGTTTTTCGGGTTTTATTGAATGAAAATGATTTGTAGAAAAATTTTGAAAGTAGATGCATTTATTTCAGTCTTGATTTTTTCCTTTCAACTCAGTTTAACCAAGATCCCTTTTAAAAGGGTTCAAAATGTTAAACTGACAATAATTACAACTGCAACATGTTCCACATAGAATGCAGAGAAAAATGGGGGAATTTGTTATTTAGTTTAAATGACTTTCATTCACATTAAAATGATTTATGCAGTATTTAACATGTTTAACACATTTACTTATCCATCTTATCATGTTTGATTTTAGAATTTTCAGCAATTTCAGAATTCATCTAAAAACTATTGCTATAACTGTTGTAATTGTCATCTTCCATTTTTCTCTCTCTTTTTAAGGGACCTATGGTGGTGAGTTATTTATATTTGTAATGAGCTTTTAGAAAATCATTAGTTTTCTCATTTTTTTTCTCTCGGACCTTATTTTACCGCAGTATGACCTCAAATAATTATATAACATGACTGAAGGACATGGCAGTACTATGCATCACCGATTTTTAATTTTTTTTTAACTGCAATCAGTGTTTAAGTGTGCAAGCAATGATAACATATATATATTTTACCTCGGGTAAAGATTTTCTGACAAGTAATCTGAGGTTACCTCCCCTGATATTCTGTTATCTGAATAACAGATGAATTATTTGGGAGTCAATGTAATGAACTAATGGTTACATGCCAACCCTGTGTTACTTGTGATATGTAATTACCTACCTGGCAACCCCAACTTACCTCATTTACAACCCTCGATATATATGATATATACATGTATCTGTGTTTGTGTGTGTATATGTGTGTGTGACACTGGACACGTTATCAGTGGCATAGCTAGCCTATTAACTATATGCATTAAAAAATTGGCAATGGGTCTAATAGAGTGCCACATAGAGCCCCCCAGCAGCAAAGAAAAGGGACATTATCATAGAAGACCGACAGAGTGACTACAAAGTTTTGTGGAGATTTGAAACATCGAAGTAACAATGTCATTACTTAGTCAATTATCATGAATTTTATATACTTATGTTTTGCATAATTTCATACATTTATTTATTTATTTGCGTAAGGATGCTAGACCACTAACACTGTTTATACAAAAACTTTGCAACCAAATTATTAATTTCAAGTTACTGCAGTGTGCCATGGTTTTGAATAGCATTTATACATGTACATGTACATAAACCAGAAGTTTCCATATGCACTTAGAAGGACACACAAACTCACAATAAAAGCACAATAATGTTTCTTTTAAGATCCTACATGTAGCTATTAATTACAGTATAATCTACTCAGTGTCTTGACTATTCAGATATTTGCTTTAATCAGGTCAAATAATTTGGTCCCACCATACTTTACTATTACATGTATGCACATTTATACTCTGAATTTTGTGCACTTTGAATTCAAAACTTAAAATTTGTCCCAAATCACATAATTACTTACTTGGACACCCTGTATTCAAGTCAAAAGTCACATGTTCAGATGTAAAATTGAGATTGAGGCAGTCAAGTGATGGCACACAAGACTCTGTTCATCTGTTATAATGTAGATAACCATATACCACAACTATGGTAAATTATACAGCTCTTTGATCCTCAACATTAAGAGACACTACTGGTCCAGGACCAATAGACAGCTATTGCAATATTTCAGCTATATAGAACACAAAATATTGTCCCAGTACATACTAAAGACCAAATCACCCCATAGCCGGCTACTGGTCCTAGCGGCTACTGGTCCATGACCAGTACATGTATTTACAGCAACTGCTTGTGGTGTCAGAACATTCCTCTAGCTAGCAGAACTTCTCAGGCTCAATTCCTACTACCAGTCATACATGTACCTCAGACATTAAAAAGGGCAATAATTGTTCCTTCATGAAGTATTCAGCATTGGAAGTGAAAGTTATTGGTTTCTCAGAAAAGACTTCAAATTGAAGACCTGTGTCATGACAGACATGGTACATTGAAGAACCCTCACTGCACTGAGATAAATCCACGGGTCAAAATTTGTGATGCTTCACCACCTCAAGCTTCGGACATTTCCATATTGATTTTTCTTTGCATTAATCGCATTATGAATTGAGAAGTTCTGAACAGGGGTGCATTACGAGAAAAAAAATAATGCATGGGGACATGTCCATATCACAAATACAAGATTAATGTAGTCATATTTAGAACACAAATGTAATAAAAGTACATAATATATCTAAATATTTCAAAAACCCAGCTCTCAAATAATCTGATTTTAATTTATAGGTTGAAACACAAATGCTTGTAGTAATGGTTGCTGTTTACACCTTGTTTTTACCTATAAAATTTGTAACAGGTCCATGATACAGTACTAAACAGATGTAGGGTTTTGATACCTGATTTTTTTTTCTTTTGTGATCATATTTCCGTATGATTGCTATGGGTGTGTAAATTATTAGAGATATGAACACATAGCTATGCTTCCTGTTTTCCATTTCATGCTTTTGAGGAAATCTTGTATTATTTTAAATATTCATCACATCTGTATAATTTCTGTACGATACATGTATATGTGTTGTACTTGTAAACCACTGTTTGTGTTGTTTGCTAAACATTGCTGAACTTTTGAGAAGAATACATGTAGTACATTTTTATATTATGTATGCCTGTGTACTACAGACTTCTGCATGAGTATTGCTATTGTAACCAGTGTGCATGATGTTCTTCCTGTGTTTGAGAAAAACATTTATCAATTGTACATAAACCCAAATGATGTGGCAATATATCTGAACATGACCATGGTATTAAATGTACAGTATGTCTCATAATTCTGATTTAGATGGGTCATTGACACAGCAATAATAGTGTTAAACCAGTCATTGACACAGCAATGATAGTGTTAAACCAGTCATTGACACGGCAATAATAGTGTTAAACCAGTCATTGACACAGCAATAATAGTGTTAAACCAGTCATTGACACAGCAATAATAGTGTTAAACCAGTCATTGACACAGCAATAATAGTGTAAAACCGGTGTCCAACACAAAATATCATGTTGAAATATTCTCTCAAAACAATTCTTTATGCATACAAAATATTCTTACTATCACTGTATAATTTGAATGTAATTGGATATATTTACGTTTGTATGCCAGTAACATGAAAATAACTGCTCTGTTTTTAGTTGTCTAGATGCTAATACATGTATAGTTGATTGTTGACAATCCCTCACCAGTTCAGATGTGGGTAACCTTTATCTGTAGGATAGTAAAAAAAAAACAGTTTTACTTGATGTAATATCAGTATTGACTTTTATCTATACAATATGTTTCTTATTATTAAACAGGGTGAGGGTATGAGACCAAGAGTAGTAAAGAGGGGTGTGGATGACTTTGAATCCATTGATGATGGTAAGTCCAGTTTGTATGGTAAATCAGGGCACAACATATCTTGATGAAAATGATATCAGGGCACAACATGTCTTGATGGAAATGACATTAGGGCACAACATGTCTTGATGGAAATATGAAATCAAGGCACAGCATGTCTTGATGGAAATGACATCAGGGCACAACATGTATTCATGGAAATTACATCAGGGCACAACATGTCTTGATGGAAATATGAAATCAGGGCACAGCATGTCTTGATGGAAATATGACATCAGGGCACAACATGTCTTGATGGAAATATGACATCAGGGCACAGCATGTCTTGATGGAAATGACATCAGGGCACAACATGTCTTGATGGAAATGACATCAGGGCACAACATGTCTTGATGGAAAAGACATCAGGGCACAACATGTCTTGATGGAAATGACATCAGGGCACAACATGTCTTGATGGAAATATGAAATCAGGGCACAACATGTCTTGATGGAAATATGAAATCAGGGCACAACATGTCTTGATGGAAATATGACATCAGGGCACAGCATGTCTTGATGGAAATATGAAATCAGGGCACAGCATGTCTTGATGGAAATATGACATCAGGGCACAACATGTCTTGATGGAAATATGACATCAGGGGCACAGCATGTCTTGATGGAAATGACATCAGGGCACAACATGTCTTGATGGAAATGACATCAGGGCACAACGTGTCTTGATGGAAATGATATCAGGGCACACATGTCTTGATGGAAATGACATCAGGGCACAACATGTCTTGATGGAAATATGAAATCAGGGCACAACATGTCTTGATGGAAATATGACATCAGGGCACAGCATGTCTTGATGGAAATATGAAATCAGGGCACAGCATGTCTTGATGGAAATATGACATCAGGGCACAACATGTCTTGATGGAAATATGACATCAGGGCACAGCATGTCTTGATGGAAATGACATCAGGGCACAACATGTCTTGATGGAAATGACATCAGGGGCACAACATGTCTTGATGGAAATGATATCAGGGCACACATGTCTTGATGGAAATGACATCAGGGCACAACATGTCTTGATGGAAATATGAAATCAGGGCACAACATGTCTTGATGGAAATATGACATCAGGGCACAGCATGTCTTGATGGAAATATGAAATCAGGGCACAACATGTCTTGATAGAAATGACATCAGGGCACAACATGTCTTGATGGAAATGACATCAGGGCACAACATGTCTTGATGGAAATGACATCAGGGCACAACATGTCTTGATGGAAATGGAATTAAGGCACAACATGTCTTGATGTAAAATTCATAACGAGTAAATGTTATGTGATATGAATGGAAACTCGTGACAGATTCTTTTTATCATATGATCAAACATATGCAATATAAACAACATTTTCTGATGGCTGGGGATGGGAATCTATGTTCTCCTTTTTGTTGAGTTGACCAAATTGTTCCAAATAGGTAAAATACTTGCACAGAAATAGGTGCACAAAACATATTGTAAAGTATTTGAATATATACATTTAGCCTACATTTTAAATTAATATTTACATCTAAGCATACTTAATCAGATGTTGAAATTAGCAAAATTGCCGACTTGAATACAACAAAATTTTAAAATCATCTACACAACATATTTTATTCGATTTTCCCCATTCAAGTTCAAGTGACATCACAAACATAAGTCGATGTCATCGTCAACCTTCAGATAAAAATGAAGTGACATCATCTCCAACTTTCACATGAATGAAGTCTGTGTACATAGCGAATAAAAGTAGTTCAGTTTGCTGCACGTTAGCCAATCAAATCACCACTAGGCTTTATTATACGTGTTACATATAAAATATTTATGTAATCTGTTATGAAGCTGCATAACACACAGATCATATGACATGACATGTCTTTAATCCCTCTTGTATATCATATCCTGTCTACAACTCACTATCGTAAATTAGCATATTGTGTTTTTTGTTTAAGCTTGGACAATCAGGTCACCCTATTAAAATAGCCAAAATTAAACCGTATAAAATATGTAGTAGTATCGATACATGTTCGATGGCCGGAAAATCTAGATCCGTTTCTAACATTAGCCGGAAAACATTTCTAATGTGAACTCTAATAATTTTTGTTTGAAATAACTCTTTGGCAGGTCGGTTATACAAAGGCTTTAAGTTTATATATCTCATCTACTCATAATTATTTCTTGCTGTGTAGTAATTGCTGTGTAAACACACGACATGTTGATTTTTTCCAACTATCACGGAAGCGCGACACTCGTAAGCTGGTCCCTGTCTGATTTCTACACTTTGTTCAAACAACCGGATACCAGTTTATGACACTCGATATTCGAGTTATCTCCCTTTGCAGTCGAAGTATGAAGTAAACAAGCCACCGTCGACTCACAGTTTTACTCACACTTGTTTTTTTCATCTTGTCTGGTGATATGTTCGAGGGATTTAACATGTATTAATGACCATTTGTACCGGAGAATTGGCGGTATGCGGGTTTTGGCATCAAAACGAGGGAATTATATGGTAGGAAATCTGTTCTTCAAGAAATAGTGGCGTAATGCGGGTTTGGCGTTATAACGGAGGGTGAACTTTTTATATATATATATATATATATATATAAAGTTATATAAGGAACTCACAATGCATCTTACTCTTGTGTATTTATTAGGATGCAATTTTTAATTGCGAAGCAAATACTAATCAATAAATTGACATTGTCTATCTGTCTGTGTCAACAATTTGGTTTAGTTATTGTTTTTAGTTCTATTGTTAGAAAGTCATTTAGAGTACTATCACATTTCAGATTTACATGATAATAAAAATTGATGGCATAAGTTGAAAATGATTTTTACCTTGACCTTGACCCCTTACTGTGGTCTAATGATAGAGCATAGGACTTACAAGTGGAAGGTCCCGGGTTCAATTCCTGGACCGGGTCATACCAAAGACTTTAAAAATGGTGGTGACTGTTCCTTGGCCAAGCACACAGCATACGAAGTGAAAGTCACGAATCTTTTGGATGAGACTGAAAACCGAGGTCTCATGTCATGGAATGCGTGGCACTTAAAAAAAGGCCCTCACTGCATTTTGGCATCAGTCCATAGCACAGACCAAAATTTGTAGAACATCGCCTAAAACTGGTGATATGTCAATATAGGTGAAAAAGTCTTGACGGGATGTAAAACAACAAATAAATAAACAAACAAACCTTGACCATGATCTTTGATATACAATGCTTTGCACTTTGATCATAACACATTAAGCTATCATACCACATTTAGCAGCTACATTTGTATACCACATTTAGGGGCCATACCACAATTAGCAGCCATACCACATTTAGCAGCTATACCACATTTAGGGGCCATACCACAATTAGCAGTCATACCACATAGCAGCTATACCACATTTAGGGGCCATACCAGAATTAGCGGTCATACCACATTTAGCAGCTATACCATATTTAGAGGCCATACCACAATTAGCTGCCATACCACAGTGATCATACTACATTTAGCGGTCATACCACATTAAGCAGTTATACCACCTTTATTTGCCATACCACCTTTAGCGGTCATACCACCTTTAGCAGTCATACCTCCTTTAGAATTATACCACCTTTAACAGTCATACCAAATTTAGCGGCCATACCACATATCGTGGCCATACACTTTTAGTGGTCATACCACCTTTAACAGCCATACCACCTTTAGTTTTCATATCACCTTTAGCTGCCATACCACCTTAAGAGGTCATATTACCTGTAGAGGTCATATCACCTTTAGCAGTCATACCATATTTAATGGTCATACCACATTTAGTGGGCATACAACCATTAGTGGTCATACCACATTTAGCAGCTATACCACATTTAGGGGCCATACCACAATTAGCCCCATATCCCATTTAGCAGCCATACCACCTTTAGTCGCCATATCCCATTTAGCGGCCATACCACATTAAGCAGTCATACGACATTTAGCGCCATACCACTTTTAATCACCATACCACATTTAGTGGCCATACACCTTTAATGGTCATACTACCTTTAGCAGTCATACCACATTTAGCAGTCATACCACATTTGGAGGCCATACCACCTATAACCGCCATACCACATTTAACGGCCATACCACCTTTAGCTGTCATATCACCTTTAGCCGCCATACCATATTTAGTGGCCATACACTTTTAATGGTCATACCACCTTTAGCAGTCATACCACATTTAGCAGTCATACCACATTTAGTGGCCATACCACCTTAGGAGGTCATGTCACCTTTAGCGGTCATACCACATTTAATGGTCATACCACATTTAGTGGGCATACCACCATTAGCCTCCTTACCACATTTAATAGTTTCTTTTTAAAAAAACTATGCATACTTTTCAGTGGATAGAAACATTTGATGATATAAACTGTGAAAAATGAAATTTTATCAATATCTGTGATAAAGCACCTTTAACCTAGCTAATTATGACTGGCAAAGAAAACCAGTCAGATCATTAGTATTATGACCTTGGGTCTTTGAACATAGATCTATCTGTAGTTGGATGATACAGGCTTCTCTGCATAGAAGGAAATACAGTAGTGTTCAAACAATAAAGATGGTACTTAAGTCGCATTTAATTATTTCAGGTGAGCCAACACAAGTAGATCATTTGGTGTTTGTTGTACATGGTATTGGAGATTTCTGTGATGTCAAATTCAGAAACATCATTGAATGTGGTAAGTGTTTTATTTCAGCAATTTCTCATCTACAGAGGATTTTTTGGTATTTTTGTTTTCTGTTTTGTAAAATGTTCATATAATAAGTACACATTTTTGTACCATATTCAAGGTTTTGAAGAGACCGATAATAGCTTATTATGAAGATATTATCAAACCACTCCTGGTAGTATAGAAGTAGTGTTGCCCAGGAAGAGAGTGGTTTTGGGTTAAATACCAGATCAGACTTAATACATGTAATATAATCCATACAGTAACTTTTACCTCATCAAACATTTGACATAAGAAATGATAGTCATTAGTCTTTGGAATGGTGAATAGAATGGAATTCAAACTCTCCCATGTCATGGTGGGTGTGTCATTGTTAGACAACTTTCACCACATTGGTCAAAGTTATGACACACATCCAAAGACACTTCACCTGTTAATGGTTGTGTTTCCAAATATGTGAAAAGTTGACAAAACTGAAAAACAACAGTGAGCAGGGCAAACAAACAATATTAGATATCATATTCAGCAAAGGAAAAAATTGACTTGATAAGGAAAGAAAGAAAAATCTCTCTCTCTCTCTCTCTCTCTCTCTCTCTCTCTCTCTCTCTCTCTCTCTCTCTCTCTCTCTCTCTCTCTCTCTCTCTCTCTCTCTCTCTCTCTCTCTCTCTCTCTCTCTCTCTCTCTCTCTCTCTCTCTCTCTCTCTCTCTCTCTCTCTCTCTCTTGTTTGTTTGTTTGTTTGGATTTTGTTATCACCCACAGCACTTGACAATTTGTATTTGGTAAAGTAGATTCATGTTCTTTAACATTGCCTTCAGTTTTTGTTTTATTGGATATTACAGCTCCGACAAAGTATAAAATCTATGGACGTGGTTTGTGCACTCTTCATTTTCATGTTTTGTTTTGGGTTAAAAAGAGTGATTAAACAAAAATAATTGATTTTTTTATATCACACCAATCTGTCACAGAAAAATCATGTTGATGACTATTATATTAATCATTTCTTTAATATTTCCAGAAGAATTTAGTTTTGTTTTAACACATGTTAACTATGTTTTACAATTTATATCATTGCAAGCTTGAAATATCTTTTTTCATAGTGTGTTTGTTTTTTACAAGCCACTTCTATACATTTGAAATGTAACAAATGGTCCTCATTTATACAATGTAACTGCTGCACTCTTTGTGTGTGAAATCTCTCAATTATGTGGTTACATAATAAATGTTCAGTAGATATTTTGCCTCAAAGATTAGTTCTTTTGTTTGATCTCTTTTTCAAGATTTTAAACTTGTTGGTTTTCAACTGTATTTCTCAGTTCCAGTCAAGGTTGGAGATATTCTTGAATATGTGAATGCAATTTCATGTAACTCAATATATATATATATATATATATATATATATATATATATATATATATATATATATATATCTTAACATTTAAATGAATTGAATATGTGAATGCAATTTCATGTAACTCAATATATATATATATATATATATATATATCTTAACATTTAAATGAATTGTCTGTCTGTGACCTATGAGATTTTCTTGTATATCACTTGGTAAATTTTACATTTTTTTCAATCAACTATGCAATTTTATTTCTGATTTCAGTTGATGATTTCAGATCAATTTCTCTAAATTTGCTAAAATCTCATTTCAAACGAGATTTTGATGAGAGGCGAATTGGTCGTGTTGAGTTTCTCCCTGTTGAATGGCATTCAGCTTTACATGGAGATGCAACTGGAATTGACAGGTAAAAGTTCTCTGTTAATGGTTATTTTACTATCTTTTTGTAAAGTGGTGATATGTTAACTCAGATAGTTGATGTTTGTCTTGTAAATTGAAGCTTTTTGTCCAGTTTATGACTACTGTGGACCAAACACTTTCCTAAAGTGAAAACTGAGGTCCCATATTACAGTAAGCATGACACTTAGGTGTAAATTTCTGATTCTTCACTTGTAGCTGGTGACATCATCAGTAAATGTCTGTAGTATAGGTGTAAATTTCTGATTCTTCACTTGTAGCTGGTGACATCAGTAAATGTCTGTAGTATAGGTGTAAATTTCTGATACTTCACTTGTAGCTGGTGACATCATCAGTAAATGTCTGTAGTATAGGTGTAAATTTCTGATTCTTCACTTGTAGCTGGTGACATCAGTAAATGTCTGTAGTATAGGTGTAAATTTCTGATACTTCACTTGTAGCTGGTGACATCATCAGTAAATGTCTGTAGTATAGGTGTAAATTTCAGACACTTCACTTGTAGTCCGTGACATCAGTCAATGTCCATAGGTTAGGTATAAATTTCTGATACTTCACTTGTAGTCACTGACATCATCAGTAAATGTCTGTAGTATAGGTGTAAATTTCTGATTCTTCACTTTTAGCCAGTGACATCATCAGTAAATGTCTGTAGTATAGGTGTAAATTTCTGATTCTTCACTTGTAGCTGGTGACATCAGTAAATGTCTGTAGTATAGGTGTAAATTTCTGATTCTTCACTTGTAGCGGGTGACATCATCAGTAAATGTCTGTTGTATAGGTGTAAATTTCTGATTCTTCACTTGTAGCCGATGACATCATCAGTAAATGTCTGTAGTAGTATAGTATAGGTGTAAATTTAAACAATTTGAGATAAAAATGAAGTACCGTATTTTACGGCCTATAGGTCGATATTTTTTTTCTCTAAAGTTGTGACCTCGACCTATTCACCGCATCGACTTATCTTAAAAAAAATAGTGAAATATTTAACTTGTATCTGCAATTCCTCATTCTAACATCGTAATTCAAAATTTTCCACAGGATAATCTAGGGGCCTACTCCAAATACTCATTTGTATTTACAATTAATACGACTATTAAATGTGACCTCGTGTGTGCGTAATGCACTATGTTCATAATCAAGTGACAAAATAATTATCTTTCATGTTACAATATCATTGGGATTCAAGACTGTGTCAGAAACTGCGTAATAAAAATACATTGTTTACATTATATTTTAACCGGACAGTTTATACTTTTGAATGATTCCCTTATCTCGGCACCCACTGTGAAAAGTCTTCATTCAGACTTTCGGGACACTACAAGCTGTGTTCACTGGAACGTGACCTTCAACTGATAAGGATCGCGCGGCATTCTTTGAAGTTGGGAAAGTTTTGGAAAAAGTGTTACGTAAATTAATTGACACTAAACCTTGAGTATTTAATTGTTTGACAATTGCAGCAGCATAATAATTTAGGTCAATGTAAGGATAAGACAAGGATTGAGGTCCCTTGTGTAAACAGCATAAAGAATTTAATGATGATTTGACAGGTAACATAATGGCTATGCTTGTATACAAAATCAGTACACATGAGTAATATAAGTGATGTTAAATATGATAAAATGCAACTTCTATGCTTTTTAATCACTCCTATTTAATATTGTACCGTAAAATAGGCCGATCATTCTGATTATTTTAGTAGGTTACCATCGTGTTGGCACCAGTTTTTAAACATAAACGATGCATTTTTATGTTCTTCCATTCATGTTTCCATCTCTGCCGACATCGACCTGTCCTCCACTTCGACCTATCTAATACTTAAACCTGGATTTTTGCCAAAAATCGGCCATTCGACCTATCCCCCATATCGACCTATAGGCCATAAAATACGGTATTTTTCAGATATTATAAATCATGTTTTACAAATGTGTTTGCCATTTTGATTGTTGTAGGAAGTTGAACGCCATTACTTTACCAAGTACTGCAAAACTTAGAAGCTTTGTAAATAATACATTGATGGATATTCTATTCTACACGAGTCCGACCTATTGTCAGGTATGTATCAACTTGTGTATATCGTATGATACATAGGTATCCTACATCAGTCCAATATTTAATCACTTTGTATTGATGATATATCAATATCGAGTCCATCAATGACATCCCTACTGCCAATATAAGCAAGTGGCAAGGGCTTTAAGTAGTCACACCACACATTAAATCACCTCTGACTGACTACTGCCATTATATTGGAACTAATTAAGAACATATAAACTTATCTGTTGGTATATTTGAGCTAACTATGAACGTATTATTTGTCAGTAGATTAAATTGTGATACAATCAGGTGGATATATATTGTTAGCAAAGATAATGCACGTATATAGTTGATTTATCTAGTTGAAGATATATTGGAATGTTTGCATTGTATTGTATATTGGAGGAACTGACCAATTGTCCCTTTTTACAGACAATAGCAGACCAGGTGGGAAATGAAATGAACAGATTATACAATGTTTTTCTGGAGAGACATCCAAAGTTCCAGGGCACAGTTTCCGTTGCAGGCCATAGTTTAGGTTTGTGTCATTGTTTTTATCTCTAGTCCAGTATGTCCAGTTTGTTATATAAAGTATATATTCCCATCACCTTTGGATAAAATCTGATTTAGTTGATCAGTGTCCTCTTTTACAAAACTGCTGTGGGTAGGGGACAGGGGACAATATTGGCATCTTTTGTTGTCTATATGTGAAAGTCATATATCATATATTTATATATATATATATATATATATATATATAGTTCTGAGGTGTGTGACATAAAGGTATTATATCAAAGTCATCTGTAGTGGGTTCAGCATTGGTGGAATATTCTACTAAACTGAAAAAAAAAAGATATATTTTGTCATATTTTTCATTCAAATTTCTGTTACAAGTAACTTCTATTATTTTATATCACTGAATGAACAAACCCAATTTTCTCACCATTGACAACTTTTGTTACATTCACCAACTTGTCATGTTGGACTGGATATCATTCATATACTTATATACATATTATCTTAATATTTCCTTTTTCCAACAGGAACATCTGTGTTGTTTGACTTATTAATGCATCAGCGAGATAAAGGCATGCCAGAGGAACCTATGGAAAATCCACATACTACAGATCTGAAGCCACCGCCACAGGTTGAAATAGCAGAGTCTAAGTCAGATGTAAGTTTGATTGTCATGAAAAATATTTTCACTCATGTTTCACCTTCATAAAGCAGAAATAATTTCTTTTGTAAAAGTTCCAAATATATTATATCATAACCTCATATTATTAATAGACATATTTGAACTGATTAAAGTAAACATTTGATCTTTATATTAGCTTTAATTGACTTAAATTTTACCTTTGATTCCAGAATTCTGTCATGTCTGATAATTGCTCTGAAGAAGATACACCCGAACTAAATCTTGAAGATTTACTGGCAAAAGTGGGTCTGCAAGACAAGATTGAAATATTTAAGGCAGAACAAATAGACATGGAATCGCTTGTATGTATTTCACTTTTGTTAAAATTTATAATAATATCAATTTTCCCAAAGAAAAATGATGGTCTTTGTTATTTTTGCTGTTAATATTTATGTCATTCTTAGAGGTATGCAGTTTTCAGTTTACTTTAAAGTTAATCTTTGTTTTGTAAACTGTTCATCTGGTGGTAGGCTTGGTATTATTTCGATTAAATGTTTTTAATTTTTCCAGTTTTACATGCTCGCTAATAAATCCTCCAATAAAGTAAAAACAAATTTTTGTTATAGTAACTTAAATTTTTATTTAATTTTTATTTTTAGTTTACTGTTTACAATTGATTTGTTGCAAATCATTTGAGATTAAGAGCTTTATTAGTCCACCCCTGGTAAAACCAGAATGAACTATATGTTACCTCTGTATCTATCTGTTTGTCTGTCTGGTTAGAGTTCAGGTTTAAGTTTTATTATGTAGTCCAGTTCTGGTAAAGCCAGAGTGAACTATATGTTATCTCTGTATCTATCTGTCTGTCTGGTTAGAGTTCTGGTTTAAGTTTTATTATGTAGTCCAGTTCTAGTAAAGCCAGAGTGAACTATATGTTATTTCTGTATCTATCTGTCTGTCTGGTTAGAGTTCTGGTTTAAGTTTTATTATGTAGTCCAGTTCTGGTAAAGCCAGAGTGAACTATATTTTATCTCTGTATCTATCTGTTTGTCTGTCTGGTTAGAGTTCTGGTTAAAGTTTTATTATGTAGTCCAGTTCTGGTAAAGCCAGAGTGAACTATATGTTACCTCTGTATCTATCTGTTTGTCTGTCTGGTTAGAGTTCTGGTTAAAGTTTTATTATGTAGTCCAGTTCTAGTAAAGCCAGAGTGAACTATATGTTATTTCTTTATCTATTTCTTTGTCTGGTTAGAGTTCTGGTTAAAGTTTTATTATGTAGTCCAGTTCTGGTAATCCAGAGTGAACTATATGTTACCTCTGTATCTATCTGTTTGTCTGGTTAGAGTTCTGGTTTAAGTTTTATTATGTAGTCCAGTTCTAGTAAAGCCAGAGTGAACTATATGTTATTTCTGTATCTATCTGTCTGTCTGGTTAGAGTTCTGGTTTAAGTATTATTATGTTAGTCCTAGTCTTCTGGTAAGTTCTGGCCAGAGTGAACTATATGTTATCTCTGTATCTATCTGTCTGTTTGTCTGTCACGTTTGGTTAGTCCAGTGGTCAGGTTTAAGTATTATTATGTAGTCCTGGTTCTGGTAAAGCCAGAGTGAACTATATGTTATCTCTGTATCTATCTGTTTGTCTGTCTGGTTAGAGTTCTGGTTTAAGTATTATTATGTAGTCCACTTCTGGTAAAGCCAGAGTGAACTATATGTTATCTCTGTATCTATCTGTTTGTCTGTCTGGTTAGAGTTCTGGTTTAAGTATTATTATGTAGTCCAGTTCTGGTAAAGCCAGAGTGAACTATATTTTATCTCTGTATCTATCTGTTTGTCTGGTTAGAGTTCTGGTTTAAGTTTTATTATGTAGTCCAGTTCTGGTAAAGCCAGAGTGAACTAAGTTGTTATCTCTAGTATCTATCTATTTGTCTGTCTGTCTGGTTAGAGTTCTGGTTTAAGTATTATTATGTAGTCCAGTTCTGGTAAAGCCAGAGTGAACTATATGTTATCTCTGTATCTATCTGTTTGTCTGGTTAGAGCTCTGGTTTAAGTTTTATTATGTAGTCCAGTTCTGGTAAAGCCAGAGTGAACTATATGTTATCTCTGTATCTATCTGTTTGTCTGTCTGGTTAGAGTTCTGGTTTAAGTATTATTATGTAGTCCAGTTCTGGTAAAGCCAGAGTGAACTATATGTTATCTCTGTATCTATCTGTTTGTCTGGTTAGAGTTCTGGTTTAAGTATTATTATGTAGTCCAGTTCTGGTAAAGCCAGAGTGAACTATATGTTATCTCTGTATCTATCTCTTTGTCTGGTTAGAGTTCTGGTTTAAGTTTTATTATTTAGTCCAGTTCTGGTAATCCAGAGTGAACTATATTTTATCTCTGTATCTATCTCTTTGTCTGGTTAGAGTTCTGGTTTAAGTTTTATTATGTAGTCCAGTTCTAGTAAAGCCAGAGTGAACTATATGTTATCTCTGTATCTATCTGTTTGTCTGGTTAGAGTTCTGGTTTACATTTTGTAATTGCTCACCGGTTACTTGATGATGGTTTCACAGGTAGGGGGATGTCTTGTTCCATCAATTGTGCATTGTGACCAAGTTTTCTCCTCCACAATTTAAAAATGGCTGCCACCATTTAACTTTAAAAATGTGTAGTGTAGCATAAACACTTTATTCAAACAAGCATTGTCCATTTGATTGTCACATAATTGACCTCATTTGGTTTTTTATATTTCTAGTCCATGTGCAGTGAGAGTGATTTAAAAGATTTAGGACTGCCGTTGGGTCCCAGAAAAAAGCTTCAAGGAATTCTAAAAGAGGAAACTTTGAAAAAGGTAAGCTGCGTGGGCTCATGTTGGAAAAAAGTATCTTTAAAATTTTCAATTGGCACCATGTCATTGTAACGATTTGTTATAATATCTAAGCTTACAACACGAAAATAATTATCTGAATTGTATGACGTATATACCTTTAATTAGGTATTTGGACATATGAATGTTGCCATTGATTAGTTACCTACCTGACATTGATCACCTGAATGTGTCAAACTATTAAGTATGTGTAGTCTTCTAGATATTTAGAAACATTAGCTCACCGGGACATTAAAACCTTTGGAAAACTAATTTTGATTGGTCACCCAGACATTCAGATACATTGTGATTAGATATCAGCATTTACTTGTGATTGATCATCTAGTTTTGGGAAAATATAAAATAACACCTTTAAAACAACACTTAATGCTTATTGTTCTTCAACTTAATGTAGCATGTGCTTGTTGCTTCTCAACTTATTGTAGCATGTGCTTGTTGTATCTCAACTTTTTTTCTCAACTTTATGTAGCCTGTGCTTGTTATTTCCTAACTTAATGTACTATATGCTTCCTGTTTCTCAACTTTATGTAACATGTGATTATTCTTTATCAGCTTTATGTAACATTTGCTTGTTTCTCAAATTTATGTAGCCTGTGCTTGTTTCTTATCTTTATGTAGCCTATGCTTGTTGTTTCTCATCTTTATGTAGCCTGTGCTTGTTTCTTATCTTTATGTAGCCTATGCTTGTTGTTTCTCAACTTTATGTGTTATGGGTCAGAAATACCTTAAAGTATGCCAGCAAAAATCAAGAACACAGTAAAGTAAATTTATCAATTTTATAATCAATGACAAAATAAAAACTTAATCTAAATGGTGGTGTACAATAATACAAGCCAAAACTTACAATATCAATGTTTGTTGCTGTTCAGTTCCTTTAGACAGAGATCCACTTGAATACTCACATAAATTCCAATCCAAACATGATATTAAAAGTGATCCACTTGAATACACAATAAATCCCAATTAATATGTAATATTGATGTGCACTACTTTAGGGGTATTCCAGAAAAAATTGTCCCATGGGGGCAAAATGCCCATGAAATTTAGGTGTACCGCCAACAATTTTTTAAAATTAATTAAAAACTACCCCCATCAACTATTTTACATTTTGAGTAAACCCCCCAACCAACAAATTTAAATTAAAATCAAGTCGTTTTTCCATATATTATAATGGATAAGATTAAATCCTATATAGTTTTTAATTGCCAGTGTTTAATCAATATCGAAATGATGTTATGATAAAATATAACTGTAAAATAGGGATAAAATAAAGCGTTTTTTGTCATTTTCATACCAAGCAATCCATAAAATGTAATTACTGACTGGAAAATATGAAAGAAGAAAGAAACGACATTATACAAATATGTGACTGGTGACTGATAAAAACACAGCGAGACGCAAATCACCGATGAGGGGCAATGCAGGGTTGAATGCTCCTTTAAACATCAGTTTTAACCCCACCACAATGCATTCTTTTCCTTTAATCATACCTCAACCAACACATTCTAAATGCAATTTTACCCCCATTCAACACATTTTTTTATCAATGGTGTTCTGCCCCCAGAGACTTTTTTCTGGAATAGCCCTTAGTATAACTTTAAGAAAGATGTGGCCTGCTCTCGTATAATTTGGTCTTAAAATTATTGTTAGGTACACTCCCTTGTTCTTAGCTGTTCTAAACTTGATCTGCCTAGAGATCTGACAGTACCTATATATATATACCCTAGAACAGATCTAGAAAACACTAGATCAGGAATTATCAAGAAATGGCCTACCTAGAAAATTCATGTGTATAATGGAAAGTTCCTATGGCTAAATATTGTAACATGATGACATAGTTAGAACAACCTTGAAACAGAACAATAACTACTAATATTCCAGAAAGGTCCAGATGTACGAAGTTCAACAAGTACTAATAATAAGTAAATAAGCACCAGCAACTCTCAGAACATGTGCTTGTTGTTTCCCAAATTTAGTTAACATGTGCTTGTTGTTTCCCAAATTTAGTTAACATGTGCTTGTTGTTTCTAAACTTTATATGGAGGTGAGATCAGAGGACAGTCAGAGAATATAATAGGTTTCTATTTTTCTTTTTCTTTCAGGAACAAAACAAACAAAATAAAGAGAAAAAGGCAAAAGAGGAGGAAGAAAGAAAACTTAGAGAGAAAATTGAGGCAGAAATGAGAGAAAATCAGTCATTAAAACCGAGGTTAATATTTAGTCTTGTTTGATAAATTTCATCTTTAATATTTACATTGATATAATCTTATACTTAAAAATATATTTTAACATTTGTGTATGTACTGAGGTCTATGTATTTTAGTGGGCTCCCCATGGGTGAATGGTTAGAGCATGGCTTTGAAGCATGAAGTCTCTACCTCTAGTCAGTGTTGGCCCCCATGGCTGAGTGGTTAGAGCATTGCTTTGAACCATGTAGTCTCTTACCTCTAGTCAGGGCCTATGTGGCCGAGTGGTTAGAGCATCGCTTTGAACCATGAAGTCTCTCACCTCTAGTCAGGGCCTATGTGGCCAAGTGGTTAGAGCATCGCTTTGAACCATGAAATCTCTCATCTCTAGTCAGCATGGGTTGGAGTCCTGCTGGAAACTAAGCTGATTTTCTGAGAGAGTTTTCCAGTTTACTGGTGGAAGGCTGGTGGTCCTTTACCTGGCGAATCGTAACCACATTCTCTCCACTGCTGTAAAATTGCTGAATGTGGTGGAAAACAACATTCAAAATTCAAATTCAACTGTATTTTCATAATCTGTCTTCTACTTCTTAAATAATTCTTACATAAATACTGGATAAGTGAAAGTTGTAATCACTCTCAGAAATCAAACTATTCTGGGTTTACCATAACATTCCCTGTTTCAAGTAAAGTCTTTCTCTCTCTCTCTCTGTCTCTCTCTGTCTCTCTCTGTGTCTCTCTCTCTCTCTCTCTCTCTCTCTCTCTCTCTCTCTCTCTCTCTCTCTCTCTCTCTCTCTCTCTCTCTCTCTCTCTCTCTCTCTCTCTCTCTCTCTCTCTCTCTCTCTCTCTCTCTCTCTCTCCACACACACAAACACATGTTTGAGAAAGTTACACAAATGGTATGTCATTAATTTGTAATGATATTTTAAAACTGACAGGTAATGCTTGATATTATTCATTTTCTATTTCTATGGCAGCGACAGTTATTTATATTTCAAAATTGACTGGTAATGCTTGATATTGTTCATTTTCTATCTTTATGGCAGTGACAGTTATATACAGCGATCAGGAAGTATTTGCGTGGAGTTCCTGCTCGGTCCAGCAGGCACTGGTCAGCCATATGTACATTACCCTCAGTTAAAATTTGAGCCGTGTTCATTCTTTGCAATGGGATCGCCTATTGGAATATTTCTCTCGGCAAGAGGTGTGGAAAACATTGGAGAAAACTTCCGACTTCCAACTTGTCCGAGAGTTTATAACATTTTTCATCCAGTAAGTTAGTCTTTTTTTCAATCAGTGTAGAAAGGACAACTAATCATAACCTTTAAAGTTTTATGTTGTATTTTATCAAACAAAGATTATATAATATATTAAGATGGTGAGAGGATAGTATTATTTATGGAAACATCTTACATTTGATGCAACAGCTTCAAAAACCAAACTTGACATTCTTTGAACTTGTGATTTTACTGAATATACATAATAAACATTCCACTCATAATTTAAAAAAATCATTTTATGAATTTGATCAATCCGACATATTCCTGTGGATGGTCAGTGATAAGACTGAAAACTAATAGTGTACTTATGTTGTGGGAGATGGGTTAGTAAGAGCATCAAACTTTAAGCCACAAAGTCCCATTTAGTTAGACTCAAACCTTACTGTCATCTTATGCATATTCAATGGAGAGGTTTGACATTATAGGCTTGGGGTCTTTTCACATCATACCTGTTTTTTTCCACCACACTTATTTGTTGGTCAGAGTTATCTCCCGTGTCAGCAGGTATCGATTGTGACTTCATGTCTTTATGAGAGAAAGCAACGTCATTTTCACTTAAACATATGACATCATAATTGAATACTTTTTCTTTCATTTTAAGCACAAGCAAATGACATCACAATCGATACCTGCTACGAGGGGTGGTAACTCTGGATAATGAATATACAGTCATGGGACATATATATTCGTCACTTATGTTATATAAAACAAAGAAGAAAATATCATAAGTGACGAATATATATTTCCCATGACTTTACCTAATACATGTAGTCCAATTTACGTAACTTAGTGGGTGGAGTAACCTTTTGATTATTTTACGGATTATTTTCTACTCACTTTTGGTAATGAAAAGTTTCACAGGAAAAGTGTTTTATTCCTTACAGGATACTCGTAGTAATGGTGATAAATAAGAATGACTACTGTAACCAGTGTAATTTTTTACCTAAACTTTAAACACATCCAGGTCAAGATGGCGTACATAAGACTCCACTCCACCAGGTTATGTGGATTTTACTGTAACAGTGATTAAAACTTGCCACCATCATATGACAAATAAATGAGTCAGGTATACTAGCACAAACAAAACAAATATAATTGTATTTTTTTATAAGATATAACTTCATTATACAAATATGGCAAGTCATAGAATTTATTTGACTGATACAGTTGTTGATTAACATCAAATTCATCTCTTTTACTCTTTCAGTTTGATCCGGTGGTAAGTTTCGATTTAATCGATTACGATAATTATCAAATATCCATATGCCTGTATCTTTAAAATGCTTAAATGAATTTCTAAGAAAGTATTGGCAAACAGATTCTTTGAAGGTTAAAGTTGCCTATCTGAAATTTTGTTAAAACACATTTATACACATTCCTACAATGTCTTTTAAGACATTTTACATTAAAGTATTTTTTACTTACTTCTGCTATTAATGCCAAGATATTGCTTGTAAAATTGTTGATCTTTTCTATGATTAATAATCTGTAACAGTTTGTATTTATGATCTTTGAATATGATTATCTTCTAATCTGTAATATTTCAGGCATACAGGCTTGAGCCTCTTGTGAATTCATCTGCCTCCAATGTAAAGCCTGTCTTGATGCCTCATCATAAAGGCAGAAAAAGACTTCATTTAGGTAGTCATCATGTTCATAACATTATTTTTTTCAATTCTTTGACACTGTCTATCAATTTGTGTTCTATTTTTCAGTCTATCTATGAATTAGAAAATCAGTCTATCACTAGATAAGAAAAAACAGTCTATCTCTCTATTTATCTAGCCATCCATCCATTTGTCCATACATACATCCCTCCTTCCATCCATTCCTCCATCCATAAATGTGAATGTCACTGAAGTATAATTGTTAATAACATGTATTAGGTAAGGAATGTCACATTGTCAGTACAGAATGATCTGTTTACAACCTTTTACTAGCTTCCTAGATCAAGATGTACATGGTTTTACTAGCTTCCTAGATCAAGCTGTAAATAGTTCTACTAGCTTCCTAGATCAAGCTGTACCTTGTTCTACTAGTTTCCAAGATTAAGCTGTACATATTTTTACAAGCTTCCTAGATCAAGATGTACATGGTTTAACTAGCTTCCTAGATCTAGCTGTAAATGGTTCTACTAGCTTCTTAGATCAAGCTGTACCTTGTTCTACTAGCTTCCTAGATCAAGCTGTACATGGTTCTACTAGCTTCCTAGATCAAGCTGTACATGGTTTTACTAGCTTCCTAGATCAAGCTGTACCTTGTTCTACTAGCTTCCTAGATCTAGCTGTAATTGGTTCTACTAGTTTCCTAGATCAAGCTGTACATGGTTCTACTAGTTTCCAAGATTAAGCTGTACATGGTTCTACTAACTTCCTAGATCTAGCTGTAAATGGTTTTACCTTCCTAAATCAATACAATTATTACTTTTGTTTTAAAGCGATATAAGCTGTCACAATGATTATTTTTGTCCCCTGACATATAGACAAGAATATGATTAAATGTGTGTTCAAATACATCAAACATGTAAAACGTTGTAATAGATCTTCTTTTCGAAGTTATTTGTTTTATTAGAATTTAGGTTTTCCCGTACCTTAAAAATACGGCTGTATTGCCATATGCAATGACCTTTCAGATAAGCTCTCGCCATATCAAATGAACTTCCTAAAATCTGTCAGGGAATCTCGGTCCTATACGTGCTCGGACTATTTTAAAGTCGGTCAATTTTTATGTTTATTTTTAAAGTACAGGACGTGATTTTTATTGGAAAGTTCATGTATTATGTAAAATATATGCTTTTCAATGCTATTTTAAATACCTGAAGAAAATTGAATGAATAAATGAATGAATATATCAGGTCACTAAAAGAAAATTCCCCGATCCCTAATGTTACCCTGAATGCTGACGTTGACAAAATCAAAACAATATAACTGTGAAAAGTATGCGTACCTCATGTTTTACAATTGTGCCGGCATGTCCGATGGAGTTGGACAGTTCATGATCATATGTGTTAAGAATGATAAAGCCGAGAATGCGATGGGACAAGTTAAAAATGGGTCAAGATCACTCGATATACCCGGCACATGGACAATTTCAGTAACGAATGTTTTAAAAAGACGAAAAGGACAAACTTTGCCTGATTTAGGTATGAAATGATGATGCATGAAAATAAACGCAAAGGGTAATAAGAATAGAACGTATGTTAACTGCAAATAGCATGTGTTTATTGGTCACACGGTAATCTTCGTAAAAAATTACCAAAAGTTAATTTGCAATGCTCAGAGTATGGCGTACAAAAAAAAACTGATATTACGGGTTACGTTTGGGAAGATTGTTGCAATTTTACACATGCATTTGTTATTCTAACCACCAGATGGGCTCTTTGGAATATATATGAGATAGAATATCACATAGATTGGGCATGTAAAACTTTTAACCTACGACAGCTCATATCGCTTTAAAATCATTTGTACATAAAATTTTGGCATTGATGTAAGGAAAAACAAACAAAACAACATTAATTCTATTTTGTATTAAAATTATATGAGATATGCGTTGTTACTTGGTTCTGATTGGTGAAAATTGATCATTATTTTAGAATTAAAAGAAAGTTTGACAAGAGTTGGTGCAGACATAAAACAGAAAATAATGGAATCCTTGAAAAGTACTTGGAACTCAATCAATGAATTTGCACGAGCACATCGATCTCAGGTTGGAGAAGAATCACTTGAACAACAAGTGGACACTCAGATGTCCTCTGTTATGCAGGAGTTAGAGGAAGATGATGCTTCCTGTAAGTGATTTGAGTTTTTTTTTTTTATATCTTTCCAATTCCATAAATTTTTAGAAATATTTTGGGTCAAAACTGGTAGATAATAGTCTGTGATATTAATCATATTCATGTAAAATGTAGAATTATTATCTGTATTTGACATGACTCTGTTTAGCACATGTGATGAAATTATTTGTATCGTCACATGAAATGATTCTGTAATTAAAATATGATATAGAAAATTATATTTTGTGATAATATTCACAAAGATTATTCATACGTGTATGGTATGATTCTGTTCATTGTATTTTTCATATATTGTAAGGCAGATCCATTTTATCACATGTACATTTGTACATAACCTAATTACATTCATGGTAATTATCAACAAATCATGACAATACAATTTTACAGCTGTTGCATCAAGTCATGATGAAGATATTCACATGGGCCAGTTAAACGAAGGGCGAAGAATTGATTATGTCTTACAAGAACGACCAATAGAAAGCTTTAATGATTACCTCTTTGCTTTGTCTAGTCATGGCTGCTACTGGTAAGTTTTCCTTACTGATGTTGGTAGGTGTCATATATTGAATTGATTGTACATGTACATTTGTCATATATTGTTTGTTTATCATATATGTACACGTCATATGTTATATTTTATGACATGTAAATGTAATCATACAGTTATGATAGAGCTCAGTACACCCTTGCAATAAGTAACATCATATTGCCTTGCAGTTGGATATGGAAATTCTTTTCTAAGTGGAATTCCATTATCCAAAATATTTGATGATGTCATTTCCATTCACCAAAATATTTGATGACATTATAGTGTTTTTGCATGAGTATATATTGCGATGTGCTATAAGCATTCAAAGTTTATGTACACAGTTAAATGAATAATGGGCATGTAATAAATACAAAACTACATAAATGTTTCTATCTGTGGCATTATACTGCACTTGATCATTTTATTGTATTTTAGACATGATGTCAGTAAATGAAAGATGAAACTCTTTTTCAAAAAAAGTATAACAAATACTTAAAATATTGCTTTTCGACAATCTTGATGAATCTTTTACAATTTCGTTTGACTTAAAAATGTCACCAATAATCTCAAAAGATCACATTGAATGTCAATAAAAAGTAGTGCGTAGAGAACATGGCATGTTTGATATCCATCACTAAAAGTATGCTGCTGTGTTGTAATCGGCAACATTTCCGGTCTTAGTTACAGGATATATAATGTATTGTATTCTGTTTATGTACAAATGATGTGTATATTGTATTGTAAATTGTTTATGTAAATATGATATATGATGTATTTTTATTGTATTGTCTGTTACTTTTGTCTTTCAGGGAGTCAGAGGATACAGTTCTGCTTGTGCTAAAGGAACTCTATGCACCATTTAATGTTGTCCCACAAATGCCTGGCCCAGAGGGCAGTTCTCCAAAGAAATTGTACAATCCAGCAGCCTCCCCTCCAAGAGCTTATCCTGCTCCTTCCATGTCTCAGTTTTCAACACCAGGGCTTCCTGGCGAACAACAGACCAGTGTACCCTTAATGGCACCCACTCAGGTGCCACCACAAAATTTTGGCATGCCTCCCATGGGCCTAGGCATGGGAACTCCAAGGTCACAAATGGCTCCTCCTTATGGTGCACCACCTCAAATGGGTCAGGGTATTAGTCCTTCTCCCAGACCTGCTACCCCGGGGCCACCACCCTTAACTGGTTTTGTTAAGGGTGTACAGAAATAAAAGTGGCAATATTGAACAGCCAGTCATTGTAGTTTTTTTTTTTTACTGTGGGTTGTCTCAAAGTTTCTGTAATCATCTGCAATTGACCTCATACTCTAAGAAGAACATTTGTCTTGAGATCATTTCCTCAGTTATTTTAACTATAGATTAACAATGCAGTTTTGCAAAATGCATATGAGTTTTTTCTACTTCATTGTCAAATGTTTGATTAGTGTGAGGATAGTTTGTGAAAAGAATTAAAGTCATATGCACTGCCATAATTGAGACTCATTTCAGGTTTACTCTCAAGTTATACTCTGATTTTCGTAGGGATGATTCTACTTACTTTACGGTTATGACAAGCTTCATAGGAAAAACGTTTCATTCTTCACTGAGTACTTGTATCTATGGTGACCAGTAGGAATGATTACTCTTGTCAGTGTAATTTCAATGTTATGCTTTATTACCTAAAATGTAAACTCATCCAGATCAAGGAAGGGTTCATGAAGCTCCATTCTGCCAGGTTATATGAATTTTACCATAAAGTTGTGTGAATTTTACATGAATTTCACCCAATGGGAATTCATGTATTAAAGTATCATTTGTATTTAGATTAACATTTTACTTGATAGTTACATGTGAACCTATATGTGTGACTTGGAAACTGTAAAACAGAATAGCAAATTCTGTTTACTATCTACATCAGAGCTAAACTGTTATGATATGGTTTTCTAGTTTCTAGATAAAATAATCTCGACAGTTTTATGCAATATGTAAGTTTTTTTCTCATTAGCGTGAAACAGGAGTTCTTTGTGTGTCTGTGCTGTTAATCCCCTACTTTTATATCCATGATTCTGCACAGTTGACAAGGCATTAATTGGTTTAAACTAAGTACGAGTAGATTGAGGTGTGACAAATATGTGTGTGGTTTTTTATTTGCTTTAACAATGGTGAGAGTTGAAACTAACATGTTTAAAGCCCAAGGTGTTACTGACGTTTATCATTTATGGGTTTGTAAATAATATATATTGACCAAAAAGTGCAGTATTTTTTTCATTCTTTTGATTAGCTGAGTTACTCAGTAGATCTACTGATAACGTGGATAAAGTGATTTTATAATGACCAGGAATATAAACTTGTAGTGCCTAAAATATAGGCATAAATGTCATCTCACAATGTGAACATATGTCTGTGTTATTGAAGCATTTGTCTATGTTGAGAGAGAGAGAGAGAGAGTAAATTAGAACTTAGATCTTTTTAGATTTTCTGTATGAAAAAAGTATAAAGAATTGTTTGTATAATAAATTGTTTACATTATTTTCGTAACGTGTATGTACATATTTCTAGAATGTGAATACATGTACATAATTTAATATATGTAATTTTGTGTCACTGTCTAGTCAAACATTGATGTATCATTTAATGCTTCAAAAATTGTATCTCGCAGAAAAAAAAACTGTTCGAGATTTTGTAGATTTTTGTCATATTCATGGTGTGGTGTTCTTTTTTCATTTATGTTGGTGCAATTTAATGTCACAATAAAGCATTGTTAAGACTTTGATTGTTATAAAATCCTACTCTTTTAGATGTTTTAAGGTAGGTGGATATATATTCTAAATCCTCATCTAAAAGATTGTTTATATCTAAAGGCATTCTCTTTTTATCTGAATGTATAAACTTTATAATGAATACAAAAACAGATGTATGTAAATATATAATTTGACATTATGTATATGACATTGTTTGTTTATAATACAGATTGTGAAATAGTGTCATATCTTGAAGAATGTCAAAATTTTATATTGTCTGTCATTTATTGTATCTTTAACTGAAAGCAAGTATTGGACTGATGTTATTTTATAAAAATAAATATTTAATTCTATTTATTTAATGATTTTGTCTTTCATGTTTTTGCACTAGAATTTAACAAAATATTTTGCACAATTTGATATTTTGGAACTTGTTTGATAGTTCACAATTAAATGATGGCATTTATCAAACATACGTTCTGATTGAGTGCGCACTGTAATGTTGTGTGTCCTAAGATGGCAACATCCCAGGTTGTTAATATTGAGTAAGCTATAGTAGACACTGTTATTGAATTCAGCAATAACATATTGTGATACCTATGCATTTTTATTCATGTTACTTGGTATTAGAAGAATTACTAAATGTGTACAGGCATTATCTACATTTTGTTGGACATAAAGTCATAATACCATCTTCAGAACATTTTAAGTCAGATTTTATTTATTTTGAAATCTGTAAATTTTATAATTATAAAGTTAATTATTGCTTATCTTTCCCTGTGTGGTGTGTGTTCATCCAAGTGCATGTTTATAAGAGGGAGAGAGTGTGTGTGTGTACATGTATGTTAGAGAGAGTGTGTGTACATATGTGTTAGGTATAAGAGGGAGTGTGTGTGTACATGTATGTTAGAGAGAGTGTGTGTAACCTACATGTATATTAGAGAGAGAGAGTGTGTGTACATGTATGTTAGAGAGAGTGTGTGTACATGTATGTTAGGTATAAGGGGGAGTGTGTGTGTGTGTACATGTATGTTAGAGAGAGTGTGTGTACATGTATGTTAGAGAGAGTGTGTGTGTGTACGTGTATGATAGAGTTTGTGTACATGTATGTTAGGTATAAGAGGGAGTGTGTGTGTACATGTATGTTAGAGAGAGTGTGTGTACATGTATGTTAGAGAGAGAGAGTGTGTGTACGTGTATGTTAGAGTTTGTGTACATGTATATTAGGTATAAGAGGGAGTGTGTGTGTGTACATGTATGTTAGAGAGAGTGTGTGTACATGTATGTTAGAGAGTGTGTGTACATGTATGTTAGAGAGAGTGTGTGTACATGTATGTTAGAGAGAGTGTGTGTACATGTATGTTAGAGAGAGTGTGTGTACATGTATGTTAGAGAGAGTGTGTGGGTGTGTGTGTGTGTGTACATGTATGTTAGAGAGCGTGTGTACATGAATGTTAGAGAGTGTGTTTCTAGCTTACATGTATGTTAGAGGGAGTGTGTTTGTGTTAATGTATGTCAAATATACTTGGATAATGTAAGCCTTAACAGATTCTGGTTGCGGGGAGGAGAAATGTTTCTGGGTTTTATTGTATCATCCATGCTTATGTGACCAAGACTAAATTACAAACTTTGAATATCAATAGTTTTTACTTTTCGTGGTTTCTCCTTGAATTACCGCACAATTATGATACAAAAGTTCTAGTGTAGTTGATAAGTGCCATAGACATCACCGAGTTCAGTCAGTAAACTTTTTATGAATTACCGGGTGGGCAATCTCGATTTTTGAAACAAGAAACATTCTAAATTTGTTTCAAATTGGAGATCTGAAATGTTAAAAGCTTAGAGTTGAAAACGATATACTTATTTCAGTTCATTATATTTGAAATATTTAATATATTTGTTGTAAACAGTAATAAGAGATAAAAAGTGTTGAATCTTAAACATATTAAAAGGTACACATTCACATAACTTACTTTAAAAAAAATATCAAAATGTATTTATAAAATTCAAAATATCTTTCATTTCATTTATTGAAAACTGCACCCCAAATTTGGATGCTGGATAGTGAAATGAACTATAGAGTCTAATAGAGACTTCTTTATATAAAGTTTGTAAAATCCATGTAGAAAAATGTGGAATTATTGGCTTTCTGGTTACTATATTGTCGTTGTAGTTATACTCGACGCATCAAGTAAATACCGAAATACGTTAAACTGTGAAAATAAGATCATCGTCACTACATGACAATCTATGAACACTTATGATTTGTAATATACACCGGAGTCATGTTAGTGTTAACAAAATGAACACAAGCTGCAATTTTTGTTAAAACAAAAACACACCAGTGAGAATGACAATTGTACATTAATCTTGTATAAATGTAGCATGGTGTCTTGTCTCATATTTACAGTGTAAATATTGGAGATTGTTGGTTTGTTAATTGACAGATATTGAAATAAACATTGAACTTGATGTTAGTTTCATTGTCATTCAAACATTTAGATAAAAATGTTGATCAAATATTTGCAGATTTATAAGATATGGTTTATGTGTTAGTTCTTCATTAGAGTTAAGCAAGTTATCCTTGGCATTCAAGAATTATTTGATAATGATAAATTCATAAAAATTAGGATCAAACTACTGGAAGCATGCATGCCTCTGGCGAAATTTAAACTTTACAATAAATAAATATATATATATATATATATATATATATATATATATATATATATATATATATATATATATATATATATATATATATAGCACAATTATCACTATAACATTGAACATTTACCTTGGATCAGAAATGATACTATCTGCGTAAATATATTGTACATAAAGCACAAATACAGAAATAACAAGGCACCTACAAACTCACCAAGCCCCGGCTGAGGTTTGAACTCACGACCTATGGCATCATCGCCTGGTTCCCATGCACGACGTCCTAACCACTTGGCCATCTGTGCATTCACAAAAATGAATGTTTCGATAGTGGTGAGCAGAATTCCGATCCAACCAAGTAATATATATATATATATATATATATGTGTGTATATATATATATATATATATATATATATATATATATATATATATATATATATATATATATATATATATATATATATATATATATATCAACGACAGTAATATAGATCAAAAAGGTCTACTACTACCTCTGCTATTAATAACTATTTCTACTTCACATTAAACACGCATCACGATGAACAAATGACAACCACGATTAAATAACCTGTGTGTTAACTGTAGTATAATAAATAAAACAGTTTGAATAAAATTAGCAACATTGACTTTTTTATCTGATTGGATTTTAAGTAATGTTTTACGCCACACTCAACAATTTTGTTCAGTTATATGGTGGCGGCCAGTTTTTAATGGTGGAGAAAAGAAACCGGTTACAATGTACCCTGGAGTAGACCACCGACCTTCAGCAAGTAAACTTGCAAACTGTCTCACAAAAATCAGCTTAGGTTCCAGCGGGGCTCGAACCTGTGCTACCAAGAGGTGAATAACTTCATGGTTTAAACTATAATGCACGGAGGCCCCACATTGACTTTGTTCTACTATTATTACCACCGTCACTACAGCAATAATCGTGATGATAATGATAAGTGGTATCGTTGATTACGTATGGTTCACCCCGTCCATCAGTATATGTGTTAACGTTGCACCCATTATCAAAGTTTTATAATTGATAAACAATATCAACATATTAGATACAAATAGTGTTATCGGGTATGACCAAAGTGCGGAGAGGAAATGGAATAGCTGATCTTTACTTCTCAATGTCTTATGAATTGTAATAAAATCTATGTCGGGTATTGATAAGTAGTCACGATGTCTTTGTCTTCCAAAATAGTACCGGGATTACCAAATACGGTTAACAGAGGCGCATGTGACTGGTAAGTGATTCAGTAGACATATTATTTGGGTTGATGTTAATGACACCTGAGTTATCGTGACTATGTTAAATCAGAGACATCAGTTACGTGTCAACAACTCTGATTATTTCATCTTTAACTCTTAAACATTTTGTGATTGTAAAATAATTGAAACACAACAATAATCTGGCATCTTGTAAACTCGGTTAAGTTTGTGGTGGTTAAATCTATCTGATACTTTTTATATTGTAAAAGAAAACAATGATATATGCGATTGTTATTTCTGCTGACTAGATTTTATATTTGCGTGTACTCCAGTTATTAACATTCGTTAGAAAAGACAGAACAAAGGCATAAAAGGGGTCCTTGCGTAGTTAGTCTGGATAAAGCTTTTGATATGAAGTACCAATTGATAATGGAAACTCGAGTCCATTAGAACATGACAAATTACATGTGTAAATAGTCTCAACATTAAGAACAAATGTGAATCCCAAAAGGGATTGTAACAGGTGTCCGGAAGAAGTCAGCGTCCCCACTGTCATGCCACACCCGTCGCAGTTGTTCCATGGAAACCTATCTTGTTCGATGAAAAGGTCAAATTCGGTGAAAAGGTCAAGGTCGGTGAAAGGCACAAGCTATGTGAAAAGATCAAGCTTGGTGGTATACAACGGTCTCAACATGAACAACTATTGTGAATCCAAAACGGGATAGCACCAGGTGCCCGGAGGGAGCCAGTACCCCCTGCCAGCATGGCACACCCGTCGCAAATGTTACAGGAAACCTCTCGAATTCAGTGGTTACTACAAATCAGTTAGATCCTTTATCTTTATCTAATGCAAATATTTTGTCATTCAAGACGATTTATATGAATTTTTTTTATTTTTCTGTGTCAAGGGGATGGCAAAATCTGGTAGCTTACGGATGTCAACAATTTGTCGTTGTGACGGATCCGACAACCTTACAGGTATTTCTATCTATCTATAACCTATCTATCTATCTATCTGTCTGTCTGTCTGTCTGTCTGTCTGCCTGCCTGCCTGCCTGCCTGCCTGCCTGTCTGTCTATCTATCTATCTATTATCTATCTATCTACTGGAGGACTTGTATATGATATCTGACCATATGTACTACAGTCAATCTTTTCTGGTTTTAGATTGTCCAAGTTCTTGACAGACATCAGGATAGCGTATCTGTGGTAGGTTATGGACACTCTATATATTATATTGTTTTTAGTATATCAAATACTAAGCTATTTTCAATCATTCTGTATTGATGTTATTGTGACTTACATGCTAGTAGTAGTATAAATGTAGTTTTTATGGTATCATTATTTTTCACTTTATCATGATATCATTATTGCCATTCATGTATCTTGATTGATGCATTTATGTATTTATGCAGGTAAAATGGATACCTCAAAATTGCCACCATGATTTTGTCAACTCCCATATGCTGTGCTTAGCTTCCGGGGATTGTAAAGGAACGGCCATTGTATGGAATGTTTATCGAGGAGAGACTAAATTTGAATTTAAAGAGAAAAATAAGGGTATAAAAGGTAAAGAATATCACTATGAAAAACAAATTCACGGCTGCTATTGTTCTATGAGCAATTTCCATTTTGATTAAATCCAATTCAACATTAAATAGGACTGTTACTTTCGTTACCTAATTTCCGGATCGTATAATTCAGAATAACTTTTTTTCTAAAAAGTTGGAGAGGAATATCAATACAAAAATCTCAGATAACAAAGTTTTAATCCTCAGGATGTTCAGGACACACGCAGACCTGGTAAAATAGGACAAACAAGGACCTCTTGAAATCAAGAGATGGGATCAGGTGCCATGACATAATAAACATTCCCTGATGACGGGTCACACCAAGTCATAAAACATTTCATTTATTTGGACACCTGGTGTCTTTCCGTTTTGGATACACAATTGTTCTTCGTGTTGATACCGTTGTTATATCTAATTTGTCGTGTTGATACCGTTGTTATATCTAATTTGTCGTGTTGATACCGTTGTTATATCTATGTTGTCGTGTTGATACCGTTGTTATATCTATGTTGTCGTGTTGATACTGTTGTTATATCTATGTTGTCGTGTTGATACCGTTGTTATATCTAATTTGTCGTGTTGATACCGTTGTTATATCTAATTTGTCGTGTTGATACCGTTGTTATATCTAATTTGCCGTGTTGATACCGTTGTTATATCTATGTTGTCGTGTTGATACTCTATCTATTTGTCGTGTTGATACCGTTGTTATATCTAATTTGTCGTGTTGATACCGATACCGTTGTTATATCTATGTTGTTGTGTTTATACCGTTGTTACATCTAATTTGTCGTGTTGATACCGTTGTTACATCTATATCTTGTTGTTGTCGTGTTGATACCGTTGTTCTATCTATGTTGTCGTTTTGATACCGTTGTTCTATCTAATTTGTCTTGTTGATACCGTTGTTATATCTAATTTGTCGTGTTGATACCGTTGTTATATCTAATTTGTCGTGTTGATACCGTTGTTATATCTAATTTGTCGTGTTGATACCGTTGTTATATCTAATTTATTCGTCGTGTTGATACCGTTGTTATATCTATCTTGTTTTGCCGTGTTGATACTGTTGTTATATCTATGTTGTCGTGTTGATACCGTTGTTATATCTAATTTGTCGTGTTGATACCGTTGTTATATCTAATTTGTCGTGTTGATACCGTTGTTATATCTAATTTGTCGTGTTGATACCGTTGTTATATCTTATTTGTCGTGTTGATACCGTTGTTATATCTATGTTGTCGTGTTGATACCGTTGTTATATCTATGTTGTCGTGTTGATACCGTTGTTACATCTAATTTGTTGTGTTGATACCGTTGTAATATATATGTTATATTGTCGTGTTGATACCGTTGTTATTATCTAATTTGTCGTGTATACCGTTGTTATCTATGTTGTCGTGTTGATACCGTTGTTATATCTATGTTGTCGTGTTGATACTGTTGTTATATCTATGTTGTCGTGTTGATACCGTTGTTATATCTAATTTGTCGTGTTGATACCGTTGTTATATCTAATTTGTCGTGTTGATACCGCTGTTATATCTAATTTGCCGTGTTGATACCGTTGTTATATCTTATTTGTCGTGTTGATACCGTTGTTATATCTAATTTGTCGTGTTGATACCGTTGTTATATCTATGTTGTTGTGTTTATACCGTTGTTACATCTAATTTGTCGTGTTGATACCGTTGTTATATCTATGTTGTCGTGTTGATACTGTTGTTCTATCTATGTTGTCGTGTTGATACCGTTGTTCTATCTAATTTGTCTTGTTGATACCGTTGTTATATCTAATTTGTCGTGTTGATACCGTTGTTATATCTAATTTGTCGTGTTGATACCGTTGTTCTATCTAATTTGTCGTGTTGATACGTTGTTATATCTAATTTGTCGTGTTGATACCGTTGTTATATCTAATTTGTCGTGTTGATATCGTTGTTATATCTAATTTGTCGTGTTGATACCGTTGTTATATCTAATTTGTCGTGTTGATACCGTTGTTATATCTAATTTGTCGTGTTGATACCGTTGTTATATCTATGTTGTGTCGTGTTTATACCGTTGTTACATCTATGTTGTCGTGTTGATACCGTTGTTATATCTAATTTGTCGTGTTGATACCGTTGTTATATCTAATTTGTCGTATTCTAATTGACTTGGAGTTAAGGATATCTATTTGTACTTCTTCATTTTACTACAAATACTTTGACCTTGTTACTGAAACAAGTGAAATGTATAAAATACATACGATCGTTCAACGTGTCAACAGGGAATACTAACTTCTCGATGTCAACTGATCTACCAGAAGTCGAGGTTTTCCCAAATTTTAATTTACTGTTAGCACTTTTCATGCATACGTATATATTATAAAACAGACAGTATATATTTTCTGTGTTTTTAATAAGAAACTTGTGTGAAAAAAAAACAAGTAGCAAATGAGTACTATATTTCATTTTGAGTATTGGACGTAAGACATTATTATAAACTATGTAAAATAACGGTTATAACGATTTCTGATATTTGACATTGAAGTTAAGCTTTACTTATGTAAAATAACGGTTATAACGATTTCTGATATTTGACATTGAAGTTAAGGCTTTACTAATGTAAAATAACGGTTATAACGATTTCTGATATTTGACATTGAAATTAAGGCTTTACTAGAATCTATGTGATAACAACAGTGTTATTGGTTATTGATAAATAAAACATAGATAACACAGCTGTTATTTGCCAGAAAGCCGCAAACATCTTACAAACGCAGTGGCTATTGAATCAAGATGGACCAGTGATACAACAATACCAAAATATTGTAAAACGAGTTTTGAGTTTTAAAATTTAAACAACGATTGTGTAGAAAATTAAGTTATTTCTTTACTAATTGCAAAATAAAATTTTGTTAAGAACAAACATGAAATAATTTTAGCGACTTTATAGAAAAATATGATAAGTTCTTTATATTATGATATATAGGTAACTCATTTTGAACTGTTTTCAATAGCATTTATATTCATAAATTAGCATTTTATGACGTTTTGTTATATTTGTATGTCGCACTTTGTATTAACCATAAATTATACAATGATATATTAACTCGACATGCTTTATCAAAATGAGCATTAGCTGTGTTTTTTTTTATTTCTTTCCTTTTCACTACTTAGATTGGAAGATGTAGATGCAGGCATCAACATTCTTAAATTCCTATATATTTCGTAAAAATTGCTTGAAGGTCTGGCACTTTTCAATTGTCATTGATTAACTCTATTTGTATATTAATACCACACTGGACTTTACCTTATTTTTACAAAGTATATAGGAATATAAGACTTTTTTATGCCTGTGTATAGTTCTTGTTTGTTAATGTACATCAAGTTCAAGTAGTAAAAGAAGAAATAGAATTTTATTTTTGGCCCCTGTAGACTACCTTGTGGAAATGACACATTCTGACTACTGATACTCCATTTATTTTTAGATCTGAGTTGGTTAAGTAATCGTGAAACAGGAGAAATAGCGCTTCTAACACTATACTCTGGTGGTAAACTGGTATTGTGGGATTGCCTAACATCAGCTCAACTATGGAATACCACATTTTTGGAACAGCCAACTAGCATCAATATTGATCCTTTCAACAGCAAAAGCGCAGTTTGTAAGATCCTTTTATACAAAACACATAAATTTACCAGTATCGATATTTATCATCACAAACTTGGCAATGTATTATTACCTTTTAATCGACCATGTGGTTATTTTAAGCTATACATTAGGTGAAGCTTTCAAGCAGTATGAAGTAACGGCATTGCTTCGTAATATGACAGTCCAATCATCTAATTTATCCACCAATTATCTATCCATCCATCATCCATCCATTTATCCATCTATCCAATTATCTATCCATCCATTCACATGGCCGTCTTTTCAGCTGTCCGATTGACATCCATCCGTATATAATCCCATTTTTATTAAAAATCTTGTAATTCTAAACCATCAAGAAGTATTCGTAATTTAATGATCATGCTCTTTATATTCTCCATGATATAAAATTCTATCTTTACATGCTGTTTGGATAAATATTACATGGCCTGTGCTCTTATTCTGTAGCTGTCGCCGGTTGACATGTCGTTTATAGCTCCCAACTCAAGCTAGTTTCTTACAGTTCAAATTGAAATCAAAATCACTTGTGTTCCTTCTTTTAGGATATGTATATTTAATCCACATTTTGTACCTAAATTTAACATTACCTAAAATTTTCATTTGTGTATTTGTCTAATTCTCAAAACGAAAAATGTCACAAGAAGTATTGAAAGCGATTGCATTTATACAAAATTGTAAACTTGTGTACCTACATTGCTAACATTTGTGTATTTGTCTCACTTTCTGATATATTTTATATCAGAACATTTGGCCTACATTTGTCTATTTAACACTTGTGTATACACAATTGTATATTTAATACTTGTGTACCTACATGCTGTTTGTGTATACAATTTACTTGATCTAACATTTGTGTACCTACATTTGCCTGTGCTCATTTCTATATTTTAACATTTGGAACAACACTTGTGTATACACAATTGTATATTTAATACTTGCGATATTTTATGGTGTGCCTACATTTGTTATACACTTGTGTATATAATTGTTATTTTACTTGTGTACCTACATTTTATATTTTCGATATTTAAAGTATGACTTGTAAGGATACTTTGTAATATGCATTATGGAAAAAATTCTAGCAGCAGAATGAATGTATCATTGTCTTGTAAATAAACGACTTTTTTGCTATTGTTTACTGGGAAACAAGCTAGCCAACAGCTGTTTTTCAAGTAGTTCTCTATTCTGAGCAAAATACTAAGTAAAATGAGGGTTAATTTATTTTATAATCTGAAAACAAACCTAAAATAATTCAGACTTTAATTCTTAATTAATAAGGTACTGGACTACTACAATTTTCCATCTTTATTTCACTTGTGTTCTTAACTGAGGACTTCATGAATTTGTTAATTTGCTAATACACTGAAAGTAGTATCTTCCCGATCAGCATTTCACTGTCTGTGTTATTTAACACTTATTTTGAAACGCGTAAAACCTACACGCTTTTGTTCTATACGTGGGGTATTTTAACATTTTGTGTGCAATCATACACTAACATTTTTGTATTACTTGTTGAAACACTATGCGTACCTACATTTCTATATTTTCTGAGAAACCAAAATTTGTGTGCCTACATTGTGTCTATTAGCCAGGGACGAAACACATGGTGAATTAATATCTGTATAGACATTAATTCGCCGTATATTTTCAACAACAGTACTTGCGTAGTCGGACCTACAGTTGTTCTATATTTTTGTGACCATCGGCCTGTTGTGTACCTACATTTGTTGTAAATCTATTTAGACACTTGTGTTATACACAATTGTATGGGTATTTAATAAACTTGTGTACCTAGTAGTTTCAGTGGTTCATTTCATATTCCTCTATATACTTGTGTGACGACCTAAATTTGTATCTGTATTTTATCACTTGTGTACCTACATTGGTATACTCTATTTGTACTGTTTATCACTTGTGTATATTCTACACTTGTGTACCTACATTTAGCACTTGTGTACCTACATTTATCTATTTATCACTTGTGTACCATTTACATTTATCTATATTTATTTATCACTTGTGTACTACATTTACTATTTATGTACCTACATTTATCTATTTATCACTTGTGTACCTACATTTATCTATTTATCACTTGTGTACCTACATTTATCTATTTATCACTTGTGTACCTACATTTATCTATTTATCACTTGTGTACCTACATTTATCTATTTATCACTTGTGTACCTACATTTATCTATTTATCACTTGTGTACCTACAATTGTCTATTTAACACTTGTGTACCTACAATTGTCTATTTAACACTTGTGTACCTACAATTGTTTATTTAACACTTGTGTACCTACAATTGTCTATTTAACACTTATGTACCAACAATTGTTTTTTAACACTTGTGTACCTACAATTGTCTTTTTATCACAATGACTGTAAATTATGGATATAACTTACACACAACAGAAAAAAAGACATAAGGCAATGAGATGGCATTTTTACATATTTCGAAAAAAACACTAATTCATCGCTTTTCAAAAACATTTCATTGGTCCAATTGCTAATTGTATAATAATTCTGATAACTAGCAGATAAATGTACTTTTAGTGTAAGAAAAAGATGTAGTATCTCTTTGTACTTTAGTGTAAGCTAAAGATGAAGATTATGTTAATAATTTTAGTGCTTGCCATAAATTGTTTTCAAATTTATTCGGTTTTAGGCGGACTTGTAGATATTGTTTATATTTGAATGATTACAAATTATTTCCTTTTGATTACGACATTGAAAATGCGATTTATTTTTCTATTTGCTTCTGTATTAATCATGTTAAGGTGTGGGCGTGGCTGCCAACACCACCAACCTCCAGACAAAGAGACAATCCACCTCATCGCTCAACAAGTTTTTGAATATAACATCTACGTTGATTGGTGATTCTAAACCAAGGTCAGTTATATTGCGAGTATAAGACTGCAAATTTTTCTACATCAATTTTCATTCACCAAAATGAAATCTGATTGTACATGTATTTTGATAATGCTAACTATTTTCATTTAATAATAATAATAATAATAATAATAATAATGATGATGATGATGATGATGATGATGATGATGATTTACGTATGTATTTACTGTCACTATACATTGAATAGGGAATGACAATAAACACATCAAATTTCAGACGAAAGAGCTCGTCGGAGAGTGAAAAGGCGTCAGAGAAATGCCTGCACGTGACATATCATCCCAGAATTCGCCACATGCTCATAATGTTGTATCCGTCCAGTCTACAAATGGTGGACTTGGATATCAGTATGGTGATAGGAACCATTAAACTGGATAACAAGTCATCAAAATTTGTCAAAGTACTCCAGTTATTTATGTTTTTTTAAAGGGGTATTAGCTGTTTTTTACCAAAAGAAATTATTTTGATTTTCTCGACTTTTACTACTTGTACTTGATGTACACTAACAAATACGAGCTATACAAAGGCATAAAAAATCTTTTATTTCTATATTTCTGTGAGGTCCAGTGTGGTATCAATTGCAATTGAAACAGTGCCAAAGTGGGATCTCAAGCAATGTTCACAAAATATATCAAACTTGAAGAATTTTTATGCCTGTGTTTATCATTTTTTTGTTCTTCTATATCTGTCTAAGCAGTAAAGAAGGAAAAATAAAGAAATTTTGAAATAAACACAGCTAATGCACTTTTTAATAATATCCAGACAATACGACGAAATGCACATTGTGCTCGACGGGTTTTATAATATACACAGTCAGTTAAAAGAGCAAATACATTTCGGTAATATTAAACAATATAAAACATATCAGATACCAAAGTATAAATCTATAGGATATCCAGGACACAGATACAAATCCGGGAAAATGAACAAACACGGACCTCTGGAAACCAAGAGGTAAGATCAGGTGCCATGGAGGAGTAAGTATCCCCTGTCGACCAGTCACACCTGCCGCGAGTCCACAGTCAAGTCCAAACGAAATACGTTAGGAACGAATCCTGGTCACAATTGGTATAGACACAGAATAATCGCAAACAATTATACCGACCGTAAAATTGGCGGAACGTTGACATCAAACGATATCCCTGTGTCAATAATTTGTCAGTGAGTAAATAAGTAAACACATGTTTATACCGCCGTGTCCGATAATTTACATATACCATTATTATACGCACGTAATGATTGAAAAGACAAATTAATCTGTTTCAATTCTGTTAACATGTTGCTTTAGCCTGGATCCTGGCTAACTGATGCTAACGCTCGTAACGACGTAGGATCATAGGGCCAGGAACCCATACTACATTTTCTTGACCCAAATGTCTTTCATACCAATTATTACATTTGCATGTTCATGTTTTTATGAAATACAACGTTAACATTGATTTGTTTCCTGGCAATGGGATACCCGACATCCAATAAAACAGTATACATATATAGAATTTTGCATTTTATCAGGTTGTTCCATGTTTGCAAAAAGATGTTCTTTTCTGTCTACATGAGAATGGTTGTATCAGCATTCGTCTAAGACGTGAAGACACGTCCCACTGTTCTTACACATTTGATCCTGTCACTCCCACGCCAGATGCACCAATATCGCAAGGCAGTAAGTTAAATAACCACACACACACACACACACACACACACACACACACACACACACACACACACACACACACACACACACACACACACATATATATATATATATATATATATATATATATATATATATATATATATATATATATATATATATATATATATTCTCTTTTGTAAAGAAATATAAATACGGATTATGATATAAGATTACTTCTGTGATGTTGTTTCTTCTTGTCCACCTCACCTCACCTCACCTCACTTATCCTATTCGTGCCCACTGTCATATAAGACCATGATGTACCCTTTCCCCATCCATTTCATCCCAGACTGTTTCTTCCGTTCTTTACTGTCCTCCATGTTGTTTTTGATCGTCCTACTCAACGTTTTACTTCTGGTTGCCTTGTATTGAATTTTGAATAATGTTTTACAGCAAACTCGCGTTACATGGTGGCGGTTAAGTTTTAATGTTGGAGGAAAGAAACGGCCGGGTTACCTGGGAATAGTCAACCGGCCTTTCGCAAGTAAATTGGCAAACTTTCTCACTAAAATCAGCTTAGGTTTCAGCGGGACTAAAACCTGTGCTGACCAGAAGTGAAAGACTTCACTCTAGCCACTCGGCCACAGAGGCCCAGGTTGCCATGTAAGCGCTGTCAATATGTGTATATAATTGCATGATATGTTTTATGTAATCAATCTATACAGTCCTCTTTACACACGGCAGGTTTTAACTTTGGTGCAAACGACACATCCAGTAATGACGTCAGAAATATCACCTATGACCTCTACTGGCAGTCAGATGCAATGCGTCTCACAACCCACAGTACGATCTATGGATTTTCGGTTAACCCAATTACAGAGACAAATACATGTCTTGTCTTCAATGACAGCAAAGTTATAACATGGGAGCTTGTGGCAGTACAGGTAGTAATTATGATTAAGGTAGAACAGTTTTTATTCACAAAGATGCACTTTCACACAATTATTCATAAAATGTTTCATTTATTGAACAATATCATTCATTGTCTTTTTTCAAAATGCCTATCTAAGACGTATGTATGAAAAAAGACTTATGCCGTCTAAGACGCCTTAATTGTGAATTCATTTACAACACTTATACAAATTATTTTAACTAAATGGAAACATTAAACGATTAGACGATGACAAAATGACACATAAAGATTAATTTGGACATACAAGCCTGCATCAGGCCTTTATTTGTGAGAAACATGACTTTATCGAACAATCATTTTCATATATAATTTTGGACACACATTGCTTTATCACATTGTTTTATTATTCAAAGGCATCTTATGCAGGGGAACCCTCGCTAAAAATTAAATTATGTGATCTGGTGCAAGGACTCGGTAGACATGGTCGTCGAAAGAAAGTGATCAGCGAGACAAAATTTCTCCAGACAGGAATAATGAAAGGGGTATCTTCGACAATATCAGCAATCAAATTTGATTCAGCTAAGATGAGCCCCAACAGAAATAACTCTTCATCAGAACAGCGGTGTTTGGCGATAGGTAATGGTGTTTCAGATATATTAACATACATTCGCAATAACATAGCAAAGAACACCAATACAGTTATTAATCATAATTGTAATTAGTTTTTTGGAATAGTCATATCATGAAAAGTATTAAATGTATATTAAGCAAAATGAAAAAGTACCATTGGATAATCGAAAGTCTAAGTCCATTAGAATACGATAACATAAATAAACAAACGGTCTCAACATGAAGAACAACTGTGAATCCCAAATTGATGTAACCAGGTGGAAGGAGTCAGCGCCCCTCTGTTAGCATAGTGACAGAATTTGTCAGACAAGATAATTAATCATTAATTGTGGATAGGCAAGGCCCTTGGAAAATCCGGTATTATGATGGAATGAGCATACCCCCAAAGCAACTGTGAATACTATCATCTGAAGTCGAAATAATAACTAGAACTATTGTGAATGTTATTTACTGCGCTTTACGGTTAACATACTATATAAAAACAACGCCACCACCACCGCCGCCATCATCACCACCACCACCAACAACTGCAACTGTGAATACTATCATCTGAAGTCGAAATAATAACTAGAACTATTGTAAATGATATTTACTGCTGTTTAACATTTACCAACTATATCAAAACAACATCACCACCACTACCACCACAACCAACAACAACAACAACAATAACAACAACAACAACTGTTAATACTATCATCTGAAGTAGACATTTGCGCGATATTATTCTATATCCAGACATATCTTACTTTAGTTATACTCTTAAACATTGGGAGAATGTCATCGAACAAATATTTTAGTTATACTCTTAAAACTTGAGAGAATGTCATCGAACAAATATTTTTATTCTAATTTTCATTTTTAATTGATATTTTCTATGTAGTTCTAGGACAGTTGTAATCAATATCTTTAAACGTCATATCTATATTGTGCAAACATAGCGCACATTACACCATTAAGTTTTGTAATTTTCCATTTACTCGAAAGGAACTAACCCAGTTTCATAGTGCCTCTACGTCTTGTCTGTTATTAATATGAACCATAAATCATATTGCTATGATATCATTGAGTTCATATTCACCTGGATGGGAGAAAAAACAATAGGATTCAGATCTAGATCGTATAGGGATTAAATCGTTTTCCCTGCACGATGATCATAAGTTTGAAAGGTAACTTAAAGATCGTGAAAATAATTTGTGACACGTTATCTTGAAATGTCAATTTAGAAATTGTGACGACTTCGAACAGGCAACTCAACATTCCACATAGTGAAACAGAGTAATCGCAAATAAGATTATTATACCGATCGTAAAATTTGCGGAAAGTTGACATCAAACGCAGTTTTCGATATTCCTGTGTCAATAATTTGTCAGTGATTAGTTTACCTCTGTATATGAAATGTTCATATGTTGAACACGCACTGGCATACCTGATCATTTGTAAAATATAAACTCCATATGCGGGTGATTGTTGGTTATTACTACTTAAATGTGGAAAATATACGATGGGAAAGTTGAAATCGTCGCGTTTGTCGTATAGCTTAGTTGTAAATTGAAGTAATAGTAGAAGTAGTACAAAACAAAATTGAATGCTACAGCTTAAAATTCCTACCATACATAGATATTACATGTAGGCATTTCTTTAATTTTATATTTTATTTTAGGAACGGAAGATGGTGCGGTTTCATTGTTAGACATCAACAGCGGTCAGATAACAAAGGAATTCAGCATTCACTCTGATACTGTCAGGTAAGTGATTATTTATACTGAATATTAAGAAATCAGCCTATAACTGTTTGATAACTCTATATGTACAAGGTGAACATGTAATTCCCGGTATTTTATTCACATTATCCTTGCTCTCAGGAAAAATATAATGGCCATCATGCAATTCGTGGACAATGCATGTTATTATAATAAGTGTATTGAATTCACAATAATGACAATGGATCGATTTTCTATTTCTTTGGAGAGCATGCAATGTGCTGATAAAATAGTCTCCAACTGTGATTGTGTTAAGAACTTTAAAAATATCTAATTTCAGAGGTATAGAATGGCTTGAAAGTAACCGATTGTTGTCGTGGGCATTCATTCCGAGTAATAATTCGTCCAACAAGGGGACAAATGAACTTCTAATGCTGGGAACACATTCTGGTTGGTGTTTTCTCATTATAATTAATATCATAAACATAATACCACGGTTTTAATGCTCAAGACGATTGTTTTTGTCAGTTAGACTTCATTAGTTGAGCTCAAATTTTAAACAGATTTTCTAAAGAGAAGGTCAAATGATAAATCTAATTGTGTAGCCAAAATCCGTCAAAGAGTGACCACTGTTATAAGATGGCTATCGTAGCTTTAGAAGAAAATATGAAAATAATACTCCTTTATGATGGACACTGTGTACATCGATACCATGTCTAAAAGACAACGTCCTAACAATACATATCATTTATATGGACTTCGCAATATAATGAGGATGTGATGTTCAACCATATATGTAAGGTTGGTGAAAAAACTTTGAAAACTTTATTATGTTTTAAAGTCAAATTTATACAAATTTTGAAAATTCATTGTCCTATATTTTACTAGCTTTTTGCATTTCATAGGAAAAACAGAGACTTATAGACAGGGTAAACCTTCCGAAACGTCAATACAAGCTGTGAAGTTATCGCCCTTGAAGTAAGTATACATCTATATGTCTGACAAGATATACGGTATTAGAAATACTATTAAAATATGAAATCACAGTTGCGGTATCATGACCAACTGGCTAAATCTGTGTGACGTCATCTTTTTACGGCCAATACCGCAGACTACATCCCATGTCTTCATTTTAATTCACAAAAATGGTGATTTAATCACACGTGATGTAATGTATGTCTTTCTGTTGGTTGTAAAGCGAAAGAAAAGATACAGACTCTTATCGTTATTGTACAAGTGTTATGATAATATAACATTTTCTTACCATCTTTCCTAAAATATTATTAATTTTTTATCAAATGTGACGTGGGTACAACTTAGCAATGATTTTTGTACAATCTTGTAAACTATTATAACATTTGTTTGTTTTGTGTAGTTAAATTTATTTTCTTTGTTTTATTTATTTTCCAGGAATTATCTTGTGATAGCTTTTAAACAAAATCCGCTTGAAATATGGGATTTTCGCAGTCACTGTTTGTTTCGAGAAATACCAACAACATTTTTACTTCCAAATACCATTGTAGGTTGCAATTGTACATTTTGTTGTTATTGTAAATGTTCCGAATCATGTACTAATTCACGGTATCCTCAATCATTTTCGCCCTGTAACGTTATTCTAAAAAAAATAACAATACAACAATGATTGTTTCTTAACCAAAGGCTTAGCATGAGGAGTGATAAAAATGAGAGAGAGAGAGAGAGAGAGAGAGAGAGAGAGAGAGAGAGAGAGAGAGAGAGAGAGAGAGAGAGAGAGAGAGAGAGAGAGAGAGAGAGAGAATTCTAGCAATATCCGTAATCAATTTTAGTTGAATTCAGTTTCTATATTTAGTCAGTCACATGCTTCAATCACTTTGTCTTCATTCGAATTCCTTTTCCTTTTTTACGATATGAAGTGTTTAAGATTATGTATTGAAAATGTGCTTGAAATTGTTCACTTTTAGTCCAAAAATTTATGAGAAGAATTTAAATGCAAGTGTTTCATTTGCAGCTTTGGTCACCTGTTTCTAGCATTAGAACAGAAACCAAAAAAGTAGAACAAATGACCCAGGACGGGCAGCAGAAGACAATTCCCCCCAGTGTTGATATCAAGTATGATTTAAAAAATATAATTACGTATATTGAAAAGTCAAATCTCCAATTACATTCTTTAAGCTTAACTTTTACATTTAAAGATTTCAGACATTGGATCTATAATACATGCGTGTTTTGATCGATTGGAATTTTACTTGATTGTAGATTACAATTGTCTTTGTTATAGGGTATGCCTTATGCACAGTATTTGTAACTTTTTATTGTAAAATATATCTTTAATGTTTTGGTTCGTGGTAAAGTTCTGTGAGATTTGTTATTTTTGTTGTAAATAATTTCCGGTATACGTAAAAAAATTAAACGTCCAAAATAAACTTACGTAATCTATGTAGAGCCGGCCTGGCTTACTCGACTCTTGATCGTGAGGTCGAGTTCGAGTCCAGCCGGCAGCAGGTTGGTGTTCTGTCTGTCGGATGAGACAGGTTTCCATGGAACATTTGCGATGGGTGTGGCATGCTAGCAGAAGACGCTGACTCCTTCCGGACACCTGGTCTTATCCCGTTTGGGATTCGTAATTGTTCTTCATATAAAGACCATTTGGACATCTAATTCGTCGTGTTATAATGGACTTGAGTTTTTGATTATTGATTGGTACTTCTTCAATTTTACAGTAAAAACCGAGTGTCACAGTAGGTGTCGGCACATTAAAGAACCACTGCTAAATGGCCGTAAGTCTCGAGCATAGGCCAAAATTTAAAGCTCTTCACCGGCATTTGGTGACGTCTCCGTATGAGTGAAATATTCTTGAGTGGGACGTTAAACAACAATAAACAAACAAACAAACAAACAAACGTAATTTATGTTATGTAATTCTGTTAAATAGAGAAACGAAGAGAATAGAGAAGGAGGATTGCATTATAGTAGATCACAATGGGAATCTATGTCGAATAACGCTGGAGGATAACCGTGTGTCAGATATTGTTATAACAGAGATTGAGGTACTCATGTGCTATATTCAGTAAAAAATCATTGCTAAACTTTAACAGTGTTTTTCTTGTGAACATAAAGTTAGAAATAAAAGGAGTTGATGTAAAGATGTAAAGAGATATTTGTGTATATGGTACAATTTGAGATCGAATATATACGCAATCAAATCATTTGTAAATATAAAAGACATACAGAGGCAAAAGCAAGAGATAGATATTTAGAAAGATTACATTTATCAACTTAGGTGTTTGTTGTATTGTTTTCAGACCTTAATTGTGACTCTGATTATTGATAAAGAAAACACAGTTACGATTATACATATAATTGACCCTATAAAATTTTGTCAGATATGGGGTTGATCTTTGTATCTTTTGTAGGGTTCCAAGGGGCCAGTAAATTACATGACGATGAGAACTAACTTCCTGTTGCTTGGTGACACAACAGGGTCGTTGTGTCATGTCAATATCAACAAACAGACAAAAACGTATGTTTAATTATATTTTTCATCAAGTCCCCGATGTTTAAGCATTTTAATTTTTCTATTTTATAGTAAATTCGAAATAAGAAAATTAGAAATTTGAAATGTAGTGTTTCTATTTCGATACAATGTGACTATTTAATTTTCCTGTTTGGTTTGTAGCTCTAGACACTGTTGATCACACGCATTTAACTTATGTTTGATGATATATGAGTTCCTTAGTCGGAGACAACATATATATTCGGCGAATTCAAATGATCTTTTTCTACCACATAAACGTATTACACTACACTAACATTTGACTTGGGTTTGATTTATGAGGAAAATGAGGAGAAGTAATAAACTCTTCTTATATGTGATACTTAGATAGTAAGTTTGCAAACAGACACAGACACAGACACACGCACGCACGCACGCACGCACGCACGCACGCACGCACGCACACACACACACACACACACACACACACACACACACACACACACACACACACACACACACACACACACACACACACACACACACACACACACACACACACACACACACACACACACACACACACTTTATCACGATTGTAGAATATCACATCGCATGAAATTTACATTTCAGCGTACCCAGATACGTTGAAAAATCTTTTCCTGGACTAAAGAAAGTGTTGATGAATCCATTGGCAGTTGACACGAATTTTGCAGTACTGTACGACAATGGAATAAAACTCTGTAGTCTCGGTCAGAATGAGGTTAATTTTTAAAAAATCATCATAATTAAATCTCCTCAGTATTATTAGTTTATATTTCAATGACTTAAATTCTCTGTTGTATCAAATGAATCCCCATAAAAAGGAATGGGGATAAATTTCGGAGCCATGTTCTCATGTGAATACCGAATCTATCTACGAAATCCATTCAGCTACAATTAACCGGTAATACAAACAATTCCTAACACCATTTTTGTACTATGTTTTTTTCAGTTGAAGATTATTGGACAAATGAAAAACATAAAAGATGGCAGAAAAATTGTTGATATAGAATGGCTGGATGCAATTCTTTTATCTGTTGTGACTCAGGATGGTACAATATACATAACCGATTTAACGAATACCAACGCTCAAAATCCCATGGATAAAAGGGAATTAGAAGGTTAAATATCATATCTAATACCTTTATATTCTACCAGTGCTGTTTACATCTTCCAAATATTCCGGTATGCTAAGGGATGCTCACCATACAATGTATTATTTTATTCATATGAAATCTACAAGGTGTTAAATCATTTCCAGTTGATATAATGACCGGTCTAGCTGCCTGTCTGTCTAGCTGTCTGTCTGTTTTTCTATGTATCTATCTACCTACCAATCTACCTATCTATCTATCTATCTATCTATCTATCTATCTATCTATCTATCTATCTATCTATCTACATTTCTATTTATCTGTCTGTCTGTTTGTCAACGTGATATTTTTATTACAGATCCAATATTCTGTCCCCATTCCCTGACGGTGACCGGATCTCTTTTAATGAAATATGCATTGCAACATCTACAAACAGCAGAAGACATAGGAAATGTAGTTCACTTGAAGCCAAATCTTAACGAGCTGGAAACAAGAATACTCAAACAATTACACTTAATTGATAAGTATGTAAAATTAAATAACATTTTATCAAGTTTCAAATATAACGAACTAAACATTATAAGGTCATGAATCTAATTAAAATGTATGTGTTTATATGTCTAAAGCAATCTATACTCGTTTGGAAATGGCGTTTTGGAATTTGCTGATAATTAAATCTTTGTGAGAACTGTGATTATTTCCGTATTATTATTTATCACATATGTATGTTGTAGGGATGAATATTGCCGTACTATTATTTATCACGTATGTTATGTTGTAGTTATGATTATTGCCGTACTATTATTTATCACGTATGTATATTGAAGGGGTGATTATTGCCGTACAATTATCTAGGATATATGTATGTTGTAGTTTTGATTATTGCCGTACTATTATCTATCACATATGTATCTTGTAGGGATGATTATTGTAGTACTATTATCTATCTATCACATATGTATGTTGTAGGGAAATTTTGGAATACCTATACAAGACCAAGACTGGAACAGGCGAGCGTTGTTTGATTGCAGCTAGGTAATTAGGATACAAACGTTAAGTATCAAGACTTGATCAAAACTGACAAGTATCAATGAGTATAAACTGGAGTTCACCGTCTGCCACATGTTGACATGGGAAATCTTGTCAGTCTGTGAGACTTGGTTTCCTCAAATATTAAACTGCGAATTCCGAAAAATTTAAACATAAATGTTGCATCTGTAAAAATGATATAATTAAGAACGAAGTCTGATTGTACATTAATGGGAGACCTTCACACAGTTACTGGACACCTGTTTAAATGATAATTGTTTTTGCAATGGCCAAAGTACAAATATCGTCGTATCCTTTCTACCCCTCTCTCTCTCTCTCTCTCTCTCTCTCTCTCTCTCTCTCTCTCTCTCTCTCTCTCTCTCTCTCTCTCTCTCTCTCTCTCTCTCTCTCTCTCTCTCTCTCGTGTATATATAGCGTATATAATGTACATGCATGTTATATTTTAGTTTTAGATCTAAAGGTAAGCTGTGATCCAGGAAACAAAATTGGCAGTGTTAATTCTCTTAAAAAATTATAAATTTCACTATATGATTTATGAAATGTTAATATTGATAACATCAAAGTAATTGGTTTAAAGATATATTTCAAAGTAGTGCTTTTAACAAATTATCGTGTAATTAGGTTTTTTGGACACTAAGGTCTGTTATTTTTTATTTGCTATAACTTGTCCTTTTGAAAAATATTGTAAAAGAGCCCATTTAAGACAGGTTTACTTAAATAACGCTCTTGATATCTTGTCATTGTTCCCCCAGTTTGTTTGGTGACGAGTTTGATATGCGGTTTTGGACACTTGCACTTCATTGTATGAAGAACAGAAAATATGTAAGTGATAACAACTTCTGATAACATGAAATTCGTCGTAGTTTGTTCCAGGGCATATCACTAGGTTAGGTTTTAGCACTATCTGAGAGAATTGAATGCCATCATTTTTGCAAGAAATATGTTAAAGCATATTTGTGTACAAAATTATAGTACTGTTTATAATTGACGTTTTGACGGTGTTTATGGTGGTACCGAGATGTCGGCCTGGAACGAGTTATCTGGTCTGTCGTTTCTACATGCTTCACCATAATATCCTCCTACTTGGTAAAATGTTAAAGGAAGGCGGCTTGTCATGACTTTGACTTTCAATGTCATATCGCTGATGTTAAGGTCACCGTTGACTGTTAATGAAAGCTTCGTCCTGGTTATAATTAACTTATGTGCTTCATTTGTGCAATTTCATTATTGACACAAATGTTCAATGTAAGAAGGCGGTCATATCAAGCTTAACTTATATATGGATAGAATATATCCATATATGAACGAGCCCAAAGAAATGATGTCATATAATTCAGATATGTTGCTTATAATGTGTTGCCATAAATATGTTACTTTCGTATCCATTGGCCACATTGATACTCCTATAGGGACGTAATATAGGACACAGGGAAATATATGCATGGTTATATAAATTTTAGTATTATTATGTTTTAAACCAGGGTGATAAAAGCTCAGCCAAATCTTTTGTTCCAATACTCGAATTTGTGCAACTTCAACATAATTCTTCGAACGTAAAAATCTCAGACACTAAATGGCAGGCGTATTATGTACCATTTGTGGTACTTGCGCTTCATCAAGGGTCAGGGTTTGGAGTTTAATTATATTTGAGTCATCGTGCATTTATTGATACAAAGTCATGTCGCACATCCATTTATTTTGGCATTAATATATAAAAGGAATGTAAATATAAGGAATTTTTGCTTCGCCAAAACCTTTAAGCATGAAGTGTTTTACTTGTCAAATTATATCTGTTGTATTATAGTTAACAAGTATTGAATCCTTTAAATTTTATCAAATTGACTACTCTTTTTGTTTGACAGGAAAACTGTGATTCTGGGAACACATCTGACAATTTGGACAATTTCGCAAAATCCAACATCGAACTCTTATCCATGTCCGGATTTATACCCAATGTACATTCGTGCTGTGATAGTTGGAACGATGTATTGATGGATCATGATTGTTTCTGGGTAATACAAGATTTGTTTATTTGTACGACTAATCTTGTTAGATTGACACCTTTAAAACTATAAATATAGACAAAACCATAGATGCAAGCTGTTAGTAGAAGAGAAATCGATATGGAAAAATATAAACATAATAAACAAAAGGGGTTCCGATGAGACAAAATTCTAATCATCCGTCACCGAATTGGTACCGGCGCTCGTAAACCGATTATCAAACGATGGAAGAAGAGAAGTTTCGCGATCATTTGGAAGCATTTTTTCTTACCAAAATGTTGCATAGACATATTTCATGTTAACAGATAGTCATATGGCGTAAACAAAAAAATCAAAATAAAATCATTTTTTTATTATTTATAGTCATATTTTATTAATTATTACTCTGTACTTCTTTAGAACCATCAGCTTTACAGAACCAGACTGCATGATAAAAGAAGAACCAGTATCGAACATCGATATAAGTGTGTTGAAAAGTACATATTACTCAATCGTTTGCAAGAAGCTGTGAAACTACTGTTGGAAACTGATTTTGAGAGTGACGGCTACAGAGAGGACTATTTAAGGTACACCAATAGCACCATACTATAAAATTGGAATTTGTCAAAAATGAAAGTCTGTACCTTGTCCAATATATTTGCAGATTAATTCGAATAATTGTTTTATTTAATAAAAGTCGTAATTCAATGCAGTGTGGTTTATATATCACCCAACAGTCTATTAATTTGCGACTATTCCATACTTGTGGATAACAGTATTTATCTCCTGTTTGGTTATAGACTCGTTATAGTATATTGTAAAGACGTATGTGGGAAAACTTTTGTTTTTCTGCTAAAACAAAATTCTTATACATCAAACAGACCTAGATAAAATGTATATAACCATATGATAATTTTTCATGTTTTTTAAGTTATACTGGCTTCATCGTGAATTCTTACTTATTTCAGAGCCAGTTTATTATCATGTGATAGAAATAATACAACAGGTCAAAGTACCATGAAACTCGTGGCAACACACCTGATTATCAACGGAAAGCTTGAAGGTAATTTCAGTGTTATTAAAATAAGCAGAATAAGGTATCCAAATTATTTTCGGAAGCTTTTAAAAAGAGAAATAACATTTATATTATTTTTTATAAATAACAATTAAATAATAATGAATAATAAATAATATAACGGTAATATTTTCGAAAGTTAAAAAGTGTAATTTTTAAATAATTGTAGTTTTAAGACTTTGATTTAGTATGTACTCTACAGAGGGTGTCAGTGTGCTATGCTTAATGGACAAAGTTTTAGATGCTTGCAAGTACCTCCAATCTTACAATGAGTGGGAGAAAGCAGCATGGTTGGCAAAGGTAAACATTGCTTCACATTAATTTTTTTCTATCTCCCATGTTTATGTGCTCAGAATGACAATAAAACACAATACAAAATAATAAATAGGAAGAGAGTAATTTGTATTGGTAATTTTGAATGTATTAGGAATGTTGATGGTTGGATTGCTTTAATGAAAAAATGGATACCTGGCAAAAGGTGGTAGTGCAAGAAAAAAATTGTCTTGTTTATGATATCAACTTTTCTTGCCAGCATTGAATATAAAATCACAGACCCCAAAGTGTTAACCAACAAGAAGTATAATAAATTGGTTAACATTCGACAAACAAGCAAACAGAGAATGCAGAAGTGCAATCAAGTGTCAGGGAGGAGATAGCCTACCTGGCGACCGGTCACAATTGCCGTGAGTCTACAGTATAATTCAAATAGAAATAAGCGAGGAATAAATCTCCCATACAATTGGTATGGACAATTCAACAACTACTCTCGAATGTCATACATAGTTATAGCAAACATGGTCATTATACTGTAGAATTTGCGAACTGTTAGACTTTAAACACGATTACTTGTCATGTCAATAAAACTACATTAAGTGTGATGCTTTCATGTCTCGTGTTGTTGTAGTTCATATGTTTCTGTTGCATTTCAAATAATGAAGAATAAAAAAGTGTAAACATATTTTCTTTTCTTTGGAGTGAGAGAGAGAGAGAGAGAGAGAGAGAGAGAGAGAGAGAGAGAGAGAGAGAGAGAGAGAGAGAGAGAGAGAGAGAGAGAGAGAGAGAGAGAGAGACTTGAAACAGGGAATGTTAAGGTAAACCCAGAATAGTTTGAATTGTTTAAGAATCTGTTATAAAGTATGAATCTACAATATGATTTCAGGCGGTCTTATCAGATGCTGAGTGTACGGAAATTTTCACGAAATGGACGGAACATCTTATTCAGTCAAAACAACTGGTGAGTACATAGCTTTATAAATATTACACTATTTCTTTGTTCTTTCCTGGATCTGTAGCTTACTTTTGTGTAAATACACATGTAATTATGCTTTGATCTTATTTCCATTGACGTCTAATTCCTATTAGCTGATGTTGTACTGAACTCTTACACACGACCCTTTGTGTATTTATTTTATACTACGGGATATACAAGCCTTTTAAGTGAAAATGTTAAATGTTCCCTGCATTTCCTGAAAAGGTAAAAAGCAGAATGTGCAACTATGTATTGCTGACTTTATATCAATTTGTAAAAATACAAAAATGGCTTCTTTCAACCTTTGTTGTTTATACACGTATTTTAATTCATTTAATTTGGCAAACTGAGTATAACTAGATTGATAAAAATGATGTTCATAAATGTTGATATTTGTATTATTTGTATATAGCCCGAATAAATTATCTTCCTGTAAGGTGTATAATCTACAAAATGAAAAAAGAACGTGACAGGAAACGATAGTAATCACAACAAAAACTTCCGCTTCAGTATATGTTTGTTCTTTTTGCATTGCATATAAATGCATTCACAGCTAAAACATGCATTTTACCCGGCTACTTGAAAAAAAAATCACACCGAACAAACCGAATCAATGTTGAACATGTGTGAGAATTTGTTCGAATATCTCGAGATTAGATGATAGTATATCCATTGTACTTCCAAACTTCGGTTCTATTTATTCTCTTGCGCTTTTTATTTAAATTTATCGGAAGCAGTTGACTTCAAACGCAAACACGTGGCCATTACTATTTGTTTTTTTTTTAGATATTCAGATGCTCTTTAATATATAAATATAAGTCATATACAATGAACAAGGGTCGTAATAATTTCACTTGCATACTTCTTCAGATTCAGGCAGTATTTGTAATGATGTCACAAAGACGTTTCTTGGATGTTGCCAAAACTTTATCCTCTGTGGGATTCCTGGACACTGCTGCTTGTTTTGTCGAGGCATGTAAAGAACACGGCATATATATTGAAGGTAGATATTTCACAACATGAAAAATCAACATGTACTAAATATCATTTGTATATAAGACATTTCTTCTCCGAGTCATGATAAATAAAGAAGATATATTTCAAGCAAATAATTATAAATAAAATACAACAAAAAACAAAAATGACTGATATAAGATTATACCAAAAGGATTTTGATTGTATCTGAAATGCCTAATTTTGAGACAAACAACACATACTGCTAACTAAGCTATCTATAAAAACATCGAAATCAGTGATTCAAATTTTGATTTGCCAATAAATCATTATTACCATTACTTATATTTGAATACATGTGAACGATTGGTTAGGATCATAAATAGTATTCCTAGTGCCTGTATAAATTTTACATTAAGAAGTGTTTCTCTTCCTGATTGATATTATTTGACAGATTAATTTCATTCAAAGGAAATGTAAATTCCTTCATTTTTCAGATCCACTGAAGGATGAAATTTTGTCGAATTACGGTAAACATCTGGACAGCCTCGGTAGCTCGCTTGTTGCTCAGCAATATTTATCGAAATGAAGGATGGACGTCGTAACAACGGAGTAAAGACTTCCTAATTGATTTGAGGATCTTTATTTTCTAAGTCAGAAAATACCTAGAGGTCATGTGATACTACAGAGAGCAGAGGTGCTTTCACCACTGATTATGTGGTGTAATAGGGATTATATACATAGTCCTATCCCTAATCTTTAAGAGAAGAGGAAAATCAATACACGTATTTTTCTATGAGGGCAATTTGCAGTCTGCTATTAGAACTAGTGAACTAATATAAATATTCTTTATCTATATTCACAGGCGTCATTCCATTAAAATGCTAATATAACTGCTTAATCTGTGTGGTGTCCTAAATGTTATTGACACACAACGATATATGTCAAAATGATTAATAAATAGTGTACAAAATGGTCACATCTCTATTCGTCTAATTTACATAATGCGTGCCATTCATTAGTAACTGAAGATGAAGCATATAATATTTACCTGATCAGTGCACTTATAATAGAAGTGTGTATATATAGGAATGTAACTTAGATCATCAACAGCGTTGAATTTATAATAATAGTTACATTTGTTGCTAAAATTTAATATTTTTTTGTAAGTTTGGTAAAACTGGTATAATTAAAACTTTATTTGGCCTGTATCTTTACAGAACTATATCCTTGTCTGCTTCTGCGCGAAAAAACCCCACTAACATTGAAAAGTGTCAAACACAAGTGTGATAAAAGATATTAGTCGGTTTCAAATTCAGTCGAATATGTCTTACATTTGTAAGTTAAAACAATTCCTGAGAATTATTGATTTGCATATTGAATTGGTAATTCTAATTAAGTTTTTAAAACGAGCATTTGTCACTTATTTTCAATCATCATGTAAACATTAGATGCAATTATGATAATTTTAACAATATTACGTTTTCAATGTAACAGCTGTGATAAATATGTCGTTGGTTGGATAGACTGTAAAGTTCTTAATTTACAAAGACAGATATTTAATACCCTCAGTCTTTGATAAATTTGTAATACATAATCTTGTGCTCTCCATATAAATGAGCGAGACAACATCACAAGATAAAATACAAGATAAAGGTAATTTGTTTCTGATAGCCGTTACAGCCCTCCATAAATTCCGCCTTGTCAGTGTTATCAAACAGGAACAGGATAATTACACACTTTCACATGCGGGAACAATGAGAAGTCTAAAGTAATAGAGTTACAAGAGACAGTCGTTATAACTTATCCACAATGATGAGAATTATCCAGCTTGTCCTGTTTATCATTTGCATTACACATGTAGTTAACGGAGATGAAGGTAAGTCGTATATCAGTCTTGCAGAGTCGTGGATAATTAAATTCAGATAACATCTCAAGGTATGCCTACACAATGCCTCGCGGGGACTATGCCGAATAAATATTAAAGACGGGAAATTGGTTGATATGGTAGACTTTAAACCGGATAAGCAAAAATTTTATACCTGCCTTGGAGGGCATTTTACCTGCAGAGATGATTATACTTTCGTACATGATTGGCATAATTTTGATAATTGTATGATGGACTGCACTTTTCTGTAAATATCTAATATTGTTCTGATCCTTAACCTAATAAAAAGACAAAGTTTTGGAAGAGACAGAGAATATATCTTATTGAATTTTAACATATATCGATAACAGAAATGGACATATTGAAACTTTAATTTCCTTTTATTACTTCCTACCTGCCGGGATGAGGTTTCCCGAATCTTCCACAATTCTCCGCGAATAGGTTTTAAAACCGTGTAGGGGGTAGGTAGGTATAAGACACATAACTATTTTGAGACTTTCGTGAATCCAAAACGGGGGTTAATATTCTAATACAACTGGGTATGCAACAACACAAAACGCAAGTCATGGCATGATGTGTATGTGATCCTAGTGACATTTTGGTGGACATCATCCATTGATATAAATTTGATCGTTCTACTGTTCACAAGTCACCAGGGAAATATGATTATGTAGCTTTATATATCGCTAATATCACATAGAAAATAAACTTAACCGTCCACCCTTCTGTTCACCTTACTGTCAAGATCTGACCCTACTAAGATATTTAATTCACAAAATGTGAAATATCATATATATGTATATATGGAACCTTGTTACCATCACATCTTACTACATTAATGATTTTAGATCCGTTGACGTGGAAATGGGCTTCCTGGCGATTATGTGGTAAAGCTTTCAGTCGCAAAGGTCCGATTTTAGAATCAAATACAGACATTTCAATTTAGACACTGAAGAATTTATCTCTCTCTCTCTCTCTCTCTCTCTCTCTCTCTCTCTCTCTCTCTCTCTCTCTCTCTCTGACTGTCATAATCCCTATAATGATGTGAAATATATAATATTGCACTGTTTTATGTTTACTTCATGCTTTTAAAAAGTTTTTCGTATACTAGTACATGACCGACTACTAAGTGTTTATAACATTTTTAATCTTTTAAGTTCTTGTCCATCTGATTATATAATCATATTTTATATATGTCAGGGCATGCTCAAGATATGAACATTTCATATACAGAGGTAAACTACTTACTGACAAGTTATTGTCACTAGGATATCGAAAAATCGCTTTGAATGTCAGAGTTCCGCAAAATTTAATGTCTGACCTGTTAGAGATTACTGTTTCACTAAGTGAAATGTTGAAATAATTGTTCGATGTTGGTTGTTGAGTAGACTCTACCAATTGTGACGAGGATTTATTCTTCAATTATTTCACTTGAATTTGACTGTGGACTCGCGGCGGGTGTGACCGATCATCAGAGGATGCTTACTTATCCACTATGCCACTTATGTGTTTGTCCAATGTTCACTTGATTTGTCTATTTACCCCGGACATCCTGAAGATCTAATACTTCGGTATCTGTGATATTTATATACTTGTATTTACTTGTTTGCCGAACATTATATTTGTAATACCAAACTTATAGTTTTGCACACACACACACACACACACACACACACACACACACACACACACACACACACACACACACACACACACACACACACACACACGACACACACACCTGTAGCGTTTAAATTTAAAATAAATGTACGTTTCGGAAAAAAGAGAGGTATCATACAATGTCAGCTTCTAAACATAAATGGATTGCCAAGTTCATCAAAGAGTAATCACTGTAAGATATGACTATCTATGTTTTTACGGTGTTATCCATACGAAATATAACTTATGTATTAGAATTAAATAATCAGGTTGTACGGAAATGCCAGTATATGTATATCCATACACTCAGACAGTTTACAAGCAGTGACAACGACCCAGACCCAGTGGTTGTAATTGTTATATACACGCACACACAGAGCACCAAAACTGATTCTTAAGTCGATAGTGTATGTTAGTATGAAATACGATAGGTCATCTCTTGTTTTGACACAGTTGTTTAATAGAATTTACCACGACAAAGGAATCTCAATCCGAATGTAAGATATTTGAATGACAAACCCGAGGTTTGCCCAGTATTGATATACCTTTGTCATACGCTCAAGGTATGGGTTGATTATTTTTCTCCTATGTTTTAAATACATATATATGTAACCTAGATCTATACAAATGAAATCTGACATGCACAGCATTCTAGACATCGCTGACACTTTGCAGAGTAAATAATATTGTGACGTCATTCCCCGTTAAAATGAAGGAGAAATCTGTGAACAATCAGAGAAAAATAAAATCAATCCCAACTTGAGGCATGACAAAGCAAGAGAATCCGGCTGTTAAAATTCTTGAATGCAAAATACTGACTTGTTGAGGTTATGCCACTCAAGGAGCTTAGAAACTATTGTTATACACTCAATGTTGGGGTTAATTATTTTTCTTCCATCATTTTAGTTCTAGCGTAATATCTCGGAAATATGTGGTTTACAAGAGGCGTACAGTAGACCTGTACGTGTACACTAGGAGTCGACATGAATATCTTCAATCCAAAGAGGGACAACACTGTAAATGATGGAGCAATTCATTGTCTTACTATGTGCATTTTAAGTAGTATATAATTAAAAAACATACCATTTGCAGGAAACGAATTTTAATATAATGCTCTGCATTTGATGACACAAGTGAATGTCAACTTGCTGTGGTATGTTTACCGATCAAAGCCAGTGACATAAAGGAGATATTAAATCACAGGTAAACGTAGCATTAATATTGAAAAACACGTTCATATACCTATTTTCGGATATTACGGGCACAATTTACTTGTACCCGTTATCTGTATGGACAAAAAACGTAGGACATCATAGTGACAAAACAATGTATCAAGGGTCACGTCTTGTCTCATGAAAAGGATGAACAAATAGACGCACCGGAATGTCTCAAGGGTTACCTCCTGTCCCGTGAAAACAAATACACACTCCAGTAAGTCTCAATAACAAGTAATGCCAATCAGAGCATGGTCTCTCTCTCTCTCTTTCTCTCTTTCTCTCTCTCTCTCTCTCTCTCTCTCTCTCTCTCTCTCTCTCTCTCTCTGTGTAGATGGGTGTATGTTTATATCAGAAAAACCTAAATCAATAACAAAAGTGTATAAGTTATATGAATAGATATATTATTGTAATAAAATGAAAATAAACATACGGAATGTTAAATACATGAATATACATAACTTTGTATGTTGCAATGCCGGATCAGTATCTGTACTTAACATGATGGAAGATAAGGATGTATATAAAATAAACTGACAATCAAATGCACATGAATTTTGTTAAATATTTTGAACTTTATGTCCTAGCTCTTCGTTACTTGCCAAACTGCAGACGACAATTAGTTGAAAACATCGCTGTACAGTAATGGGACGGGTATATATATTGACGTGACATACATTCTGTTATTGATTTAATTTTCAAACTATGCTTTACACGAGGTGAGCAAATGTTTACTATAAATATAAAAAAATCTCAGATACCAGGGTATAAATCAATAGAATGTCCAGGTCATAGATACAAATCCGGTAAAAATGGACAAACACGACCTCTGGAAACCAAGAGGTGGGATCAGGTGCCATGGAGGAATAAGCATCCCCTGTCGACCGGTCACACCCGCCGTGAGTCCAGAGTTAAGTCCAATGAAACACGTGAGGAGTGAATCCTCGTCACAATTGGTACAGACGTCTCAACAACCGCCAACGAAAAGGCAATTCAACATTTCACCCAGCGAAACAGAGTAATCGCAAACAAGACTATTATACTGACCGTAAAATTTGCGGAACGTTGACATTAAACGCGATTTTCGATATCCCTGTGTCAATAATTTGTCAGTGAGTAGTTTACCTCTGTATATGAAATCTTCATATGTTGTACACGCCCTGGCTCATATCGGATCATCTGTGAAACATAAACTTCATATGCGGGTGACTGAGGGATATTACTACTTAAATGTGGAAAATTTACGATGGGAAAGCCGAAATCGTCGCGTTTGTCGTATAGTTTAGTTGCTAATTTCCCGTCTGTGTCTATATTAAGTAAAATGTCTAAATATGAAGCGTGTGTGCTTGATTCTGTTGTATCTTTAATTTCTAGTTCGCTGGGATATATTGCATTGACATATGTATGAAAATTGTCATTATTAATTGACAAAGCGTCGTCGATATATCAAAATGTCAAATTAAAGGACACCGCTTTTTCTTCTTTTGATTCAGCAGTTTCTGAATGAAGTCTGCTTCGTATGAATAAAGGAACAGGTCGGCAAATAAAGGGGCACAATTGGTTCATATAGGAATGCCGACAGTTTGTTGAGAGACCACGTCTCCGCACATTACAAATTTATTGTATATTAGAAATTCCAGCATGTTTTTATATCAACTTCAGTGTATTTATGTGTAGAATCAGAGTGGTGTTTGACGAAATAAGTATCCTGATAGCCAATCACTAGATATTTAAATGTTCGGGTACCACCTTTAGTGAAAAAACAGTTGTCTATGATGCTAAAAAGTCTTTCTTTTAATTTCTTATGTGGAATAGTTGTGTAAAAAGTAGAGAAGTCATATGTTTTGATATTGTGAATTCGAGAAATATTGGGTGCCTTCAAATTTTCTAAAAGCGGTTTAGAATTTTTCAGTATCCACATCTGATTTACACCGCTTCTGGAATAAGCAACTGTACAGTATTGTTGAAGTTTCTCCTTAACGGCTGTCAATATCTTGGTAAGGAGTAAAAATAAAGGTTTGGTAGAACATTTGCTGGATCCTTTGCTTATATGGGGTTTTATGTAGTTTTGGTATCCAATATAAATATGGTAGCTCCAAATCAGTATCCATTGTAGGTGTATCAAATGAGCGTAATACGGACACGAGATTTTGAAGGATCTCGTCCTTTGAAATTGAGCTACGTGTATATGTAGGATTTCCAGAATTCGAATTAAACCCAAGTTTTTCTAATAAACAATTATAGTAATGTGCCTTACAAATAAAAACTATATTATTTGAGGCTTTGTCTGCTGGTACCAGTATATATTTGTCATGTAATCCAGTTCAGTTACTACTTCTGGATCACTAAATACAGAGGGACAACGTGTTTTCATAGTCCCATTAAGTTTTCGAATACGATATTTTATCAACCATCGTATGGCTTTTAGCCATTCAGACAAAGTGTCTGGTTCCACATATTCATGTTTGTTCCATCGCCTGGCATCATTACTAAACTGAAATTCTGACGCCAATTAAAGGAACCTGCTTCCAGGTATTTGGGGCCCCTTAAAAAGATTTTTGAGGCTTTCATTTTCAACAATAGAAACGTCGCAGGTGATGGCATGCCCGATAGGATTGTATTTGAAAGGAGATGAAGCACATTAACATGTGACAGTGTTGTGTAGAATATGGTTGATGTCTTGGCACTGCAAAACATGTTTGTAATTGAATAGCTTGGATGTGATGCTGGGTGTATAGCTATATGAAATGTAAGGCGTGGTCTTCAGTTTAAAATATGGTTGAAAACAGGACTGAACTTTTTTGTGATTTAGAACATTTCCAATGTTTAAAGCGTCTATCCCTTTATTTGTAAATTTAAGTTTAAGGAAAAGACGTTTCTGTTCAGAACAGTTATCGTTTGTAACGCGTGCAGGATTAAACAGTCTGTGATAAGCGATGTCCATTATAACAGAGCGCAGTATGTATTCTGGGTTGAAGAATCCGTGTAGGGGTTCATTCTTGCTTCCTGAAAAAGTTTATAAAGATTTGTATAAGGAAGAGAATAAAGTTTGCTGCGAATGTGATAAAGACCTAATTGTTTGTTAACGTAAGGTAAAAGAGATGAATAGGTGACATCATGTATGTTGGGTCGGTTGTATGAACGATGTCCGTGACATCGTTTACGTCTTACGTTAGAATTAAAAGGTTCCATCACATTAACACCATTACACAGGGGGATTGATAGATTGCCTACACTTTGGATATCATCGTTACATCCATGGGGATATGCAGTGCCAAGCTGTTTAATTCAAAATTCTTCACGTTGTCTACGGAAGGGGGTACTCAAGGTGGAATAGTTGGTCCTGTGGTATATTTTTTCAAATATACGCACTCTCATAGACAATATGGAATGGTCACTAAATTCGGTAAACAACGTAGACGATTTGCAGTCTATATTATCCCAGCTTCTGGTGTTGTAATGCTTATTTGTCAGATTGCTGGTGAACACTTGATCAGTTATTAATATATGGCATGTTTTATAATTTTTGACAGAACATTTAGAAATTGTTGGTATAGTATTTGAAAATGAATTATCAAAAATGTCATCAAGTAGAATCTGACAATTTTTATGGGAACATAACCATTATTATGTTTAGACCATAACTGGTCATCTTTTGATTGTACAAATGTTAAGTTGGTAATGTCCCGAAGGACAACCCGAGTAGCATCAAACAATCTCTGTGAGTCTGTGCTCCCGACAGACTTCACAGAAGGACACCTTTTTATACTGGGCGCCGTGCCATCCAGTATGCAATTTTGTAGTACTTGTTTATGCATTAAATGTATATGTACCGAGTGACAAGTATCCTCGGGGACTATATGTTCACCAGCAGTGATACATACTCGGTGTTAAAAATATAAAAAAATCTCAGATACTAAAGTATAAATCAATAGAGTGTCCAGGACATAGATACAAATCCGGTAAAAGTGGACAAACACGGACCTCTGGAAACAAAAAGGTGGGATCAGGTGCCATGGAGGAGTAAGCATCCCCTGTCGACCGGTCACACCCGCCGTGAGTCCACAACTAAACTAATCATATACAATACAGGCTACCTTCGACAGCGTTTCTAAATCTCCTTACACGGATATATCGAGTGATGAAGTGACAATAGGATAACTCGCATATATCGTTCAAATAAATGATATTCAATAATATTTTGAATGAAAAAAAAACCAAAATAACAACAACTGCATACATTATTTAAATAAAAACAAGAGGCCAATCGCCACGTAGCTCAAGGACTTTATAATATATATTGCGTACAATTGTAATACTGAAACCGGTATATCCCCGGTTTTTAAAGTTTGTTATTGACACCGAAATAAGTATTGACAGTTACAGTCAGGAATTGCACATCTAAATCCCATTACTATAACTAAAATTAACTTAAAGTAGAATAGTTACACAGCGACGTCCATTTCTGATATTATCAGACTAGAAGAAAATCAATTGTACCATATTGTGGCGTCGTATATCACACTTGTTAGGAGAAAAATTTGCTTTATTGGTTTATTAAACACGGCGATTTTCATGTTTAAGCAATGAAGTAAGTCGAGAATTTATCCACAGTGCCACATTACCAGAAACAAATATTTTACTAAGGATAAAGAAAAAGGCAAATTTATTCAATTCATTAAAAATCTATTTCTTATCATATCAGTTCCACATTTTATCTTCTTCTATACACCATAGTACTACACACCATAGTCCTACACACCATAGTACTAAAAATCATAGTACTACACGCCATAGTACTACACACCATAGTCCTACACACCATAGTACTAAAAATCATAGTACTACACGCCATAGTACAACACACCATAGTCCTACACACCATAGTACTAAAAATCATAGTACTACACGCCATAGTACAACACACCATAGTCCTACACACCATAGTACTAAAAATCATAGTAATACACGCCATAGTACTACACACCATAGTCCTACACACCATAGTACTAAAAATCATAGTAATACACGCCATAGTACTACACATCATATTCCTACACACCATAGTACTAAAAACAATAGTACTACACGCCATAGTATTACACACCATATTCCTACATGCCATAGTACTACACACCATAGTACTACACACCATAGTACTACACACCATAGTCCTACATTCCATAGTACTACACACCATAGTACTACACACCATAGTCCTACACACCATAGTCCTACACACCATAGTCCTACACACCATAGTACTACACACTATAGTACTTAACACCATAGTACTACACGCCATAGTACTACACATCATAGTCCTACACGCCATTGTACTACACACCATAGTACTACACAACAATAATTCATAGGTAACTATGATCTGTGGACAGAGAAATCGTGTTCACAAAATTCCACTGGGCTGCAAAATTGACATCACAGCATAAGCACAATGGGCTCGTATGATACCTTGTATGGTTCTTCCGCAAATATACATTAATATCAAATTGGAGTTCAATTGAGAGAAAGGATCGTCTTGAGCATTTATTTTTACCTCTTTAGTAAAACTATAAATTTTCTATTATAAATTTTGTATTATTTATAAAATTCATTCAGTGAAACATACTGCATTTAATTGTAAATAATTATATTATAACGAGCGTAAATGAATAGGAGAATATTGACATTAAACGCGACCCCTGATATCTCGGTGACAACAACTTATCGGTACGTAGTTTTTTTCTGTGTATGAAATGTTCATATGTTGAACACGCTCAGGCATATATGATCATTTTCGAGATAAATGGCACAGAATGCAACACTCTTTTTCTTTTTTCAGTTTATTGGCGGCAGTCATATTTTAATGATGCGGAGACGGAAAAGACAAACGTGTGGTGGCAAACGTTTTCTTATTATCAGTTTATACTCCCTTGGAAATTTAACTCGTACAGGCTAAAATTGATAAACGTTTCCTAACATCACAATATCTCGCTTTTCATTTAATCATATATGATCTGTTCCGTATAAAGTTATTATCTTTTCAATTGTCTACTGAAAAATAACCAATGTTGAGGCACAGCACAATTTGTATACAAAAAAGTGTACTCTGCCTCAACATTGGTTATTTTTCAGTAAACAACTGAAAGGTTAATGTTAATCCTTATTATTTAATAAAAAGTGAAAAACAAAATCCGTTAAATTCAATTTTAAATTCTTATGACGATATTTAAGAAATACAACACAAACAATTGATGATGAAGCGCAATGATATATTGAACAGCTGTACTTGTTGTCCTAGCAACTACTGACGTAGTTCCTTGCGTCATAGCAAAGTAGGTTACACACATTTAGCCTAGCATTTTTCCAATCTAATGAGGTGTTTTACAAAAATATAAATTATTAGTTCAGTAGTTGTTGAATCGTCTACACCTACATTGTATTCGGGGGCTTCAACTTCTGCTTTGATCTGTATTGAAATGAGGACTCACTGCGAATGTAGACAAGTAGACAAAAATATTTCTTATCCGTGGCATTTGATTCCACGTCCTGAATTTCCGTAGGCCAGCGTTTGTCTCATATTTTCTATATCGTATATTGTTTATGATTTTTTTTACTGTTGACACTTTTGTAAAATATGACCTGTATATGCTTTAATATTGTATTATAAAGTCTAGTTTATTTGGATTGAATTATCAGATTTTTTTCAGGTACATTTTTGCACGTGACGGATTTCCATTGGGACTTCACGTACGGTAACAAGGACTGGTCGTGTAATGGTGAAGTTGATAATTATGGATTATACGGTGATTACTGGTGTGATTCGCCATGGAAATTGATCTCCGACACAGTTGAGGCGATGAGAAATGCAACCAGTAACCCCGACTTCATTCTTTGGACTGGGTAAGTTGTGTCCAAGTCTTTATTAATACCAATGCATTGTTGTTTGGCTTCCAGAATGTCGTAGACTATTAAAGTTATTGTTTTTGTTATTGAAACAATTTTTAACGAAAACATCGTAAATAGTGGTTGCTAGTTGTATGGGGTGAGAAACATTGTTCCCCTGGTTCGTATATGGTCTCATGAACTTTCTTTCGATACTTTGGTATCTGTGTTTTTTATTTAGATTTCTACTAATTTTTCAATCTTCACATTTGGTATTTTGTATCATTTTATTTTCTCCTTACCGTGACACTGACAACTGTACATTTGCTTATTCCAGAAGCGATGTAAATCAGATGTGGATAATTTAAAAATTCTTAACAGCTTTTAGAAATATTAAAGACACACTATTTTTCTCATATTTATTGAATCAAAACATACGACTTTTCTACTCTTTACACAACAATTCCGCAGGTCATTCTACGCTGTTTAGGCCATTCTCTGTTATTAAGGTCATTCTACGCTGTTTAGGCCATTCTCTGTTGTTTAAGTCATTCTACACGGTTTAGGCCATTCTCTGTTGTTTAGGTCATTCTACGCTGTTTAGGCCATTCTCTGTTGATTAGGTCATTCTACGCTGTTTAAGCCATTCTCTGTTGTTTAGGACATTCTACGCTGTTTAGGCTATTCTCTGTTATTTAAGTCATTCTACCTGGTTTAGGCCATTCTCTGTTGTTTAGGTCATTCTACGCGGTTTAGACCATTCTCTGTTGTTTAGGTCATTCTACGTTGTTTAGGCCATTCTCTGATGTTTAGGCCATTCTCCGTTATTTAGGCCATTCCCTGTTGTTTAGGCCATTCTTTGTTGTTTAGATCATTCTCCGCTGTTTAGGCCATTCTCTGTTATTTAGGCCATTCTCTGTTGTTTAGGTCATTCTACGTTGTTTATGCCATTCTCTGATGTTTAGGCCATTCTCCGTTATTTAGGCCATTATCTGTTGTTTAGGTCATTCTCTGTTGTTTAGGTCATTCTACGCTGTTTAGGCCATTCTCCGCTGTTTAGGCCATTCTCTGTTATTTAGGCCATTCTCTATTGTTTAGGTCATTCTACGCTGTTTAGGCCATTCTCTGTTATTTAGACCATGGTCTGTTGTTTTGGTCATTCTACGCTGTTTAGGCCATTTTCTATTGTTTAGGCCATGCTCTGTTGTTTAGGTCATTTACGATGTTTAGGCCATTCTCTGTTGTTTAGGTCATTCTACGCTGTTTAGGCCATTCTCTGTTGTTTAGGCCATTCTCTGATGTTTAGGTCATTCAACGCTGTTTAGGCCATTCTCTGTTGTTTAGGTTAGTCTACGCTGGTTATGCCATTCTCTGTTGTTTAGGCCGTTCTCTGTTGTTTAAGCCATTCTCTGTTGTTTAGGCCATTCTCTGTTGTTTAGTTCATTCTACGCTGTTTAGGCCGTTCTCTATTGTTTAGGTCATTCTACGCTGTTTAGGTAATTCAACGCTGTTTAGGCCATTCTCTGTTGTTTAGGCTAATCTCTGTTATTTAGTTCATTCTACGCTGTTTAGGTAATTCAACGCTGTTTAGGCCATTCTCTGTTGTTTAGGCCGTTCACTATTGTTTAGGTCATTTTACGCTGTTTAGGTCATTCTTCGCTGTTTAGGTCATTCTCTGTTGTTTGGGTCATTCTCTGTTGTATAGGTCATTCTCTGTTGTTTATGTCATTCTTCGCTGTTAGACCATTCTCCGCTGTTTAGGCCATTCTACGCTGTTTGAGCCATTCTCTTTTATTTACGCTATTCTCTGTTGTTTAGGTCATTCTACGCTGTTTAGACCATTCTCTGTTGTTTAGATCATTCTCAGCTGTTTACGTCATTCTCCGCTGTTAAGGTCATTCTCCGCTGTTTAGGTCATACTACGATACTATTTCATGCTTAGGTCATTCGGAACTGTTTAGGTTATTTATTATTCGCTGTTTAGGTCATTCTATTCTGTTTCGACCATTCTCTGTTGTTTAGGCCATTCTTTGATGTTTAGGTTATTATCTGCTGTTAAGGTCATTTGAAACTTTTTAGAACACATGCAATTTCATGTTCCACTAAAATTCAATTATGCGAGACACAATTGGTTTATCAAGTTACATTATACCGTACAATTAACTACATCCAATTCTTCCCCCCTACAGCTCAGCATTCAGTCAATTCATTTGTATCAGACAGCTTGCAAGTTTATCAAAATATTCACGCTTTCATCAGATCAATTTTGCATTCAAATTGCATACCTGGAATTGCCTCGCTCCTCGCCGACTCACAACATATCTTGCGATCATTATATTAATTCTCCTTATGTCTAAAGCACATTTAGGTCAATGATATCTGTTGAAATATATAAAAATCACAGAGAATTACTCTTCAAGATGTCCAGGATACTATACAAATGCATATACAATTCTGGTGAATATTGGACAAATGCGGACATCTGGGAATCTAGAGGTGGGATCAGGTGTCATGGACAAGTAAGCATCCCCTGTTGACCGGTCATATCCGCCGCGAATCCAATCAAATGAAATAAGTGAAGAATAAATCCTCGTCACAATTGGTGCAGACAAGTCAACAACCGCCATCGAATAGGTAACTGAATATTTTATGTAGTGAAACAGAGTAAATGTAATTGCAAACAAGGTGATTATATATAGAATAAGATTTACATTTATATGTTCATCAACTAAGCATAATTATTACTATTTGGTAATTGTGAATATTGAATAATCACTCTCTTCCAAATTTCATAAACATATAAAGGATATGCTGTATTAGTCATAGTTTGACACAGATAAAATTGTGTGACCTTTTAAAGTCTTTTCAAAAGTTGTTTTATCAAATATTGCCATCAATCATGCACTTTACAAAATAGTTCTTGAAATTTGTTATTGATAGTATATGTTGTATGTTGTATGAAACCTATTTCTATCATTTGTCATTTTTGTGACATTTTGTTTTTTATGTTTATTTCACTACACCAGTGAATAACGCGCATACCTGTTAAAACACTTTCACCGTACAATAACACTCGGCAACTTGTCACACAAACATTCACAGAGTTTTGTCCTTTCATCCCAGTATTTTGCTTTTAATATTGTTATGGCTTTTTGTATTTCCTGGTAAAACGCTAGTGTTTAGCTTTGTTTTGTTTTCATAACTATTTTGATACAGTGTAAACTAATTTGGTCATTATTAATTGCAGTGACAGTGTACTCCACACAGGCAATGAAAATTTAAATCTGGATTCAAATGATGCCACTATTGGTAACCTGACCGATTTACTGCGTAATCACTTCCCAAATACACCTGTTTATGCGACATACGGTAATCATGATTACTATCCAAATAATCAATTTCCGCCAAATAACAACGAATTGTATAACAGAACATTACAGCGATGGAAAGAGTGGATCAGTGATTTGAATGAACAGGATAATTTTTTGAAAGGTATTACCGTACATATAGAATATGTATACATATATACACAGTGATCTCTTGTTATAATGGCCAGGTTGGGATCCACTAAAATTGCCTTTATATCAAATATGCAGTAATATCAAATTTCTAGGCTTGGCATCAAAATAAGATGGCATGAACATGCGCTGTTGTTAAGCCCCTATTCAATGTTAAGCCTCAATTCAATATGATACATGAATGAAATTAAATGACAACAACAAATAAAACTGTTTTGTCTAAATTCGTTCCCATGAAATTTCTGCCGTAAATCAAAACTGCTGTTATATATATAGGAGACATGGGTTGTCTACATATCAGTTTGATAAGTTGGAATTAAAACAACGATACAATGAATAAAAAACATTAAGCACATTCAAGTAGTAAATCATATGTAAAATAAACATCGTTCATACAATAGCATTGTCAATACAATACATTGAATGTGCACTGTCAAAAATCTTTTAAACTTCTCAAATCAACCCTAACTCTTAAAATGCCTGTTCCTTTGCCAAGCGTTCGGTAGTAAAAAAAGTAAAAAAGGGTAAGCTTATCTATGATATTTCAAATATTTCAAGATTTGTCGCACTTGACCTTAAGACGATGATTAGTTACTGATATCAAAGGTTTGAGGTCGTTTATATAATAATACTTACCATCTTTTCACTGACACTATTGACGATTATAAAATAATGTTGTTCATTATCTCATAACTGCCAACCGCTGTTCCAGGAATTGTGCGTACAAGAAAGAACGAGTGCGGATTCTTCACGGAAATTTGAATTCAGTTTTAACAAATGAAAAATGAAAAGTCGGAAAACTTAAGAAAAAAGTAAATATAAAATCATTGATTTGCTTTCATGCACTAACACGCTTCATGGAATTTGCCTTTGTCCAATTGGCATTAAATAACCCATGGATGCCGACTGACAACAGTTCAGTGCTTAAATAATATTTCTTTTTTTAACACAGGAGGTTATTACACGATAAAAACAACACATGGAATAAGAATTTTGGCTCTCAATACCAATCTTTATTATACCTCTGACAAAGTGACAGCAAACATGGAGGATCCTGCTGACCAGTTCAACTGGATGAATGTTGTACTAATGGAAGCCCGAACACAGAATGAAAAGGTGGGTCTTAATGTCAAATTAGAAGGTCAAAATATCATCACTATTACCACCGCTATCATCATCATCATCATCGACATCATGTCCATTATCATCAAATGTTAAATCATATCAAAAAGTAAAAACCAGGATCAAAACAATTGTTACGATCGTGATATTGGAGACATCGAATAATTGTTATTGACGTTGTTAACATAAATAATATAAATGTTGTTTGTCTTCTTATATATACACTATATTTTCTTCAAAACATTTAGATAAACATGGACGACATTGTTTATATAGGCTTGTTCAAAACATGATTGTTTTGAATGGGATTAGATAAATCGACACCATGGAAAAGAATCTCCTCTTCTTTTTATCGTTCATTCATTGGAGTATCCAATGTTCCAAGAGCATTTCTCGTCTTGATTTAATTCAGACAAAAATAACATTTGAGAAAATACATAAAAAACCAACATTATGGTAACCCAATCTTTTAATACGTTTGATTGTGGTCTGACTAAAAGTATAATTTATGTTAGCGTATCAATAGGGGAACGTGTCCCTCCATGACAACAGATCCTAACTCTGACTTATGTCCACGGATGCATGTCTGGCAACTACCTCTTGACTAACTCGTTGTACAATGCCTCATGAATCTCGGATTTTGCAAATACTTTGTTATAATCTTTATCTGACATGTATCTTTTTGTTTACGAATAATAGTATTACAGTAACAATAATAATAATAATAATAATAATATCGAGGTTATTTTTATTCCATATAGTATCTCTGATGAAAGATATATAGCTTACACGATTTATCCAGAAACAATCAATAAAGAAATATATAATATGTGTTTTATATAACCGTTATAACCACCATTACAGGTACTTATCACTGGTCACGTTCCACCTGGAATCTCACCTTCCGAAGACACACGATGGATGTACGAACACTTCAACAAGAAGATTATTGAAATTTTGCTGAAATATAATGACGTCATAGTGGGCATGCATTTTGGTCATGAACATGCGGATAACTTCCGTGTTCTTTACGATCAATCGGGTATTTTATTATCAAAGCTAACTTTTTTCAGTGAAGTGTGTGCTTTTTAAATTTATTGTTATATTAATGATGAAGGCGATCAAGTCATATCTACTCCAACCAATCACGTACCTGTGTTTCGGGTCGGAAGTTAGCCTTGAACTTACTGAGTGACATATAACCCTCAGCACTCATCATTAAAACGTCAAATCAGTGTTTTCTTTCAGTTTAAAACCCAGTCGATCATTTAATGAAACCATATTGATGCTAATTTATGTAGCATTGTAATTCTCACATTCTTTGCTTTAATTATCGGTTTTGTCGTCATACTTCAATTACGTAAGAGTTTAATTCGCTGACCTTTCTAAACAAAATATTTCTATAGAGAAAATCATTTAATTCATTTTTAAAACTAGTGACGTTCTACACATCATGTTATTACCAAAAAAAAAAAATCAGTCAAAATGATCCTACTACCTGACGAATCGTGAAACTGCACCTTTAACCAATTGTCAATTTAAAAAATTCATACGATCCCCTTGTCTGTATTCAATATTCATACCCATAGAAATAATATGACTTGTTAATGTTACTTCAAAAGTTATGCGAATCTGTTATCCAATATGTCTATTTTGCAGGAATTCCCAAAATCGTTTTATTCCTTGCTCCTTCCGTAACACCTTGGAGGTACAAGATTCCGGGTAGCACTGGTGTTGCACATAATCCTGGTTTTAGATTGGTGAAATACAATAGAACGAATGGCAACCATATTGACATGATACAATACTATATGGATTTAACCGAGAGCAATAAACGCAACGAGTCTAACTGGAAAGTTGAATACACTGCCACTACGGATCAGAACATCTATGACCTTTCGCCATCATCTATGGATAAACTTATTCGGAAGATGGAAAACAGAAACAGTCAAGAATTCAAAAATTATGCTAAATGGAATACAGTCAGTGCTAATCATTCGTCTAATACGCCTTGTGATCGGAAGTGTCATGCCAAAATGTACTGTAACTTTGCCAATCTGCACTTATCACGCTATACGGCTTGTTTGAATGAGTATACCAGCCGTGCTTGTGATCTGAAAATCCATCTAAGAAGTCTCATTGTTTTACTTTTCATTAAGATAACAGTTCTGTAACTAATTACAATAAGATTCATTCATTGACTTGTCGAATAAAAGGCATATATGTAAAGTTATGTTTGAATGGCATAAATGATGATTTTATTAAATGCTGCAGCTCTACAAATGTCATGTTTAATTAACATGCCAAATATAATTGGTTACTTTTGTTTAATGTAGAATATTAGGCGGGATTTCAGATGCTGACAATTGTTTAGTATAGAGGTCTGCTATACTGACGTCCCTGGCATCATGTATCGGATATAACTATTACTTAAACTTCATCAAGTAGAATCACGATGAGGAAATGTACCAATTGTAATTATAAAAAGAAAAATTCCTTTTAGTGTATCTATCCTTTGAATTCTAAGAGATGTTTCATTTGGATTCGGTGCAGGAATCCAAAGATTTAACAATTTCACTCAACTTTTAATAATTATGAAATCTTATTGATTGAGAATTCCAGTGATTTGTTGAGAATTTACAGATGACTTATTTTCAAGTTTTATGGCACTAGACTTTGATCGTCTGCATAGAAATAGATCATTACTGTTATATCTTGTAAATGTTATCAATTGACCGGCTTTTGTGTTTACTGTATATTCAGACAATTTGTGATTTCAAAGTTTTATGAGTGCATATAGAATGATATTTGGTTTTCGTTCTGGAGACTTCACGAGACCGGAATATTGAATTGAATCTATCACTGATGTTAATAAATTGTTGGTGTTACTATGCCTTAGCTCTTTCGCTAAGACGCCATAAAATGTATTATGTTTGTATCTCGGTATGGATTCCTAATAATCATGTGATCTTAATCATTAACTTATATCATAGTTTAATAAAAAAAAATATAAGAAATCCGGTGTCCTGTCTCATACCTAGACTGATCTAAGTAAAGGATGTACACAATATGTACGTTTTCTCCGATAACTCAAGTAATATGCGGAAGGTCTGAGTGTGGAGTTTGTTCTGATAGAAAATGGTGGTAATCAAACATCTACAATTGCTAATGTGTAACGTGCAAAGAAATGAGAACAATTGATATAAATTCGTGCTTTTAATTATTTTACATCAATTTATCACTATTTGATCAGTAATGAAAAAGAAGCGTGTGTCTTTAGGATCTTTCTAATGCTTCATCCCTCGTGTCTCCGTCATGGGTAAGTCCCAGAGACAGAGAGGAAGAGAGAGTTTTGGAAAAGTTTGCATTTGTCGATCTGCTAAAAACACATGTATACCGAGATTATATCGATGTAATTATTAGTCCGTTTATTCCCTCTTATAGTTTATTTAATGATTTATTATTTCTAAAAATTCTTTTTGCATTGTTTTCACTTATGAACCAACGCCAACAGAGTTTGAAAATACATCAACAATAAAGTAACTGATCATTCGTAGAAAAAACAGTTGTTACAACAAACTGCCAGAGGGATACAGCAGGGACATAAAACGACAGTAAACATTTTTACGTTTATTCTGTTATAGTTATTGTATAAAGTTGGCTATTCCGTTAAAATTACCATGTATTTTACAAGGACGTCAGCCTGTTATAATTATCCGGTATATTATAAGGACATTATTCTGTTATATCTATCGGGTATTTTATAAGGACGTCAGCCTATTATAATTATCTGTTATTTTATAAGGACGTCAGCCTATTATAATTATCTGGTATTTTATAAGGACGTTATGAACCAACGCCAACAGAGTTTATGAAATCTCGTCGTTTTTTTAATAAAAATCTCATATGACATTAAAATAAAATGTCTATAACATAAGAAATTCTTAACAGACATAAAAAGAAGAAGATGGGAGAAAGAATATGTACCGTCAGCGTCAAACGATTTGACATTAATAAGACGATGATACAACCACCAAGTAAAGGGAAAAACGGTTATTTTCTCAAAATCTTGTATCAGTATTCTGAAGACGAGTGTCAACCTCTTAGACTGAAAACACCCGTTTTGTTTTCGTACGGGATTAATGCGACTGAAAAAAATCAACAATAAAGTATTGTTTGTTATTCATCACAAGAGGACCCTGCCTGCTTCAATGAAAATTTTTAATGCGTGGATTGAATATAATGAATCTCACGATCCCGAGTCTTGGGACTGATCATTCGTAGAAAAACAATGGAAATGTCTTTGAAAAGAAACAGAATGCCCGAGAGAGACCGCGCGGGGGTGTTGATTTGATAATTGAGGATACCGTCCGATTTACTCATCGTCGTTTTGCGATATCGCAATATTTGGTTGAAGTAATAGGTTATATAGTGTTTTCCCGCGTACCTCTGTTCTGATGCTGCGAGCGAGATGCTCGTCGGTGATTTTCTCGAACTCCAACGCGATGTTGGTCGCCTTATAACTTATCGTTTTTATTGGCGTCGTCGGGGTCCGTCAAGACGACGTGTATGGCGTCATTAAACGTCCAGCATGTATTCCAAACGATCTTGTAACCCCCGCTTGATAAAAGGGTTCGCTCGTCTCCAAAGATTTTCGAAGTCCAAGGGAATGCAAAAACGATTCCCGAACGTCGCAACAATTTCGTCGTAGTCTTCGTTGGTGTCGCGGGGTATTTTAATAGCTGGTGGGTTTTGCTCTATTATATTTAGATCGTTAGTCAGTTGTTACAACAAACTGCCAGAGGGATACAGAAGGGACATAAAACGACAGTAAACATTTTTATTTTCTCGTGTACAGCTAAAGTACTGACATCACTTAATCATATCGCATTCATCTATAATGACAATATCATATTTTATGATCAGTCCCTATTTTATAAGGACGTTATTCTGTTATAGTTATTGTATAAAGTTGGCTATTCCGTTAAAAAACAAAATTTCATTAAGCCTGACCATGTAGAAAACTTTTACAAGGACGTCAGCCTGTTATAATTATCCGGTAGATAGCAATGCTAATAGCAATGCTAATAGCCAGGATAGCAATGCTAATAGCCAGGATAGCTGGAAATGGCTAGCGGGCGCAGGCGCGGCCGTCGGATTGTTGCTGATCTACATGAAAAAACCAGAGTCCATTCCAGAACCACCGCCCAAAGCACTTCCCCACCTCCAAAACCTAATCCCCATGAAATGTATTAAATAATTTTCTCTCGTATTTAAAAATGTGTGCAGAAAACGATTCGATCAGAACCGCCCGTGAAATATGACGATGTTAATGGCATCGGGAATCATGACGCTGGGAGTGTTCATCACCACGATCACCGAATTAATTAACACGAATAGTAAGGTTGTTCATCAGGTTATTCATCATGAGTGCGACGAGCCCGTGCCAGAACCCGAAGTACTTCCAAAAACCTAATCCCATGAAATGTATTAAATAATTTTCTCACGTATTTAAAAAATGAGTGGTGAAAAAGATTTAGTCATAAGGACGTTATTCTGTTATATATATCGGGTATTTTATAAGGACGTCAGCCTATTATAATTATCTGGTATTTTATAAGGACGTCAGCCTATTATAATTATCTGGTATTTTATAAGGACGTCAACCTTTTTTAATTATCCGGTATTTTATAAGGACGTCAGCTCTTCAGCCTATTATAATTATCTGGTATTTCATAAGGACTTCAGCCTATTACAGAAGCGCAGGGGCGACCTATAATTATCTGGTATTTCATAAGGACGTCAACCTGTTTTAATTATCCGGTATTTTATAAGGACGTCAGCCTATTATAATTATCTGGTATTTTATAAGGACGTCAACCTATTATAATTATCTGGTATTTTATAAGGACGTCAACCTATTATAATTATCTGGTATTTTATAAGGACGTCAACCTGTTATTATCATCTGGTATTTAATAAGGGCGTCAAATTATATGAATTACTTTCCTTATCATTAGATGTAAAACAGCTTCCATTTGCTGAAAAAATAATAAATGAAAAACTATAATATATTGAATTACCTTTAAATGAATGCTTTCATAGACGTCATTTCATTTCCATGTTCCCGTAATTTTGTCATTACTCGATGAACTGAGATTACTTACAGTGATTTAAAACAATGTAAATAACTAGTTTAGTTAATAAAACATTTTATGATAATTGTACGTAATAATTACTATTCTGTGGACTTCGATCAAACAAGACATGAAAAATAGCATTTTCATTTTCCAGAGGTCCGTGTTTGTCCAATGAATATTCTCCATAATCGCGTGTTGTCGATTTGTGTATGTGAAGTCGTCTTTAAAATACTCTAACAACGCTCTGATCCCTGAACATCCCGAGGATTAATACTTTGGTATCAAAGATTTTCTGACTATCTATATATAGCTGATATAGTATCTAATATACATTTTGTTCCAGTTAGTGAAGGTTCGTTCATGTTGGAAAATTGAGTATTATCAAATCAACTAACTCTTCCATGATGGACACATTTCTCGCACTTGAGATAAACGGATCTCGGTTTTTGTTTTTGTTTTGTTTTGTTTTTGTTTGTTTTTTTTTTTTGGGGGCGGGGGGGTTGTTGTTGTTTTTTGTTGTTGTTTTTTTTTGTCACTACTGCAAAATTATATCCACTACACACGTCGTCTGCATTGTTTGTAGTCATGAAATTGGAGATTTTTGTGTTGATAGTTTGAAAGGAAATGAATATATAATGAGGGTTTATATTTAATTGCGGACGGCGGATAAAAAAGGGTGAGAGACGCGGTTACTAAACTGATTAATACATGTATGTAAACAAATTGGATTTCAAGCTTTCCGCGTGCAAGAAAAATAACCAAGCACCACATTTCAGTTCCAGATAGAAAAATATCAATCTCGGGTAGGATTAATCAATATCCAAACTTCGGCTTTCGATTTGGGTCTTATTGATCCATCCCACCCTCGAATAACACTGATTTTTCTATATGGAACTCCAGTAGAGCTACATACTACTATACTTGATGTCGTACAACAATCCTATCACTTATTTCTGGTTGATAAAAATCATTCATCAGCAAAAACTTACAAAAACATGACAGTACTGTGATAAAATCATGGTAATTCGGATGTATTTTCAGTCAAAATGGCTTAGTATGCTCAGATATAAAAATACACAAAACCGAACGCAGAAGTATTTAGATTATGTATCGATTTGAAATATCTAAATAAATGTGATCATACATGTGTATAGAAGGTGCCGTGGTTCAATAAGTACGAGGCATAAAATTTTCAGATCAATTGTTGATTGAAATAGTACGACAAGAATACATGAACGTCCATATTAAAGTGACATGAGCTGTCGTAGGTGAAAAATTTACATGCCCATTTTATGTAATATTATATATATATATATATATATATCAATGAGACCATCTGGTGGTTAGAATAAGAAATGCATGGGTATAATTCCCAACGTAACCCGTAATATCAGTCTTTTTTGGTCCGTCATTGCTTTGAGCATTGCAAATTAACTTTCGGTAATTTTTACGAAGAATACAGAGTGTCCAATAAGCACGTGGGATTTGTAGTTAATATATATTATATTCTTATAACCCTTTGCATTTATTTTCGTACATAATTATCATTTCATACCTAGATCAGGCAAAGTTGGTCTTTTTCCGTCATTTCAAAACATTCGTTTCTGAATTTGTCCACGTTGCGGGTATATCGGGTGATCTCGACCCATCGCATTCTTGATACATATGAACTGCCCAACTCCACCGGACATGGCGGCACGATTGTAAAACATAGATACGCATAGATTTTGCAGTATATTGTTTTCATTTTGGCAATTCCAGCATTCATTTCAGGGAAACATTAAAGATTGGAAACATTTCTTTCAGTGACCTGATATTTTGTATTTAAAATAGCGTTGAAAAACACATATTTTACATAATACATGTACTTTTCAATACAAAAAACACGTCCTGTATTTTAAATGTAAATATAAAACACATAAAAATAAGCCGACTTTAACATACGCCGATTGTGTCAACAAGGCACATACAAACTCACCAAACCCCGGCTGGGTTCGGATTTACGGCCTACGGCACCAATTGCCTGACTCCCATGCACGGCGTCCAAACCACTTGGCCATCTACGCATTTCTGTATCTGTGCTTTATATATATATATATATATATATATATATATTATATATATATATATATCGTTTTTAATTCTTAAATTGGTGTACACTAACAAATAAAAACCTTTCCCGGGCAGGCAAAATAGTTCTCATATGCCTATATACTATAAGGTCAGGTCCAGTGTCTTGCACATATACAAATAGTCAGGTCGAATCAATCATTTGCAAATGACAATAGCCAAATTTGGTTCCTCAAGCAATTTTCACAATATAAAAACTGTTTTTAGAATGAGTATGCCTGTGTATATCTCTTTTTTATTATTGTACATCAGTCTTTGTGGTAAAAAAAGAAATACATTATTTTGGAAAGAACACAGCTAATGCTCCTCTAACATATTTGTTGACAAAATTAGAAACCAATTTCTCGTCAATCATTTTCTGCTTATACAAAATACATTATGTGACATTTACAAAACCTCTTAATCTTGTTAATGTCTTGCGGCGTATATGTTGAGAAATCCTAATGACGTATTACAATAAACCAGTGTCGCACCTGTATCCATGTAACAAGTTTACATTAATTTTGCAGTTACGAAACAATATATAACAGTTTAAAAGTGTGACACCTGTTTCCATGTAAAAGTTAACATTTACACTTATTATACAATATATAAGAGTTTTAAAAAGTGTGGCACCTGTTTCCATGTAAAAGTTCACATTCACACTTACGATACAATATATGAGTTTAAAAGTGTAGTACCTTTATCTACAATGTGTATGTAACAAGTCAACATTTACACTTACAATATCATATAATATACGAGTATGAATGACGAATTGAAAAGTCTACTACATTGTATAACACTTTATCTGTATCTACTGATAATGTCCGATGTTCTCTTTACTCAATGTATTTGTAAATATGGATCGTTTGTTTAGCCGCTGTTTCCTTTTAATGGTGGTCAGTTAAGAAGAAAGATCACTAGCTCGTTGCAATATAAATGGACTTTAAATGTAGCACATTTGCATATTTTGTATCTCGAACAGACCAAAGGTCGATAAGCATTTCATTAGCTTTAAATCCAGAGGTCTCCGTGGACGAGTGGTTAGAACATAGCGCTCTGAACCATGAACGCTCTCTCTCTCTCAGCGAAGGTTTCAGTCCCACTGGGACTTACCTGATTTTGTCGGAAATGTTGCCGGTTTATTTGCGGGAGGACGACCATCTCTTTGCTTTTCTCTACCCCGCCATTAAAAACTGGCCGCCGCAATATTACTGAAAATCCATTCAAATAAAATAAATAAATATAAACCCGACAAAAACCACTGCAGTTTTATAGTTCAATCTGATAATGATCTGAATCATATCAGACCTTCGGATCAGATAAGTCACACGTGTATGAAATGTTCTTTCGAAGGAAAGGCGTTGACATTCTGCAGTCGAAACAAAATCAAAACAACAGTGATCGGATTATCAAAGAGGGTGATACTTCGATCTTTCGGGATAGAATCGGGACCAATTAGTAATTAGAATAAAAAATGAATGATCATTACACGAAAAGAAGCTGAGGCTTTGATTGAAATATCAAGTCATTGTGATCAACCATTGGAAACTATCCGGCGTCAATATTTTACGGAAAAAGGTTCGTTATCTGAAAAAATTAGGAAACTGATTCTATATATTTTAAAGGGGCATTAGCTGTTTTTTTCTTTCCTTTTTTACTACTGAAATTGATATACAATAACAAGAAAGAGATATATGCAGGCATAAAAATTCCTATAAATTTTGTGAAACTTGCTTTAGAAATCCAGGTTTGGCACTTTTTCACTTGCAATTGATTAACTGAACCTTATTATTTGTGTATGAATAGCACACTGGATCTTACCTTAATTTTACAAAATATATAGGAATATAAGAAGTTGTATGCCTGTGTATATTTCTTATATGTCATTGTACATCAAGTTCACTTAGTAAAAGTAGAATGTACATATATTTAAATATATAATGGTAAACACCGCTAATGCCCCTTAAAGGAAAAGAAAATCAAGATATGCATACAATACGCTGCATCATGGGTAATTTTGGAGGAAATGTTTAAAGGGGCTGTGTTTACCAAAAAATAAATATACTTCGATTTTTTTCTACATTTACCACTTTTACTTGATGTAAAATAACAAATAAGAGTTATACACAGACATAAAAATCTTATATTTCCATATATTTTGTGAATTAGGTCAAGTCAAGGTTGGCATTCATATACAAATAGTAGGGCTTAGTTAATAAATTGCAAGTGAAAAAGTGCCAAACCTGGTTTTCTAGAGTACTTTTTACAAAATATAGTTATTTAAGAATTTTTATGCCTGTAAATATATCTTTTTGTTATTCTATATCAATAAGTGGTAAAAAGGAAAAACATTTATTTAGTAAAAATAACACAGTTGACGTCCCTTTAACAATCATGAAACCAGCGATAAATAAAGCCTTTGCTTTATAGGTGATGTAGCGATATGTCATAATTCTAGTTTCAATGTTTAAATCACGGTAAACGTCGGTCATTCCGATGGTCCATGATTTAATGACAATTCCAATTATAATATGCAGTCGACGACAGATCATATTGTTTGATCAATACACTTATTTCATCTTTCAACCTTAACATTGCCTCTGTGTTGATAAGGTAAGCAACTAACGTATTCAGGCTGATCGAAAGTGTACAGTGCCAAATGCAATCCTGGAATTCTATTCCCAGTGTGTATAATACGGCGTCAACAGTAAACAACATTGCACTGGACTACATAGATTGTTACCTGTATCCAAATCAAGCGGAACCGAAGAAACCAAATGTACCCGTTCAATTGAATAAACATAATCCCCTCTTACTGAACGATGGACCATCGATTTTTGAATATTTTACCAGGTATAAGCAGGTACTCGATCATATCCGGTCTGGAAAATCAAACGAATACAAGTAATACAATTTTCATGCGCAATCTTTATTATCATCTTGCTAAAAAATCAATATTAATCAATGTTGAATCTAATAATAATAGCTACATGACCTAAATGAACGGTTGGTCTTACAGCCGGTGTATGTTTGTAAACATATTTATTATTTATATGTTACTGTCCATTACACTGTCTACTCGTGTCAACGATTTCAGTTCCTGGACAACATGAATACAGCTGTGTCAGAAGCAGTGGACAGTCAATACGTGCTTACCAGGGCGAAATGAAAGTGCTAGAAGAAAGTAAATCTGAATTCGATATTAACGGGACGAATGTTAACGAGAAGTTGCGATTATGTGAACACATGCCTGCACGTGAGTGTATTCTGTCTCTCTTCTAATCGAGGTTACCATTCTGTTTCTCAATAGATCGATATTCCTAGTAAATCTTGCTTTGGTCATATTGTATATTCACATACATATGTACTGGCAGTATATGTATGCTCTCCATTATGTGTTTGTCTCGTTTCTTTATTACATTTGATATTCACATTACCGTCAGTATCAACACAAAAACTGTTACAAACTATTTTATTAACTCGTAATCAGTGATATATAAATTAGGCTTTGTATATCGCTTATTATAAAGAAGAAAACATGCATCAAGCTACTTTCCTTGGCACCAAAAACGATATCAGTATGGTTGGTCCGATACTAGAAGATGAAGTATAAATAGACATTATATATTGGAAATAACTGCGCGCAGCGATATTAAAAGCGCATGTTTGTCATATAAAAATGTATTGTTTTGCAGTATCGTATGAAATATAATCTGTGTGTATTACATATCAGTGACATGTATATTGCATATCACGTGATATGCATATGAATATTTATTTTTCTATGAATGAACCGTGTGTAAAGTCCAAAAATGACACCGAGACAACAATTTCCCGATAACATAACCGGTCGTCACATTCTTACATGTACCGCACACTGAAACACTTCAAAGTCATACAGAAATGTATGTCAGTCTAAAATCTATCTAAAGCCTACCGTAGATAGATTTTTTATAAATCCTGGGGCGGATCCAGGATTTTTTGAAAGGTGGGGTTGAGTATTAACTTCTACAATAGCAGAAAATTACATATATTACGTACAGTAATGCACGAAACTGTGCATGAGATGCGATTTAATTGTTATCATATGCCTTTTGGTTATGCAATAAATATTTACAACAGTGGGGGATACTTATTGTGATGCAATCATCAAAAGCCGACTGAAGATTTAAAGTTTGAGTGGATGTAAATTAAAAATTTATTCGCGGAGCGGCGCGAGGCGCGAAAATTTTGGAAAATTCGTTTTTAATTTTCCGACTTTTTATAGAAAAATTAAAGGATTTTAGGTTAGAGGGAGGGGTGTGCTTTTGATCCCCGCAGTGCCTTGGGATGCGGATCGAGAACTTGTTTAAGGAGACGGAAGTGGGAGTCACATTATTAGCATTATACTACTTTTTTTATAGATTGTTAATCAACACCACTGTTTTTCTGTTAGCTATACATAGGCTATTCTTTCTGTTAATTGACTTAGCTACACATATACTGTTCATTCTGTTAACTGACTTGGTTACAAATAGGTTGTTCTTTCTGTTAACTGACTTAGCTACACGTATCACGTTTCATTCTGTTAACTGACTTAGCTACACATAGGCTGTTCTTTCTGTTAACTGACTTAGCTACACATAGGCTGTTCTTTCTGTTAACTGACTTAGCAACACATAGGCTGTTCTTTCTGTTAACTGACTTAGCTACAGGTGCGCTGTTCATTCTGTTAACTGACTTAGCTACACATAGGCTATTCTTTCTGTTAAATGACTTAGCTACACATATACTGTTCTTTCTGTTAACTGACATAGCAACACCTACACTGAAGCAGCTACATGTACATTTTTTCTGTTAACCTGTTTTCTGGCTTAGCTACACATATACTGTTCTTTCTATTAATTGACTTAGCTATACCTACACTGTTCTTTCTGTTAACTGACTTGGTTACACATAGGTTATTCTTTCTGTTAACTGCCTTTCACAAAAGAATAGGTACAAGTTAATAATAATTCATATCAAATTATAAGGAATAATAACAAAAGTTGCTTGTTCTATGATATCAATGGTTATATGAAATAACTGCAAGAGCATGTCTTATTCATATTAACATTTTTATCTAGATTGTTTTACAATTTTATTTTGTTTGCTTCCTTTATATATCTGGCCAATAAAAGTAATTCTCAAAGATTTTGTATACTTAGTAGTTGTACAAATTTGAAAGTAGAAGGTCTTATTCTGTAGTATTTTTTATGTACTTTATTCTTAAATTTGTATATTTTTAGCAAATCAAAACTAAGTGGCATTTATCTTCAATTTGCGAAAGATTACAATTTTCACATAATCTGTTATTTCTTTGTATATTTTGATATCTACCTGTTTCAATATTAAAATTATGTGCAGATAACTCTAAACGTGAAATAAGAATTCGATATTGTTTGGGTAGATAATTTGTTAAATAGTATTGCAGATGAACCCCACTAACAATATATTTATATAAATAACATTTATTATAATTGTCAAGTGATTCTAAAATTGTTTGAGTATCTTGATCTTCCAACCTCTGTCTAATTGCAGGTAAAAGTAATTGTTTTTTAAATTAGATCATTTTATTCTTTATGCCAATTGGCACATCAGAAATCAACATACATGTATTTACAATATATACAATATAATCAGATAAATATACATTTACAAAATTATAGAGAGTGAGTAAATGTACGTAAATAACTAGTACGTGACTATATGCACATGTGTATAATATATATTATCATACATATAAAACATCAATAGTAGATTATTGATAATAAATAATAAATAATTGCAAAGTTATAAATTTCAATAAATAAAGATACTTATTAAATATAATGCGTCATTCAGCTAGATGAATTATTTCCTCTTTTGCATGCAGAATTTAAAAATTTTCCCAGGTTAATTAATTCTTTGGTATTTAGGCTGCTTAGTAATTGTGTAAGTTCATACGCACTAAGCCGTGTTCTATAATATATTTTAATATACATAATTCTTAAATCATTATAATATGGATATTTTAGAATAAAATGGTATTCATCTTCGATGTCATTCTCGTTGCATAAATTACATGTCCTATCACATCAACATTTAAATCATGGCTTCCTATTCTGAATTTAGCTATTAATTTCTTAAATTAAAAAAAAATGGTTTTACATAAGTAATTCTGAATCCCAGAAGTGATGTCAAAATGTTGATATAGTTGTCCCCTATTTTTGTTTCTTACTAAAGCTATTAAATTTTGTTTATTTATGTCTAAAAAACACGTTTTTCAATAATGGAATACATGTCCTTATCATATGTGTCATGAAATATATATCCTAGGCCTAGTTTGTTTAATTCTTCTCTAATATGTTCCACAAAGCTATCCCTTAAATTAATTCTATGTTCATAGCATGCCCTTAATATACAATTTTGTGTTCCCTTAAGTTTTAACCAATATTTCATTATTCTCAATTTTCTTAATTCATATAAAGGTAATCTTTCTAATTCCAAATAAACCATACAGTAACAGCAATTTTTCTTAACTCCTAACAATGTTTTACAAAACATCGTGTGTATTTATTCGACATCAGGCGCTTTATGAATTCCCCATATTTCAGATGCATACTTGAGCACACTGACAGTGTATGTGTCGAATACAGAATATTGAGTTTCAATATTAAAACTTTGTTGTTTACATTTATTACAAATAGCAAAATAAGCCTTTCTTCCTTGGTCTGAAATATGTTTCTGTGTGGAGTTAAATTTTCCATTATAATTAAGAAGCATTCCAAGGTAATTAAACTGGTCAACCACCTCCAGTTGTGTTCCATTATATAACAATTTCTCGTTGTCTCTTAATATGCCCCCGTTTCTAAAAACCATGACTTTAGTTTTATCTGTATTTAACGTGAGTTTCCATTCATTGTTATACGTATGTAATTCATCTATCATTTTCTGTAAAGCCTCGGGCGATTCTGCGATTATAGCCATATCGTCTGCGTACATTAATAGAAACAAACTTATCATTTTTAATTCTACATAAGGACAATTTTGTTTAAAGAAATGAATCTCACAACCATTAACATACAGTGAAAATAATGTCGGCGAGAGAACCTCACCCTGTAAAATGCCAGTATTATTTTTGAAGTATTCAGAAAGTTGACCGTTATATTTAATACAAGATTTGACATTATCATACAAAGATTTAATTATTTTCAGCATATTACCTGTAATACCTTGTTTAATTAATTTCCCCCAAAGACTTGCCCTGTCAATAAGATCAAAAGCCTTTTTACAGTTTACAAAGCAACAATAAAGTCTACCACGGCTTTACCTAAGATAAAAATTAACCAGTGACTGTAACACAAATATATCGTCTACAGTTGACATGCCCTTTTTGAAACCAAATTGTGCATCACCAATAATGTTGTTTTCACTGTCACACTTTAATAATGTATTATTCAGTATCGATGTGAACAGTTTACCCACACAACTTATCAGTGTTATCCCTCTGTAGTTATTGGTGTCATTAACATCTCCTTTCTTATGAATAGGTACAATACACCCTTTAGACCAACCTTCAAGGAAAAAATAGCCAGATTAAAAAATTTTGGTAAACAATATATTTGATTGTGGCACCAATGTGTCTTTACAATCTAGAAATAACGCGTTCAATATATAATCCTATGCACAACTTTTGTTACGCGTAACTTTAGAAATTGCTTGTAATATTTCATCATCACTAATATCAGTATCTAGTTCCTCAAAAATTGTGTTATACTCGAAATTGTGATTACTTTCCGTGGATAGACCCGTATTATTTTCGGAATCGCTGAACTTTTTGAAATGATTTAAAAATTGTTCCATATAAATATTACTAGAGGAGATTTGATTACTTCCCTTTGAAAAATGTTTATAAAAGTGTTTAGGGTTATGTTTACGTATATATTCCATCATGTTACCTTCCTGCCTTTTGTATAATCTTTTCAATTTTCCCTCAGTTCTTTTATAATTTCTTTTCTTTTCAATCAAATGTATATGATTTTCTACTGATTTATGTATATTAAAGTTATGTAAAGCGTGCTTATAGTCTAAAAATTTCTGTCTACAATTATCCTTAAACCATGGTTTATCCTCTCTAGGATTTTCATTTTTAATTCTGTATTTTCCATGGCCTTTCTATAAACTTTTACATTACAATGTGGAAGAACAATAAAATTTAAAATCTTACCAAAATTATTTACACAATTATCTACATCTGACTGTCCAGAAAAATAAACAGATAAAACATCTTTAATATCAGAAATATTGGCTCTAATCTGCATTTATACACCCAGAATTCTCTTCCACCCATTTAACTGATTTCACACTCCGAAATCCCTCAGTCTCATCTATATAAGCATAGTTTTGTTCACAATTGTTGCAAAAAATATCAAGACTAAATGTGATTGGTGAATGATCAGAAAAGGTGTTGAATATACCACTACTAAAATCAGAAATTGTAGAAAAATTGCTATCATGGATTAAAACATAATCAATCATACTAGATCCGCTGTGGCTGAAAATTTGTGTAACTTCCCCGAGTGTCACCTGGATGCCTACCATTTACAATTCTTAACCCGGTTGATTTACATAATGAGACAAGTTTTCTGCCAAAAGTCTTTATATTGTTATCCATGCACTTTCGCTCTGAAATATTATTACTATCGTTATCGTAATTGATCATTTCTAGAAGGCTATTAACATCATTGCCAAGTGTGTCATTTACAATCTACCTTTCTACCGGAGCGAGCTTTCGGGTCACCCTTAACCACTACCAAACCTTTATTCTTGTATTTGTGTGCAGACTGCTCAAGGTTATAAAATAAATCAAGGTCATTGTACCTGTTATCATAAAAAGTACTATTTTCTGGGGGAATATAACAAAAAGCAAAGTATATGTTTTCTTTGACAGTCATTTGGTGTTTGCCTTAGTCACACTTATCCAAAACCTAAAGCAAAAAATTCCCATTTATTTTTTACTTACCTCGGCATCCTCGAATAATATTTTATACGATGTTGCTAATATGCAGTTATCTTTTGTAATAATCTAAACCAATATTGTATAACTTGGTACACAATTTGAGATTTTAAAGGTAAGCGACTTAGTTCCGCATATATCATAGAATAACAAGCAGATTTTTTTTCACACATAGAATTCTTTTACAAAAGTTTAACTGTATTTTTTTTATTTCAACAACATTATTATTTCCCCATATTTCACATGCATACAATAAAACAATACAAACGTACGTATCAAACAGTTTTAATAAAGTCTTAAAATTTAAATTCATACTAGAACATTTATTTACCAAGCTAAATAGAGCTTTTCGACCTTGATCAGCTATATGTTTTGAAACTGTATTAAATTTATTATTGTAATTGAAGAGACAGCCTAAATAACAAAACTGATCAACTATCTCCAATTGTTTATTTCCGTAGGTCCAAAATTCATTTTGATGTACAGGTCCACTATTTCTGAAAATAACTACCTTTGTTTTGTCTATATTAACAATCCACTGAAGACCTTCGATGATTCTGAGAATAAAACAAGATAATCTGCATACATTAAAAGATAAAGACTCATAATCTTGATCTCTCCCATTTAAAATTCGGATCCCAGACGCTTTACACAAGTTTAAAAGCCGATAACCAAACCCATTTGTACGACCAGTGTCTATATTTTTTCTTTGTGGTAAACAAGAAATGTCGTCACCAGCATATCTAATAACAGATTCAAACCGATATCTTGTACTTATATGAATCTTATCAAAAGAAATAAAATCATTTTCAGCATGTGTTCGACTGTTAAAATCATCAATCAGAATAACATCAAATAAGTCTACCTGTTTTGCAATCAAATTTTCTAACTCAAAGAAAAGATCACAATTAAATTACTATTTTGTAACCCTCTAAAGCAAACTTATAATCATTTGGTATCCAACACTCTAAGAAATATTAAATCATGTTCGGTCAGTATCTTTACAAATTCTAATATTTTCAATTTAGCGTCTTAGTCACCTCCAATATTCCATGACAATACTTTCAGTTCACCAACTATACAAGCTTCGATAGTATCATTGACGTCCCCATGACCTCCCAAACTGGTGCTTTGAGTGAGGCTGATCTGATCCTGAGGGCGAGGCGGAGTCCCTGTGAACCTCCTAGGTCTCTTTCTCGTTTGACCTTCATAATGGTGTGAGCGTGGCATGGTCTGAGATGAGGCCCCTAGTGTGTGACCATTCCATATTGTTCTGTTTGAAGTACCATCATCTACTTGATATAGCTTTCCATCTATAAATAACTTGTCCCTTATCAACTTCGTCTTTTTCTTTTCACGTTTACACTTTTTGACAATTGGGTAAAACTTGCGTCTGCGTTCTTCAATTTCACCAGGGAATTGCTCCCTTATACTGAAAGGCTTGTCTTTGAGTTTAAAGGCAAGGCTTTTCACATATTCCAAATCTTTGAGATATATAAATTTTGCCACGATTGGTCGAGGTTTGTTATCATTGTGCTGTCCAAATCTATGGACATTACTAAACTCTATATCGTATTCAACGCCCAGTTCTACAGCCGTAACTTATCCTCAGTGTTCTCATCTCTACTCTCGCCCTCAAGTCCATGAAATGTAGGGTTGTACTTCATAGATCTGCGTCTTAAATCTGTTAACATCTCGTTAGAGCTCTGTAATTGCTGCTTTAACATGTCTATATCTTCTTTGATACCATCTATATCTGCGCTAGTGCTATGCAGTACAACACTGTTGTGGTTGATCTCTGTATACATACTATCGTACAAGTCTCTGAACCCTGGAATGCTAGATTCTATTTCATTATATTTATATAGGTTAAATAACTTGTTGATAAAATATCATAAGCGATCAAAATCTAGATTTTTGCCTCTTATTTCAAAATATTTTAAGACAGTTAAAAGAAAAAATAGATTGTTGTTCACACTCAGAAGACATTTAAGTCAATAAGTTATTGGTGTACCAAGATAAGGTGGCACATCCTGGTAGAGTTAAAACCAAAGCGATACCAAAAATAGGTTGTACAAGTAAAACATAATTGCCTTGTATGCACGGACTCTATGTATTACTGAATCTCTAACACTTTTTTTTTTACGACAAGTGGCTTGTCACCCCTGTAATGATTTGATTTAGACTCGTTGTGTTTGTAAACTTGTACCTGGAGGTTTGTTGCCATAACATTTAATTGTGTAGAGACTGAAATACACGTTTTATGCGAGTGCGATCTATACAGTGATTTGCGGTTAAATCTTTTTAAACACTGCAGGATTGCACAATGGCAGTCTCGTCTGACAAATTCTAGTGTATACAGCAAACTGAACATTTACAAGTCATTTGAGCAAAAAAAGTTCTTTTCAATGATGAAAAGAAGACGATCTTTTTTGTTTAATTATTGCGGCTTTAATGTGTGGTATTTTAGTATGTATGTATATATAGCTCAATACTTTTATGAGTTTTAAACTAATTACATGTATATGTAATGTGCACGAGACTTATCATGTGTATTGCCATTTTATAAGACCATTAAGTATTTTAACAGTGTCTTATAAGTGGAGCTCGGCTGGACTTTACTTTTAAAGTGATATGAGCTGTAGGTGAAAAATTTTACATCCCCACTTTATGTAATAAATATCTCATATATATTCTAAAGAGACCATCTGGTAGTTAGTATAACAAATGCATGTGTATAATTGCAACGGTCTTGCCAAATATAACCCGTAACAGGCGCGGATCCAGAATTTTTTTCCAGGGGGGGGGGTCGAACCTTTTCACCAAATCGAACCCGTGATATAGGCCTAATGTTCAACCCTTTATTTTTCAACTCTTGAGAAAAACGCTCTATATAACCACTGCACCTCGCGGACGACCTTTTTGTCATGTATTGATGTTTTCTGATAGGAAATGTTATTTAGCTAAAGAGACTTGACTGAAATAATCTTCGTTTGCCTTTCTTGATAAATGATTGTACAATTTCCTTTTGGTCAATTTCTAATGAATGGTGAAGATGCATCAGTGCAAGCCCAGTCAATCTGTCCTCTTGCATAGTACTACGCATGTAACTCTTGATGCGTCTTAATCCAGAAAAGGATCTTTCGGCCTCACATGTTGTGATAGGTAAAACATCCAATGTGAAGAAGAATTTTCACGTTCGGGAAAACGTCCCCATCTACAAAGTTGAAAAGATCGAGTAGATTGCAGAGCTTGTCTGAAGTTTCTTTGCTCATGTTAACACAATAACGTCTCCAATCTCCGACTTCTTTCTCCAAGTCCTTTACAGAAAGACAAGGCAGGTCGCTCCCCCAAAATGCTAGTTCTGAGGCAAGTTTGAACAATCCCCCGTGTGAAATATTTGTCACATTGACAGGCAACAAAGAGCATATCGAATATGCCGCCAGATCTTCTTTTTGAAACCTCGTATTTAATTCACTGAGGAAAAAGTCCAAAAATGGAATGGCCACGACAGATCTATAATAATCTCTTGGAATACTTGTGGAGACATTTTCTCTGTGTTGCTGCTTGAAGCAAACCCTTGGGGTTTTAATCACTATATCAAGGTCGTCTGCAATTTGTTTTGCATCTTCAAAGCAAGACTCAAATTCCGTATCTACCGCTCTACGAATTTCTTTGATCCTATCCAGGTGTTCCTCAATTAACTTACTTGCAGTGAAAATGTCAATATCTCTTTTCTGAAGTTTGAGAGTCAAAGGCTTTATTGTATCTATAACATACCTTACAAACACAAATGTTATCAACACAGAGAAAGACGTCATCGAAGCCAACAGCCCCTGTGCGGTCACCTTCGTTTGTCTATCCCAAGACCAGTCTTCACTGGTACTTTCATCAAGGTTTTGATTGAGAATGTTCTCCAGACATTTGATGACGAACTTGTACATAGTGTAGAAAACATCAAAGCAGATATGACGCTCAACCCACCAGGTCTTACAGAGTCCAACTAGTTTCTTTCTAGAAAAATCTACAGACCCATCATTATCTATAACAGTCTCAAGAAATCCTTGTCGTTTAGGGGAACTGTCAAAGAAAATAAACACCGAATTAAGGACATCTATCATAATCTTCACAAGGGGTAATTTGCAGGCTGAAGCGATGCTCAGATTCAATACATGACTTCGACAGTGTGTGTACAAAGCTAATTGGTTTAGAGATTTGATTCGTCCCCGACACCCCCGTTTTTCCGATGCCATTGCTGCTGCACCATCATATGCTTGCCCTCGCATATTCTCAATAAGTTTATCAGCAATTGCTTCCCCAGTAGTTCTGCCTATATTTGCAAACTCAAGAAATTCCTCCTTAATGATGGCAGGATGTTCTCTAGTATCTAGAAATCTGAGACACAAGACTAAAACCTCTTTGTTAGCGTACTTGTCAGTTACCTCATCGGCTATGATGGAATAAAACCCCCTCCCTTGTAAACCCTTCAAAATTTTACGTGTGATGTGATTTCCTACGAGTTGGATGACCTCATTCTGAATGGTTTTGCTGGTATATAAGGCATTCCTTTTTGCTTTTTGAAGATGTGACCAGAGCTGCTCGTCATGCTTTGCCAACAGCTGTAATATTGCCAGGAAATTACCTTTGTTTGAGGAATCACTTGTGGTATCATCTCTGTGTCCTCGAAGAGGAATATTTTGTTTCCCACAAAGAATGATCGCATCTACTATATTCTCAAGCGACTTTATGTTATGTTGATACTGTTCCTGATTTTGCTGATTGAGTTTATACGGAAGAGACGAAGATGGCGCTTCGGATGTCATCTTGGTTGTGTAATAAACAGATTTGGCACTCTTGTGGTGATCTGAATTTTGATGCTTTAAAAGGGCAGATGTTTTTCCTAGGGCTTTTTTATACGCAGTAAAAGGTTGCGTAACAAATGTATTTTGATGTTGGACATCTGACTGAGGGAACATGACACAAAACTTACACAGACCGCCATTTAACAGTTTGCTGAAGGTCAACCATGAAAACTGATTCATCCAAGAAGATTGAAATGATAAAGTCTTTTTAACTTTACCTGTATTCGTTGTTTGAGCACGACCTGTTTTTATTTTGGCGACATCGTCTGGCAAGGGTTGATTTTGAATATAACTGATCTTTTCATCTGAGGACATTGTGTTCAACTTTATTACACCTGTTACAATTTTACCAAGATCAGGAAAAACCCAATCGTCTTTATCATGTTCTGTTGTCTTAATAAATTCATTATCATCAGATTTGATATCCGTCTTTTCATTTTCTGGGTCCATGGTGAGTTCCGGGGTATCATCTGAATCAATAGAAAGTTTTGACTTTTTATAGGCAGGCTCCTTCATTTCATTGGATTCAGTAGGTAAAACTGGGAAACAAACCACAAAATGATTTGGTGACCAATTGTTTGGGTTATCATTTTCAGTGTGTGACCACATGATGTAGATGGTGGAACCTTGACGTACCTTTTCAACTGAAAATGGCTTTATTTCTTGATGAAGAAAATTTCTGTTTACAGCAACATTTTGCATTGTTGGATAAATGCTATATATTGGATGATTCAGGGCGTTTGCAGCTGCGAAAAAATGAATCAAAGAACAATATTCCCCTGATCTGATCGAATTTAGAGTTTCGTTCTGAATCGACTTGAGAAAATTCCCCGGTACAAGTGATTTGTCCGATACTGACGTCTCCACAACATACTGTACACTTGTGGGATGAGAACACATCTTATCGTAAGTTGCCTGTGACGCATACTTTCTCAAATTTTTTACAAGTTCTAATACGGTCATGACACGAAGTTCGATATGTCTCTCTTCATTACCAAAAATGGCTTTAGAGAGGGCCCAATAGAAACAATTGCCATCCCCGTACACTTTCACAGGACAAATATCTACTGGGCCATCTTCTGGATAAAGCGCCTCAGCAATTTTGTCCAGATTACCACCTCTGGGCAATATATCGGACCTCATTACACTCAGATCATAACTGTAGTCTTTCTTACAACTTGCGTATCTTAAAGATACATCGAACTGCAAGGCTTGCCAGCCTTTTGCTGCTGCTTTCAGTAAAGATGCATGTACAAGATCAAAATCCCTTTCACCCATGATATCTTTTGCATCTATCACTAATCAAGTGTTAAAATTGGAAGGAAATGACACTCGTATTACTATGAGAGAATTCTATTAATATTCACTTAGAATGATAAACGAATACGTCTGTCACATTGAGTCTGAAGCAGAGGTATGCTAAAGCCGATGACTTTATGACGATGCAGTAGCAAAATGACAAGATTATGACGTCAATCACTCGTAATAGGATATTAAACAAATCGTTGGCTAAGATCATGGGCTAAGATGTCCCCTTGTCGAACACCTAATAATTTTCGACATATGTCTTCGGAGTGAGAGTTGTTTGTTGTGTGCCATCCCCTTGTTTTCGATGTACGGAACCATTGCTTGTCAAAAGTGCTGTTTTTTGTTCTGGTCGTTGTTTGTGCTGTTGTTTGTTTTTGTTTTGGCCGCGGTGCTGTGTGCTCTTGACTTATGGATTTGTTTATCCCTTGATAATCGTCAACTCATTTTTCTTATAAATCGTTATATTGTATTTTTATCTTTGCAAATTCCAGGGGAGTCCGGACCCCTCCGACCCCCCCTCTAGATCCGCGCATGCGTAATATCATTTATTGTTTGTCGGCCATTACTTTGAGCATTGCAAATTAACTTTCGGTAATTTTAATTTTTACGAAGATTACCGAGCCGGCCTGGCTCAGTCGGTAGCGCGCTCGACCCTTGATCGTGAGTTCGAATCCAGCCGGCGGCAGGTTGGTTTCCTGTCCTTCGGACTGAGACAGTAAAATCCGAGGTCCCGTGTCACAGCAGGTGTCGACACGTTAAAGAACCCTCACTGCTCAATGGCCTTAAGTACCAAGCATAGGCCAAAATTTGAAGCCCTTCATCGGCATTTGGTGACGTCTCTATATGAGTGAAAGATTCTTGAGTGGGTCGTTAAACAACAATAAACAAACGAAGATTACCTGGTGTCCAATAAACACGTGCTATTTGCAGTTAATGTACATTCTATTCTTATTACTCTTTGCGTTTATTTTCGTACATAATCATTTCATACCTAAATCAGGCAAAGTTGGTCTTTTTCGTTGTTTCAAAACATTCGTTTCTGAAATTGTCCACGTGCCGGGTATATCGGGTGATCTCGGCCCATTTTTAACTCGTCCCATCGCATTCTCGGCGTTATCATTCTTGACATATATGATCATGAACTGCCCAACTCCACCGGACATGGCGGCACGATTGTAAAACATGAGGTACGCATACTTTTCATAGTTATATTGTTTTGAGTTTGTCAATATGTCAGCATTCAGGGTAACATTAATGATCGGAAAAATTTCTTTTAGTGACCTTATAAATTTCATATTTATTCATATATTCATCCGATTTTCATCAGGTATTTAAAATAGCGTTGAAAAGCATATATTTTATATAAAACATGCACTTTCCAATAAAAATCACGTCGTATATTTTTAAAAGTATATATAAAACACATAAAATTAAAAGTCGGGCGACTTTATCTAATAACATAGTCCGAGCGCGTAAAGGACCGAGATCCCTCTGACCGAATTACGAAGTACATTTATTTGACAGGTCATTGCATACGGAAATACAGCTGGGTTTTTAAGGTACGGGAAAACTTAGATTCTAATAAAACAAATAATTTCGAAAAGATCTTTTACAACGTTTCACGTGTTTCATAATGTATTTGAACACACATTTCATCATATTCTCGTCTATATGTCATGGGACAAAAATAATCATTCTAACAACTTATATGCTTTAAGACAGATTGTCAGCATTATTTTTTTTTATATTCAGTGTGATATGTGATGTGTGACATTTGAATAAAATAATAAAATATGTATATATAAACTGTTTTACAGTGTAGAGAAAATACATGTAGTCAAATCTATACCACGATAAATAATTGCACATGCGTGTATGACCGAGCAAAATTATACATTAAATTTTGGACATTTTAGTTCTTATATTTAAATTCAGAATTTGACAATTTTGAACATTTAAGTGTTCACGTCATGAAGTTGAGAATGAATTTCATTTTCTTTTTATATGCATTTTCTATACAAATTTAAGGTCTAAATACATAAATAAATATTACTACAAAAGGTCTTCTATGTTTAAATTAGTCCAGTTATTAGGTATTAAAAATAAAACAAAATTGTGTAACCTAGCTAAGTTTGTTAACAATGCCTTTGTACAGAGGAAAAACAATTGATTTATTTCAGTGTTCTTCCTCCATTTTCATTTTCATGTTTACTCTTGATCACTCTTGATTTACTTTATGTACTTATTCAATTTAATTAGTATATAATGATTTATTTATATGTATTGCACATGTATATATGTGTGTATATGTGCATGTTCACAAAATTGTATATAATACTGTATGTCTATGCTGATGAGCCGTAAGGCTTAAGGCAGTTTAATGTATAAACCACTCTAAACATTAATTAATATCCAGTTCCTGTAATTTCAGTAATGCTATTAATTGTGCATGTTATTGTTCACATATTTTTATTAATACCGATAATAGCAGTATAAGTGTAATACTTAATTATTTAGGCCATACCTTAAGTGCCACCTGTCACAGACTAATTCAAATTTTCTGGACAGGTGAGATGTCTCAGTCAGTTATTTTTTCTATTAATTAGGCTATACCTTAAGTGCCTCACAGACTAATTCAATTTTTCTGGGCAGGTGAGACGTCTCAGTCAGTTAATTTTTCTATAACTTTTAAAGGATTACCTATCAATTAAGGACCATAATTAACACACTTAATGGATTATATCAGTGCTATATATCTTGGTTATTTTCATGTTTAAAATAGTCAGGTTTTAGGCCTCTGTACGGAACATACTGGTGTGATTACGGAAAGTGCGGGATCCTCCACCGTCAGTGCGAGGTATTAAAAGTCATTTTGATCATCTGTATTATTATCGTCATTGCTCTAATAACTACGAGTTTACGTGGTTATACGTGTGTCAGTAATATCAGCGATATATAAAATAATATTAGCTTTATATATCGCTGGTAATATACATGTATGATGTTTAAGAATTTTCACATATGTAATTCACCTGGAGACGATACACTCTATATTAATACATATACATTTTACAAGATTTAAAAGATCCTGTTGATTTTTAACATCGAATAGTTGATTAAATTTTAAGATATTTGGGTTTCTGCAAAAGTACTTAGCTATATATTTGTAAATACAAACATATAGGCTTTAAAACTATTTTTCTCTGGACAGCAAGAAGAAACTGAGAAAATATAATTCAATAAAAGGAATACTTATCATTATTAATTTCATCAATTGATTGCTTTTGAGGTTTTCGATTTTATTTATATTAGTATAAGAAGTTTCATCATATAGATCTATTCATCCGATACTGGACTTACACACCGTATTTTGGCTTTATATGTCGCTGCTTATACCACCATCTACCAATATATGATTAATTGTTCGAAAACTGCAAGATGGAAGTCATTCTTTATCGCTACCACAAGTCACATATAAGCCGGAGTTCGGTATCAGTATTGAGATTTATATATCGCTGCTACCACTACTGTGACTAATCCTCGTGTTTACACTTGGTAACGTCACTTGTTCGTCCGAGCACCTCTATAGGTAAATTCAACTTCTGTCCTATATCAGTTTTATATAGTCTGACGAAATACTGTAATTTAACAAATTGTGCTGTTTAAACTTAACGTGACCAAGTACATATTTCCCCTAATGTTAAAGAAACTTATAAATAACCCTTCAACGTACAACCTGTCTTGGCGATACATGAATGTATTTATACCTAGTGTTTAACAAAGCATGACGGAAACGGTAGGACGGCGCCATTATTGTAGGTGAGCGATAATCCCATCGTATCAACATTTTATCTATGGGGGTCTCATTTGCGACACAGTTTTTTGTTTATATCTTACATTTCAGTTAACACAACCCGTTCTAGCTTGTTTGTGTCGTCTATTCAACTTTCTATTCCTTCGTTGTTCGTATTTGGGCTAATCATGTTCAACACAGGTTTTGTCTCGTTGTCATAGACAATGGATGCGTATACGGTACATGCTTGTGTGCGGGACGATACATAGTTAATGGGAAGGTTATGGAGACGTTAAGTGCAAATAGAAGGATCCACGAAACGATGTGACATCGTAATAACTGTTGGATATTTTAATTTCTTAAGGATTATGTTACAGAGAGGTAGGTTTTAATTGAATTGAATGTATTTCCTCAAATATTTCCAAAAACATAAATTAAATGCTTATTGAATTTCTGGATATATTTTATTCATGTCATTCAAGAAATTTTCAAACAATTTTATACTATTAAATGTCCTGCATTTTATAATGTTTTGGGGTAATATTTGTGTAGTGGGGTGCAAAATGAATTCATCCATAGTTTTCGTGTTATATATTGGGACTTCTACAGTGGCCGGTAAATGTGTAGCGGAGTTTTATTTCATCATTATTAATTTTTTATAAAATAATAAGCTACACAACATTTCTTGAAATGATATAATTTTATTGACTCGTTTTTAAGTTATTGTTAGTTGAAAACAACAACAACACTCAGAATACTCACATAGCACACTCACACAGAGCACATACATGATCAAAAGAAAGAGCACACGCTCATAAACACTGCACATACATACACAGCACACAAACAACACATTGAACACATACACAGCACACCGGTAAAATCAACACAGTACATAAACAGCACACTTATAACACCACACTCATAAACAACACGGAGCACATATACACACAGCCCACGTAAACAACACACAGACACATATACATAATCAACAGACTGATATATGCAACACACATTTACAACACACATTTACAATGTAGTGAGAACACGCATACACAAAAAAGAAAGAACACACGCATACACAACACCGAGAACAAACATACACAACAAGCACACGCTTTTTTTCTGCACATATATTTATGGTAACGCTCTTGTGCTGATGTAGTTTTCAGAATATTGCCAAGACCGAACATTAATTGAACCATGTTTGTTATCGATTTCAAAATATGTTCGGAAAATCCTAACAAATAAATACAACATCTGTTACTTGTAACGGTGAAATATTTTTGCCGTCGTAGAGGTAGTGCGTACAGAAAATGTAGCAATCAATATAAAAAAACCTCAGTCACAACCGGCCGTTCTTTCACTCTACGGGATATGTAAGGCAAAATAAAAAAATAAAAAAAAATACTCGCACGATCTTCTTGTGGAATTTCGAGCACGCAGACTGCCAGTAATCACGTACGATGAATGTTGAGCATGTCTAACAAACTCTGCCAATTCCCAATAACATAACCGTTCTTACTCCCAACTTACAAACTAACTTTTTTTTTTGCTGCCCCACGACCTCTATTTGTATATTTGTAACTATCTTCCTATATTATTGTTAAGTGTTATCAGTAAACTTTTTGAGAAACGCATTTTCAAATATATATACAACTTTATACATGACAACATTTACTCTCAAAACACCAGTCAGGATTTAGTAGGGAGGGGATTCAACTATCAACCAATTACATCCGCAGTACTATAATATTCTTCAACGAGTGGTCAAATACTTCATGCCCGGCTACATATGCGATGCAGTAGCTTAAAACAACGTACATGTTTTCCTTTCAAATTTAGAACCGGATCCACATTGAATCTAATTCCCATTTTCTACTGTAATGTATCAAGTACAGCGATATAAGATTGTCTTTTCTGATTACTATTGGATTCAGTCTACGGATTTCCTTATTTCTATCACTTCACATTTTGGATTATTAATTTTCTTTTAATTGTTCTACATATATATATATATATATATATATATATATATATATAATCATACCGACTGACTAAGTCATATCGCCCATTTGGACCCAGAGGAATTTATATGGTATGGTATGGTTTTATGCTATGGTTTATATAAGCAATGCGCTTGTTTTCCAATCCCATGTCTGCATTTTGTTTGTTTTGTGCCATGTCAATAAAAGAAAATTGAAATAAATATGTTTAAACCAAAGATAAATGTGTACAGTAATTAAAGTTCATATCTAAACTTTCTTTTCAAAGCAAACATGGCCTTACAACATTGTAAAGATAAACGCCTTTGTGTTTTATGGAATTTACCATTATAATTCAAAACAATGATTACCCCTAGGTAACAAAAATCGTCAACTATATCCAATGTTTCACCACAGTATGTCCAGGTTTCATTTGTACCACCATTTCGAAAAACCATAGCTTCAGTTTTTTGTACATTGACAGATAGTGCCAATTTTTCTGTATGTAATGCCAAGGTGTCTAACATTGATTGCAAACCGGAAATTGAACCAGATAAAAAAAAAAACAGTATCGTCGGCATACATTAATAAAAACAAAGATAATTCTTGGAATTCTGTAGGTTCACAACCATTCTGTAAAAATTCCATTTCACAATTACTGAAATACAAAGAAAAGAGTAGAGGTGAGATTATCTCCCCTTGTAAAACTACCAAAATATCTATAAAAGGTTCTGAAATTTTCCCATTCACTAGTACAAGATTTAACTTTACTGTACAATGAGTTTATAACTAAAGATATGTTACCTCTCAAACCTATCTATGAAATTGTGTGCCATACTGATAGTTTGTTTCTCTCACTTGTATCAAAAGCATGCTTAAAGTCTGCAAAACAACGGTATAATATTTTTTTTATTACAAACCTGTTTACTAAAGACAAAGCAATATGGCGTCGACGTTACTATGCTTGGGGCGGAAACCAAATTGAGCATCGGTGATTTTATCATTACTTTCTGACCACAATAATAACATAGATTTCAAGGTAGATGTAAAAAGCTTACACATACAACTTAAAAGACTTATTCCTCTATAGTTTTGGGGATCTGCAGTAGTACCCTTATGAACGGGAACAACTAGAGCATTACATAGTACAGTTGGGAAAAACCCTTTATCAAACATGGCATTAAATATTTTGTGTAAGAAAGGCAACGATATATCAACAAATTCTATAAAATATTCATTTAGTATACCATCTGACCCATGACTTTTGTTGCGTTTCAAACCTTTAATAGCTCTGCAAAATTTCATGTATCGTTATTTCAATATTAAGTTCTTCGAAAATAGTTCAGCAATTGTTCACTTCAACCTTACTATTTGTTTATGCATACATGTACCACACTGGACCAGACCTTATTTTTACAACATTTATAGGATTATAAGATTTTTTTTATACCTGTGTATAGCTCTAATTTGTTATTGTACATCGTGTATAAGTAGTAAAAGAAGAAAAAACATAGATTTTTTTTTTGGGGGGGTGGGGGTTAAACCAGCTAAAGCGCCTTTAAGTCGCAAACAAACACATGTCAATTGTAACAGAACAAAGGCAAGAATTAAGACAAACTATCAAATAAAACTCAACCAATGTTATTTACGTACATAGAAGTCACAATCGTGATCGTATAGTGTTTACCAAAACCGTTTATAAGTTGATAATTTTAAAATGTCAACAGTTCACAATACTCATCTGGAAATAATTTAAGAGTCCAAAAATTCAATCACCAGTCCGAGCGCTCTCTGTCTGCTTTATTATTTCCTCCTCTTCCCACTGCTGCAATCTTTTTCAATTCCAGTATTTATATCCTGGGAATAATTTCGGTTAGTTGTACAATACTATATTGCTGAATTTGCTAATTATGTAGAGAGTGATAAGTTTCATATGCTTAACCTTGTATATAGAAGTTTCTCACCACTCTTGTGTTTGTATTTTGTGGACATTTAATCCATTGGGAATTATAGCACCTATATCCATCCTTATATCAGAAGGTTTCTTATCACACTTATGATCGTACAGTGTAGATGATTAATCCATTTGGGAAATGTAGTTGTTCCTTTTTCTGAAACTCAGTCTCTATCACTAAATTCAGAGTTGTGTGGCCTGCTAATTGTATTTTGGTTACACAAGAAGTAACTTCGCAGTTAGCTTCAGTTTACTGACGTGTCGTGTTTTGTTCGCGATGTTGTTTTTCTGAAAACGTCTTAGATAGGGAATTAGTTCGTTATATCCGGTTCCGTGGTCGATGACAAGCTCTGGTCTGACTCACTCGAAAGTTTTCTGAACCGGCTGCAAATTAACAAAGGAAACAATAAATAATTTATATTATTTATTTTGCGAGTATTTGCATATATATATATATATATAAGTAGTGCGTCTTTTCTTAGAACGTGTGGCAATGTTTCTTATGAATTTCATCTCATTTGATGACTTTTTACAACGCCTCTGAAACCAATGCTATAAAATGTCTTCTATTAGACTATAATTTTTGGCTTATGCAAGTGTAATATCTCTATTTTTAATATCGTCAGGTCAGGCAATGTTTTGTTTTTAAGATATTGATATATGTTTCGAAAATCTGAACATTCTGATTGTAACTGACCAAGTTTTGAATAATCTATCTCATTTGCTTCTGCATCACACTCGCTTTGGATACAGCTTATCTATTGAGGGTCATCTGTATAGCCAAAAGATACCTTTACAGGATATCTTTGTTCTTCCAGAGTATTTGTTGATTCATCTGTCAGGTCACTTAGTTCACACTCAGGATAGGGTCTTCTACTTAGGACATCTGCTACGTAGTTGCTTTTGCCTGGTCTATGTACAATTTGAAATGAGTACTCTTGTAGCTCTAGAGCCAATATCAGTAACACTTTCTGATACATAAAACCTACGTTACGGCAACTTACATTTACAGCTGGTAGCCAACTAAACTAAATCTGCTAGTTTACTATGTAGATTTAACATTTATAGATATAAAATAAACAAAGCATCATTTATAAGTCCTACACCCGATAGTGTTTAAAACAATAACTCACAATTTCAGACATTATGAGGACTGATGTTGGACAGAAACTGTCCTGATTTTAGTAACTTTTTTTGACTGATTCAACCTTCTTTTGAGAAGGATAATCAAAGTGGGTTATTAGCGGATTGGTATGCATATTTTCTGGGTGCAGAAAAAAGAGATTCCAAATTAAAAAAAGCATACCTGAAAGATGCGTAAAACCCTACCCTACCCCCAATGAAATATCGCCTCACAATTAATCCAACACTTAAAAATTTGTGCAGTGATGGGGGAGAGAGTGCCGCCTAAAGTTGATAAAATAGGTGTAAAACTTTTCTATAAAAAGTCGAGAATTTAGAGATAAAGTTCAAAAAAATGTTCGCGTCTTGATCCGTTCGGCGACTTTATTTAAGATTTACACCACTCCAACTTCAAATCATCATTCTATTTATCTCGTATCGCACCTTCCTTGATATATTTTACAAGAGTACAATTACATGGATGTGCCCAACTTATAGCGTGTACTGCTGTCTCTGTCGTTGAAGAAGAGTTATATGTTTTTGCGAAGTGAATAATATGAAAGGAAAGGTCCGTTTCCGACAATGGTAAAAGAACAATATTTGGTGTGATGGCTTCACACCAACGACAGAAAGCATCGAATGTACATTTATACTGGTTTACAGTATTTGAAGATTTAGAGGTCAATAATCTGGCAGTAAGCTGCTAAATTCTTGTAAGATAGGGTCCTCTTGAGGACTTGAAAAACGTTCACGCCATCTCAGTCCGACGGTGAATATGTATGAAAAATATATTTGAAAATGACATAAACTAATTACAAAGTCTACAAACATGTATCCGTAATTCCGTATGTACATATATATTCAGTGTATCTTTACTAGTGTACCAGGACCTTACTCAACTACAATACACCATGATGAATGTACCAGGGAGCCGGCTTGGCTCAGTCGGTAGGTCAACTCTTGATCGTGAGGTCATGAGTTCGAGTCCAGCGGCGGCAGGTCGGTTTCCTGTCCTTCGGATGAGACAGTAAAATCGAGGTCCCGTTTCACAGTAGGTGTCGGGACGTTAAAGAACCTTCACTACTCAAAGGCCGTAAGTGCCGATCATAGGCTAAAAGTTGAAGCCCTTCACGGCATTTAGTGACGTCTCTATATGAGAAAAAGATTCTTATGTGGGACATTAAACAAACATATGAATATACCAGGACCTAACTTAACTGCAGTACATCAACTAATGTATCAGAACCTAACTTAACTGCAGTACATCAACTAATGTACCAGGACCTCACTCAACTGCAGTACATCAACTAATGTATCAGGACCTCACGCAACTGCAGTACATCAACAAATGTACCAGGACCTCACTCAACTGCAGTACATCAACTAATGTACCAGAACCTAACTTAACTGCAGTACATCAACTAATGTATCAGGACCTAACTTAACTGCAGTACATCAACTAATGTACCATGACCTAACTTAACTGCAGTACATCAACTAATGTACCAGGACCTAACTTAACTGCAGTACATCAACTAATGTATCAGGACCTAACTTAACTGCAGTACATCAACTAATGTATCAGGACCTAACTTAACTGCAGTACATTAACTATTGTACCAGGATCTCATTCAACTGCAGTACATCAACTAATGTACCAGGACCTAACTTAACTGCAGTACATCAACTAATGTACCAGAACCTAACTTAACTGCAGTACATCAATTAATGTACCAGGATCTCATTCAACTGCAGTACATCAACTGATGTACCAGGATCTCATTCAACTGCAGTACATCAACTAATGTATCAGGACCTAACTTAACTGCAGTACATCAACTAATGTACCAGGATCTCATTCAACTGCAGTACATCAACTAATGTACCAGAACCTCAACTGTAGTGCACCAACTAACGTACCAGAACCTCAACTGTAGTGCACCAACTAACGTACCAGAACCTCACTCAACTGCAGTACAGCATACGCTATAGGCCTAATTCAATGGTATAAGTACAGTCAATAAAAAAACATTCAAAACAAAATTATATATATACAAAATATGCACGCATGTGTACATATGAAAACTCAGGTATGCATGTATATATCCAAGCTAAGACAGATGGACTCACGGGTCTACCAAAATATCAAATTAAATTTACAAACTAGCCAATCAGAACTAATGTAAACAATAAAAACGTGTTTATGTAACATTGATAAATAAATTTGATTACTGACATTTACCTTATAACAGAAATAAATGTTGAGTTTGGCGTTAGACACATATATAACACGTAAAACAAATTCTGTTGTGGCATAGATTGCATACTAGATGCTGGTTCTAAATCCAGTACATAGATTAAAAATTAACTGGGAACAATGTTAGCGGAGAAATGTTAATTTGCATTCACTTAATCTAATGTAGTTACTGTAATAAGGTCGTCGGATGTGTGACCATGGACTTCATCGTGGCTTATTTACCGTGACCAATAATTTTTATCATAATACCTCGAGTACACGCACACATACGAGGTACGAGATAACGCCGTGTCCTAATGTACCGTCTTCCAATGAAATTGACTCTCAGGTCATAACAGTTACTGATAAATATATCACGGTAAGTAACATTGTTTGTCCTGTTCTACTTCGAGACTAAAATTGAAAGGTCATGGGATCTGAAAGGGAAATCACCTGTAAACGGAAACTGGCGAGGAAATGAATATTTTTGGAAGGGGGTTCTTAGTTATCACAGGGACGTATATATAACACATGTGACCCCTTGTTATCCATATAATCATGCCGTACAAAGGATTATAATTTAAGTAGAAATGTAAGCCTTGCCTGTATTTTTGGAGGTGACGTATATCACTGAGTTTATTATATCTGTCCACCTGGACAATTTTAAATTTTAGGTACTGCAGCAATACGACATATCTCGACATTGGTGTATTTAGCCTAATGTTATGCTTTATATATCGCTGATAACACTGACAAGAGTGATGGTGGCTGATTTCTGCCATTTCGTTGTATTCAGTGTGACATACATATAAAATAAAAAATATATTTACATCGGTAGATGAAGGAAGAACATTGTATCCCCAAAATGACGTTTTGTGTGCGCCGTATACGACAGTGAATAAATGAGAGAGAACATACTGATTGTAACCATACCTTTAAAATTAACACATGTTTACAAAGTTCTTACGTTTTGGTATAACCCGTGGTAAATAAAAAAGTGAGAACATATCATATCCATATTGTGGGAAAATGGACTGTATTGTTTTAGTTTGTGACAGAAATGCGGATATACCATTTTACCTTGGCAAAACTGTGACAACAAAATTTAGTCCTGATTGTCCCACTTTGTGAAATTCAGTTGTCCAGATTAATTTTTTTGTCTCACAAATATTAACTTTGATTGTTAAAACAACAATTGAATTTCAGAAAGTGGAACAATCAGGAAAAAAACACTGTAATTGGTTTGCTTGTTTGTTTAAGTAAATAGGATCTCAATATGCAGACTAAAACACAAGAAATGTATAAAAATCAAGTTAAAATATGAAATATTCTTTTCTAAGAATACTTACACAGTTGTAATGGACAATTTTGTCATACTGAAAATGTACAAAATAAAATTTAAAGTAATTTCCATAAAGATCAATTTGATAAAATATTTTCTAATATATTTTATACTTTTTTCTCTAAAATATTGCTGTAGAAATTTGAAAAAATAATAATAAGGAAACTGATTGAATTATTATAAAGATACAAATTTTAACAATAACCCATTTTACTGAAAATGATAGTAACCATATATTGAAATGACTTAAAAATTATTCAAAAATTTGTTTATTTATTTATACATAATGTAGCAATTATGTACACACACAAGCTCATCAAATTAGAAACAAAGAGGAGGCTTCTTAGGCATTAATTAATTGGAGATGATAAGTCATGACTGATCATAGAAGCTAAATAAACTGATACAATGAGGTAGAAGCTGACTGAGTATAGCTCATGCGCCATACTTTTACCAAGTTTGGATATAATCAGTTTGACAAGCAAAAAGTAAAGATGGCAAATTCAAAATTAGAAGTACAGAATGAACAGGATGGTCAGAGTTCACTCTACCAAGGATACCATTTCCAGGTGAAGAATCGGTGTAATGACCAGGGCCCAGTTGCACAACAGGTTGTTAAATGTAACATGAAGTTAACCAATGTTAAACCAATGGGCTAACTGTAAGTTAAATTTAAAAACCTGGACCCGGTTGCAAAACACATTGTTAAATTTAATCTACTATTGTGCAACCTGGTCCAGGTCTATTGGAGATGTGCAGTTAGAAACTGTCCCGCCACACTTAGCACTCTCAACAATATACCTGTGAGGTTCAACTTTATTCTCAATCACCAACCAGATACAGCCAATATTGTAGTTACTGAAATGCTTGCAAAATATCAAAAAGAGATGCAGGGAGGAGACAGTGCCTATATATGTATACACTCCATTTATAAGCAATAGATTGCCAGGCTCCACACCTCAGAATGGAATGATAACATACATTGGATGGTAGAAAATTTACCAACATTCCCACCCTGCAGATCAAATTTGTACAGCCAAAGATCTAAGCTTATACCAAAACTATCTACAACACTTGCATTTGTTGATCTCCAAGATGACTAGATACTGGCAACTGTTGGAGAAAGATTCCTACTGAACAATGATGGAGCCAAAGACAAGATTCTTGTTTTTGCTACTGATAGCAGCCTGCGACTATTTTCCAACAACAGTACTATATATGCAGATGGTACATTTTATACATGCCCATTACAATTCACTCAACTTTATACCCTGCATACCTTTGTTGATGGAGAGATGTACCCTCTAGCATTTGCTATGGAATCCGGTTAGGGCCATACGCGTTCTTGCGTTATCCACTTACCTCTATGTATAGTCGACAATGCGAAAACGCGGTAACAAGTACGACGACGAAAACGCGACAATACGATGGCGACAATGCGAAAACGCGACAATACGATGGCGGCAATGCAAAAACGCGACAATGCGATTGCAAAAAGGCAACAATACGATGGCGATAACGCGATTTTCGCATCATCGCCATCGTGTTTTCTCATTGCCGACTTTCTGACTTCATTTGCATACGATCATGCGCAAACTAACATTCCCCATTGTATATAGTAACCTACCCCAGGGTAGTGCCCCTTTTCCTATAAGTCGGTCTAACCCGTAATATTTGAGCTATATAGTAACCTATCACAGGGTAGTGTCTTTTTCTATAAGTCAGTCTGGCCCGTAATATTTGAGTTATTTAGTGACCTACCCCAGGATAGGGTCCTTTTTCTATAAGCTGGTCTAGTCCGTATCAATGAAACTATAAAGCAACTAACCCCTGGGTAGTGTCCTTTTCTATAAGTCGGCTAAGTCCGTTTGTTTGTTTGTTTGTTTATTGTTGTTTAACGTCCCACTGAAGAATCTTTCACTCATATGAAGACGTCACCAAATGCCGGTGAAGGTCTTCAAATTTAGGCCTATGCTCAGCACTTACGGCCATTGAACAGTGACGGTTATTAAACCTATTTAATTACAACTTTTAAACAGGGTATTTCTCTGACGTATGGACCCAGGGAATTATTTGTACTATATATACAGTACTTAAAAAGGTGATTAAATTACCTTCATAACTACCAGTGTATTACATTACGTGAGTTGTCTAGCAAAGCTGTTCATCTCAATTTTGATAAACAGATTACTTAATTGGTCAGATAAATACGGCGTTTTCCCGACGCACAATTTGTTTTAAAACTGTATTTAGCACCGTTGGTGATTTTTTGGCATATATATGTATATTATATAGGTATGGTATCTACCCGACATATTTTCCCTATTGTATTATCGTATGAAAGCCCCACCAGATCCAAAGCCCCACCAGATCCATTTATACGAGTTTAGGATGTCTTTTGTCACATAGCTTACTGATTTTAAAAAGGTCGTTATATAGATGCACCCAGAGATATGAGAATATTATATATTTTATCATATTTTCGTCTATATTTCATGGGTCCAAAATCATCATTGTGACAGCTTATATCGCTTTAATATTACACTGACTAGAGTAATCGTTCCTACTTGTCACCATACATAAGAGAGAATTCAGTGCGGAATAAAACGGTTTTTCCAGTGCAACTTGTCATAACCGAAAAGTGAGTAGAATAATACGTATGATAATCAAAAGGTTACAGCGCTCCGTCATCTTATGTGAATCGGACAATACATCTATAGAAATCCGTCCTTGATGAAGATGTCCAGTTACATTCTAGTTTTTACGTGTATGTGATATCATCAGTGATGGCGTCAATGGCAACCAAAACCGAGGCTTCTGATTGGTAGAAATTTCAACATTGTGTGATGTTTATGTAATTTGAAATTTTTATGATATTAGGTTTTTCACATTTATCTGTATATGTTTCATTACTATGACAACCACGTCAAGGCTTTTGATTGCTCGAAATTACATCATTGTCTGATTGGTCTAAATTTTAATAGTGTGTGATTTTGAAGATATTAGGAATTTATTGGTAACAAGGGGTCGTGTTTTCAATCGTATTGGTTTCGTTGACATGGTCACCAATCCAATGCTTCTGATTATTTGAATCTGAGATTGCTGATTGGTGGAAATTTCAATATTGTCTGATTTGTACGTATTATTTGGTATTAAGGGACTACACATGACAACATACCCTAGGCTCCTTCTGTTCGGTCATTTTCATTATTGTCACAATTTGATGAAATGTATTTTTAGTAGTATCAAGGGATTGCGAATTCAGCCTTATGGGTTTTTATTCCTCAAAACATGTGAAGAACAATTGCAGATCTAATAAATGCTATTTGATATCACCACGACTTCTTCTATGTTTGAGAGACACCCCTAATGGCACCCCGTTACAATTATCCTTTGCTAAACTCATACTTTTCTTTTGTGTTTCAGGGATGAAACAAGTCAGAGTTTATTTTGCTGCCGTTTTGTTCTTCTTGGTAGTAATCGGATATTTCCAGTTTAAAGGTAAACTATTCTACCACTTCGTTATATACATGTACTTTAACGCTTTATGATAGTCATCAGATATTTCCAGTTTAAAGGTAAACTATTCTTACCACTTCTTTATATACATGTACTTTATCGCTTTATGGTAGTCATCAGATATTTCCAGTTTAAAGGAAAGCTATTCTTACCACTTCGTTATATACATGTACGTTATCGCTTTATGGTAGTCATAAGATATTTCCAGTTTAAAGGTAAGCTATTCTTACCACTTCGTTATATACATGTACTTTATCGCTTTATGGTAGTCATAAGATATTTCCAGTTTAAAGGTAAGCTATTCTTACCACTTCGTTATATACATGTGCTTTATCGTTTTATGGTAGTCTTCAGATATTTCCAGTTTAAAGGTAAACTATTCTTACTTCTTCTTTATATACATGTACTTTATCGCCTTTTGGTAGTCTTCAGATATTTCCAGTTTAAAGGTAAACTATTCTTACCACTTCTTTATATATGTACGTTATCGCTTTATGGTAGTCATCAGATATTTCCAGTTTAAAGGAAAGCTATTCTTACCACTTCGTTATATACATGTACGTTATCGCTTTATGGTAGTCATCAGATATTTCCAGTTTAAAGGTAAGCTATTCTTACCACTTCGTTATATACATGTACTTTATCGCTTTATGGTAGTCATAAGATATTTCCAGTTTAAAGGAAAGCTATTCTTACCACTTCGTTACATACATGTGCTTTATCGCTTTATGGTAGTTATCAGATATTTCCAGTTTAAAGGTAAGCTATTCTTACCACTTCGTTATATACATGTACGTTATCGCTTTATTGTAGTCATAAGATATTTCCAGTTTAAAGGAAAGCTATTCTTACCACTTCTTTATATGCATGTACTTTATCGCTTTTAATAATCAAGTTTCGGGGCTTCAATGGTCGATTGGTTTAAACCATCAAGTCTCTCACCTGTAGTCAGCTCACACTTGAGTCCCACTGGAGTCAATAGGTTTTGTGAGCATGTTCGCCATTTTACTTATGGAAGACCAGTGGTCTCTCTTCGGGTACATTGCAACCGGGCTCTCGCCTCCACCATTAAAATTGACAGCTACCATATAACTGATAAATTGTTGATGCGTAAGCAAGGTTCAAACAAATATATATATATATATATATATATATATATATATATATATATATATATATATATATATATATATATATATATATATATATATATATATATTGTGAACGTCCAATCAATAATTATCACTTATATTTAAGACTTTGTCATTGTTCACTATTATATTTAAGACTTTGTCTTTGTTCACTATTCATTTAATAATGGTTTCACAGTTACGGGACTTATTGATTAATTCAATACTATTAGAATGTTTTTTTTTCTGGATGATTTTGGTAAACATTTGCGATCTCTTGTCATGCGACGTAGTGTTTGTGTCCTGTGATGTAAAGTTTTGAAGATTTGATACTTTTCATCCATGTCTTAAGACCCCAAGCAATGCCCTGATTTCAAATTTTGATTACTTACTCACCTTCTTTACACGATGATTCCACTCGGTCTTGGGGCTCATTGATGACGGTGGGCAAATGCAAAAATTAAAACACAAAAACTCTATACTAAGTTATAATACTAATTCGTAAATTTGGAATTTGTTTTTTTAAATATACTACTTTGTATGAAAGATAATCTCTTAGGGTTTTCACATTTTAATCAGTATAATGCATCAATTTCAGATCCACGAGTAATGTTGGACTCACTAAACCGAGAAGGTAAGCGATTTCAATCATTTTGAAGCTCAATGATAAATTGTTTTGTCTTTTGGGGTAAAATTACTCTGTTTTATTAGTGATCTTATATTTCCAATTACAAATCAGTTTCCCAAACAGATTTGTTTTATGTCAGAAGTAACAGATTTTTAAAAAAGTCAAATAAATAAATGTCTGTGATTTTTTTATATTTGTTAAATTCCCTCAAATAATCTTTTATATGGAGACGTCTCAAGTTTCCGGTGAAGTGTCACAAATTTTGCCACGACGGATGTTTTTAACCCTTTAAACCCAACAGGTCATAATAGACTAGTCTAAACAATACAATAGAGCATACCATCTAGATATTTAGGGTTTGAAGGGTACTCGAATGACCCATCACTTATTTTAGTTTAACACATTTTATTTCATTGATAGAAATGGGATTGGGCATAAGTTTTTCCTACATTATTTGTATGATAACACCAAAAAATGTGTCACAGATGGCGGTATATACAATGCATGTATAAAAATTTTCAAATAAACTTTCAACGAAAAAAAAAAGATAGTGATGATGATACACATTAGACCCTATTAGGTAGAATTAAATCATTCGGAGGTTATCAAAACTTTTTGAATAGATAAGAATATTTTTTCATTATCTTCAAAACATAATGATAAGTCACCAAATAATAGCTTATGAGTAGTTAAAGGCTGATATTGATTTAAAGTTACAAATAAACAATTGTTTTGAACATCATAGCGGGGTCAGCTCAGCAGAAAGTGTGAAGCGTATTCACATGGATGACCACAAAGGCAAATTTTACTGTTGACTAAATTGACATGGAAAAGCTCATCTTTCAATATACTACATTTATACCTTAACCCAGTTAAGTAAATATGACCTTTTCTATCTCCTACATGACATTTCTACTATTTATGAGAGTATGATTAAATCACTTACGAGGGCCTTGCAAGGAAATAGTTACTAACTTTGGGTATGAGCAGGTAACAGGAAAATTGAACCTAGGACTTTCCGCTTACGAGTCAAACCTTGTACCACTAAACCACTGTAAGCAGGTGCACCAAATGTGTGTGTATTTGAGATGGTAATGTGGTTGTCAGCTAGGACATGTGGGTGTTTCTCCGGGTATCCAGATTTCCTTCCTCATTAAGCACCCAACATCAATGCTAACAAAAGACATTGATAAAGGTTAAAAACAAAAGTGTGTTAACGATATTGTTGATAAGTATTGGAAAATTGATTTTTATCAGCCATTAGTGTTTTGGTAGTTACATTTGTTTGTGATATCATTGGTACGTTAGTAAAAAGAATGGATTGTTTGTCAAATGCGTGTTTTATTAACTGAGTATTGATTTGTCAGTAAAACGACTGTTTTGTTAGTAATCGTGTTTACTCATGGTTTAATTAGCTTCAAAAAATTCAAACCATGCTTCGGTTCATATTTTGTCGTCTACTCTCACATCGATAAATTTATCTTTTTTGAAGTTTGCACCGATTAAAACCGTAAATAGATACATTCAATACAGTAGGAACTACCCGCAGATCCAATAATCAATAATAGTATTCATGCATATCTACCCTTTGTCCGTGCAAGCAAACCAGTTATCATTTTGTTGCAACAAATAAGAAATATATAATACACAGGCGTCGGAACCGGGGGGGGGGGGGGGTCAAAGGCGGGGGGGGGGATTAGCCTCCCCCCACTGGGGTTCTAGGGGGGGGGGGATTAGCCTCCCCCACTTTTTTTTGCAAAGATAGACATAGGTGTTAAAAATTGGGCCTTATCGCCAGACGTTTCTGGCGTGTGTGTGTTTTTTAAGTTGGTTTAGCCCCCCCCCCCCCCCCCCCCGCAACTTTCAATTTGCTTCCGACGCCTATGTAATATATATGTTACGATTGACTTTATGACAAATTATTATTCTTGACATCATTATACACATTCTGTGTGCCGGTTGGTAGTAAATTTTTCTTTTTAATTTTTAAATGTAAATTGAACAAAATTGAAGATATATGGTATGAAATAAAAACATTGGCAAAAACTGTTTTAAAGGTTTAGGTCTTGACTATTTAGATGATTCGTTCAGGTCACATCAAACAATATGTTTATTTTATTTTCCGCCATAAATATGCATTTCACTGTTAGATACTAGTAGTAACATATATATGCAGTATATCTTATACCCCGGACTGAAAGGTTTGCCGGGGGCATCTAGCGTTTGGATCGTCCGTTTGTTTGTTTGTCTGTCTGTCCGTAATTCCGCCCCGCTTAGATATAAAGTGCAATATTTCAAGTTTGGATTGTGATACAGTAACCAAATTTTGATTGTAAGTTCATGTAATGGTTGCTTACACTTCACTGACATCACATGGCCCATGGGAGGTGTCAAAATGTACGAAAATTGCAATATTTAAAGTTTGGATTGTGATACAGTAACCAAACTTGGACTGAAAGTTCATATATGAGTTGTTTACTCTTCACTGACATCTAATGCCCCTGGGTGCATTTCGCTGGCATTACATGCCCTGGGGATGGGGTCAATTTTTGGTCAGTATAGAAAAATTTGTTTGGACTGGGGGCATTTGTGTTTCACAAACATATCTGTTTTTAATTCTGTTTCAGGACATAGGGACATTAAAGAATTAATTTCTAGTGCAACACAAGATCCTACAGGAAAATGTAAGTTTTACAGCAGAGAATGACAATTGTATATTTTATTGTTTGTTCGCCAATTTCATTAATTTTAATTGGTTGCTAGTCTAGATATGTCTTATATTGATCTTTTCATATAGATTTAAGCAATTGTTTTCCCCGATTATATCAAGAACTATACAGTGTAAAGGATTAGAACTACTAGTAACAGGGGAACATCGGGTAAAATGTATGCCATGACAAATGTGTGCAGTTTCATGTAACAATCCAATGGCAACGATAACTGTATTACTTCCATTTTGACGAACAAGGACATTTACATTAATAATAATACATATAACACCTTACATGTTATATGTTAAATTGTGCATATAAAGCAGTATAAGCCGTCAAAATGATCATTTGTTGTCCATTAGATTGAAACGAGAATATGATAAAATGTCTGGTCAAACGTTAAACGTTGGATAAGATCTTGGTTATCTGTGAAAAATGTTCAATTATACTTTTTTATCTTCACACACCTATTATATTCCGTATGCGATGACAATTGCATTGTAATTATACACAGTAATTTGTTATTACTAACCACCAGGTGATCTCTGGGTTATATATGAGACAAAATATTGCATAAAAATCTGCATGTAAAATTCTGCACCGACGACAGCTCATATTGCGATATAGTATTAGTTATACACCATTATAGTCTGCAAATCTGTAACATACATATAACAAATATATGAACGTCTTTGAAACGCATTTCATTTGTTGATTCACATGACTGTGTAAAATGTATGCCAAGGCAAATGTCTTAAGAATGATCAAAAAAGCTAAATTTACAAAGACCTTCAAAAGTTGACATGACAAAACCTTTCAGTTAGTCGCTCACTTTTTTACATGACTTATATTCAAAATTGTAATAAACACACACACAGAGAGAGAGAGAGAGAGAGAGAGAGAGAGAGAGAGAGAGAGAGAGAGAGAGAGAGAGAGAGAGAGAGCAAATACCATGAACATCTACAAAAAGTAAATCTCCAGACTGATGACAAAGTTTACTCATTTAAAGCTAATTTTGTATGTTTTAGTCATTAGTAAAATCTTTTAAGAATCGGAAAAACAGAAAGAAGACAGAATGATCAACACTGTACATGATGTCAACATTACATAAATCCTTAGGAGTTGTCTCCCTTTATCATATTTCTTTATTTTTAAACTATAATATTTAGACAAGACCTGTAAGTAGCAAAATGATTACATGTTGTCGTATGTAAGGCCAATATTTTATTTTTGCGTAAACTGAGTTTGACTTTTGACTGTTTACACCACTGTCAACATTTTTAAGTTATATGGTGGTGATAAGTTTTTATGTTGGAGGAGAAGAACCCAATCACAATGTACACGATAAGAGACCACCGGCCTTCTACAAGTAAAGTGGCAAACTTTCTCACAAAATCAGCTTAGGTTCCAGTGCGACTCAAACTGAGCTTACAGAGGTGAGAGTCTTTTTACGTTTTTTTTAAAGAAATGTACTTTTTTATAGAATACACCGAGATCGCGACAGAAATGTCCAAATTAACCATAACCATTAATACAGTGAATACCTTAAAACAATACAATGACATATATTTGGATATTTTTCTGCATGTGTTTTATCAAGTGCATCGAAAGAACACATAGTGTATCTAAGGAACACATAGTATATCTAAGGAACACATAGTGTATCTAAGGAACACGTGTGTATCTAAGGAACACATAGTGTATCTAAGGAACACATTGTGTATCTAAGGGACACGTGTGTATCTAAGGAACACAGTGTATCTAAGGAACACGTGTGTATCTAAGGAACACATAGTGTATCTAAGGAACACATAGTGTATCTATTGAACACATAGTGGATCTAAGACGATGTAGCTATTTTCAATTTGTACTTCTTAGTTAGAGATTGATTGTTTAAAAACAATGCAGTTAATATTTTGTTAGGGGATAAGATAATTCAATATCATTGGAAAACATTAAATGAAAAATAAAACTTGAAGACGTAATCACTTCTAAAACGAAGTACTCACATTTCTTAATGTTAATTTATATTTTTATTGAATTTTACAGTTGCCGAAATCTCCGAGAAAGCGCGAGAACTTCAGAAAAATGCAAAGGTGTTGTGTTTTACCATGACAACCCCATATAATATTGATACAAAAGCATTAGCAGTAAATAGTACATGGGGTAGAAGGTGCACAAAATTATTATTTTTTACAACTCAGACATCAACGTTACCGAATGTTGTAAGTCTGGATGTTATAGAAAGCAGAAGTCACTTAACAATGAAGACTGTGAAAACTTTAGAATACTTATATGAAAATTACATCGATAAATATGACTGGTTCTTCAAAGCAGACGATGATGTATATGTTATTATGGAGAATTTAAGGTATTTGTTATCACATCATGATAGCAATACACCTGTGTATATGGGACATCAATTTCGGCTTTTTACAAAACAAGGGTACATGTCTGGTGGAGCAGGATATATTATGAGCAATAAAGCTGTGCGATTACTCAATGAGAATGGGTTTAAAAAGGCTGGGATGTGTGAACATGACGGGAATGATGAAGATTTAGACATCGGAAAATGTTTTGACAAGATTGGAGTAAAGCCTTATAGTACTGTAGATAAATTTGGAAGGCAAACGTTTCATCCATTTGGTTTACATAAAGCAATATCAGGAAATTATCATAACGGTGAATCGTACTATTTGGGCATGCCATACAAACCGGTAAGTTAGTTTGATAATATGGCTGGGGCCATAAAATTTGAAAATCATAATTTTGATAAAATTACATTTAACAATTAAAACTTTGAATTACAGTTTTGCTAAAAATACATTTAACAATTTAAATTTACGAATTAAAGTTTTGATAAAAATTATACCAGTATTTAACACTTAATTAAAATTTTAGAATTACTTTTGATTAAAATTATATTTAAAATTTGAGAACAACAGTTTTGGTAAAATTGTATTTAAGATACAAATTAAAATTTTCTTTACTCTTGTCTTTGTAATAGTTTGTAATTTTATTTTTTCAAAAATGAGGTTCTTACCTTGCACATAAACCTTTACTCTTCTTTGGCATATTTCATTCATATCTTATATTTGTTTTGTTCGTCTTCTTGTTGTATTATTTAGATAAAGAATTTTTCAGTTATGTGCTGACGGCCATCTTGATAGTGAATGGAAAATCAAATTACAAAAAAACCAAAAAAACAAACGAAATCAGTCATCTGCACCTTAGCTGTCTAATTAGTCCAATTAATCAGCTTAGGTTCCAGCGACCCCTCTAATAGGCTATAACTAGAATGAGATATGATTGTAAGGTGTGATATTCAGCAGCTCTGCCATATCTGATCATATCTGATCTGGTTAGCGCAGGTTCGAGCCCTGCTGGAACCTAAGTTGATTTTTGTGAGAAACGTTTGCCAGTTTACATGCGGAAGGTCGGTGGTCTTTTCCCAGGTACATTATAACCGGATTCCCTCCTCCACCATTAAAAAGTGGCCGCCACCATATAACTGAAACATTGTGGATTGCGGCATAAAACAAAAATCAAAATTCAAAACAAACATGTGTGATAAGATCATGATTAGAATGACTGTATTCCCTTTGTGACATTTAGATGAACTATCAATAATCCGTTGCCGAGTGGTTAGAGCATCATGCTTTGAACCACTAAGTCTCTCAACTCTTGTCGGCACAGGTTCAAACCCTACTGGAACCTAAAGCTGATTTTGTGAGAAAGTTTGCCAGATAATTGCGGGAGACCGGTGGTCTCTTTCCTGGTACATTATATCCAGGATCACTTCTCCACCGTTAAAAACTGGCCGCCACCATAAAACTGAAATATTGTTGAGTGTGATGTAGAACTCCAGTAATACAGACAAACACTACTTGTAATACACATATGGTTATTTAACCCTTTAAATCCTACAGGCCATAATAGACTTGTCTAAACTATTCCATCTAGATACTTAGGGTTGGATGGGTTGAGGTAGTATAATTCTCGCTTTATTTTTTCAGGGAACAGACTGCTGTAGTCAACTGTCTATAAGTTTTCACTACGTCAATCCAGATCAGATGTATCTGATAGAAACGTTACTGTACGGATTTAAAGTCTACGGAAGAACACTAGCCAACATTGACAACTCTTTCTTTACCAAAAACGTGTCTGTCATTACTGGCAAACAACCAGACGAAATAATACTCAATCCAGGACAATTCTTGTTTTTTCACTATAAGCGTTCACATATTGAAACTTCATCATCTGCTTGTCAAAACATTTCAAATTTAATCGTCTTTTTTATATTCTCATTTTATTTGATTATGAAATAGATATATGCCTCCATTACTTACGTCCATAACTTGCAAGCGCATGAAAGACTAAGATTCAAAACAACCTCATAGTCTGGGTCAATCATGCGCTCCTTACTTCAGTTTATTGGGCGGGCAACAAAACTGTTCACTAAGTAAATGGAGAATTTAACGGGGTGGAGCTGGGAGTCTTGGCTGGTAAGTATAACTCCTTCATAAAATTGTAACTTGAAAACAATTTTTTCAATTTTATTTCATCCGTTATACTTACCAGTGATATACATACAGGATATGTATAGATTTCAAAGCAATGCTGTGACTTATTAGATGGCTGAGAAATTATTTATGGTACTTAATGCGCCTATTTACAGAATTTCCTGAATTTCTATTTGACATTTTTGAATATTTCTATTTATTGATAAATTATGTTGTTTTGAAATAGCACGCAAATTAAGATGCAAGAAAAAAATACCGAACACCTATAATGTCTTGGTTGGTATTGGATCCTTCATTTTATTTTTATCAACGGTGTACAAATTAGGCAGTGTTTTCACTTATCTACATTGTTTTATTTCTATGTTTTATTTCTATATACTTATAGTCATCTTATCAACTATATAGACTATAAATACTCGACATTTTGTGACACAACACAGTTATGCTGAACAACAAGATATCTAGATCTATATGGACGATAATCACTTATATTTGTAGAAAATAGGTTATAATATATGATAAGAGCCAAATTTCAGTCGTATCGAGAAGTGTAGTTATCTACGCTTTTGAAAGAATTGGATGATTAAAAATCACGAAATATTGTTGCAAAAATGCGATAATACCAAAGTCAATATTCCGAATAAATAATAATATTCGGAATAAATAATATCACAAGTTGGTAGTCAAAGTAATGTAGAATAGCATGAATGAAATAGCGCACTCCATATGCTAGGTCACGATAGAGTGAAACCGAAACTACTGAAAACGGTGGCGCCAGTTGTTTGCAGCGGTCAGAAATAAAGGGACGTAATCCGGTAGGCTTTGAAAAAGTGCCAGACTTTGGTTTCTCAAACAATTTTCACAAAATATATAAAATGTGTATCCTTTTTGTTATTGTATATCTTAGTAGTAACAAGGGGTACCCATGGGTCTTGACGCTCACATGATTTTCAGGAGGTAATGTCTGAGCTTTCCATAGGCTTGAGCAGCATAATTAGCTGCACTAGTCCCTTGCTGGAACCTAAGCTGATTTTGTGAGAAAGTGTGCCATTTACTTACGGAAGGCCGGTGGTATCTTCCTAGGTGCATCGTAACCGGTTCTCGCCCTTCATTAAAATTTGACTACATCATATAGTGAATTTTTTTTAGTGTAGCATTAAACACTATTCAAAATAAAAAAAACCTGTATCGGTTCTACATTGTATCTCTTTAACGTTTTGAGATGCAAATCGTTGTAGGGTCAACTTATGATCACCTGGCATCGCCAAAGAAAAAAAGAAAAAAAATGTAACGTGCTTTGCAAAATGCAGCAATAATTTGACAATATAATGGTATTGAAGCGAATGTTTATTCATGCTATAGTTGATCTCGCATGTTTGATATTTAAAGTGATATTTTTATATCATATATCAAGGTATAATGAACTATTTGTAAAATACTGTTTTAAACACATTTATTTGTTATGCTTATATTTTTCAGAGATTTTAACTGTTTCTGATATTTCTGTTTATTTCTTAATGTGTTGAAAAAATATAAATACTTTTATTTTTACAAGATGTATTTATCATTTAGCAATATTTTACACAAGAATGAATAAATAATTTAAAATTCTGAATTGATTTTCTTGTACTGGCGACCCAAGTGACTCCAATGACCTGCGGTCATATGCATAGGTGATCCGGAATGACGTCCGTTGTTTGTTCAAGTGACCCCGAATGAATCATGTTTAGATGACATTAATAAATCTTATGTTCTCTTCCAGTAATGTGTGCCTTCGGTGAGACAGTAAAACTCGAGGTTCCGTGTCACAGTAGGTGTCGGCACGTTAAAGAACCCTCACTGCTCAATGGCCGTAAGTCCCGAGCATAGGCCAAATTTTGAAGCCCTTCACCGGCATGATTAATTACCCGTCTCGTTTTGCCCATTGGTATTAGGATGTGGTTAACTTCTATAATATACTGCGTCAATGTTCTACAAATTTCAGAACTGTTGCTTTGAAATATCAATTTTAAATGTTAAAGCTTACATATTTGTGAATAAATCTGTGGCTTTGAAGAACTTTGTCACAGTATATTCCCTGTTTTATAATATATAGGACTCTTCACTCCGACAGACTTAGTAGCAGAAATCAGTAACATGAATTCGAGTTTAACTGATGTAGTCGGGTTGACAGAAGCGATCGTGTTGAGCATTTGTTTTGGTCCCTACTGTGTTTTACAAAACTTTAATGTGTATGGTGTTTATAAATTATAAATAGCTATTGCTGATCTACAGAGAGTTTTTTCATTAACGTAATTGGTTTAGCATTTTAACGGGGGAGACATTTGGAAAATGCAATGACATTTATTGAAATATTGTAATTTGTAATGATGTTGTCTATACTGACATGTTAGAGACACCCCCCCCCCCCAAAAAAAAATTATTGTTGTCTGATGAAGAGAGAAACCCTGGTCACTTGTCAAACATGAAATTAGACCTGACAGAATTCGGAGTAGAAGTGGGATATTATAATATGGCCTTCCATCTTATGAGTGTCATTTCAAGAACTTTAATATTTAGACAACCAAACTACAAATTTAACTTTATTATATGCAATAGTATGTTATTTTAATCCAAATACAATTGTTATGTAATTGAAAAATATTTCTATGTTCATTTATAAACGTACGAGTTAACCCATAATCTCATTAATTCAAAACTGCATTCATGGAATTGAAAGAGAATTTCCCGATTCCCCGGTTACTCATTCAAGTACAATATGGAACCATTCAGGATATGAAACTGTAGCAATATAACAAAGACAATGTCCAACGAATCCATACATGACGCACCTGATCTTTTTGTTTCTGAAAATCAAAGAAAATGAATTATTTTACAGATATACACTCACACATACATGTGCACTCACCGTACATGTAGGCCTACACTCACCCATACATGTACATTCATCTATACATGTACACATGCGTTACGCAGCTTCATAACAGATTACATAAATATTCTATTTGTAACATGTATAAAAAAACCTAGGGGCGATTTGACTGGTTAACGTGCGGCAAACCGAACTACTTTTATTATGGGTTGTTATGTAATAACAATTCATTATGGGTTTACTTTTCATCGAGGGCTATCCTGTTAGCAGTGAAGAAGTCATAGAGGTTGCATTCGCACTTAGTGTAAAATATAGTCCAACTCAAGAATTTAAGTTTCCCAGAAAAGTCAAATATTTTGATGTAAATGAAATTAAATCTAGTTTGAATAATCATTAAATGAAATACCACATAATTCTACTTACTTCTGCCTCTCGAAATTATACAGTACGATTTGTAGTTAGTTTCAACAAAACTTCATCAATCTATTTATAAATATGGAATTCCACTATATAAGATTACAGTGATGTTGAGCCTGCCTTGAGAAACTGCAGTATTACTCCGCCATTCATCATATTGATATCGATAGCTACAAGCATACAGCGATGTAAATAGAAATAATTACATATCGCTGATACCAACATGAAGCTAAATCAATTTCTATTGAACTCTCAAGAATATGTATGTTTTCTAGTCCACGAGAAAATTAAAATAAAAGCAGAATAGAGGGGATAGCATCGAGTAGGAGGTGCTTGTAATACTAATGACGCGTGATTCCACATGCATATTTTCTTTATTTATACACCCTATATGGTGACCACATGCCTTGCATAACCAGCGACTGCTTTATTTCAGTGGACGGTCACTGGTATACTGTATGTATTGATATCGCAAAGGGAGGCAACTGCTTAATTTCAGCGGACAGTCACTTGTATGATGTGTGTATTGATATCGCAAAGGGAGGCAACTGCTTAATTTCAGCGGACAGTCACTTGTATAATGTGTGTATTGATATCGCAAAGGGAGGCAACTGCTTAATTTCAGCGGACAGTTACTTTGTATAATGTGAGTATTGATATCGCAAAGGGAGGCAACTGCTTAATTTCAGCGGACAGTCACTTGTATAATGTGTGTATTGATATTGCAAAGGGAGGCAACTGCTTAATTTCAGCGGACAGTCACTTGTATAATGTGTGTATTGATATCGCAAAGGGAGGCAACTGCTTAATTTCAGCGGACAGTCACTTGTATACTGTATATTTGTCTTTTTGTGTGATCGGTCTGTTCATAATGGAAACAAAAAACAGTTTTATCCATTGCCGAAAGCGTTGATATCTATAAGTGAGATTGGTAAAAGATTATTTTGCTACATCGCGACTTTAGGCCCGAATTATGTTTATGTAAATTATTTCTTTTCACCCTGTACAGTTATTTATATTAATTAATACAAGATAGAGAACGTTGTTTGGTTGTTTATTTAGTCTAGGCAGAGAATATGTTCTTGTACCACGGTAATAGCTCTAAATATAAAAATCTGAGATACCAAAGTATAAATCAATAGAATGTCCAGGACATAGATACAAATCCGGTAAAAATGGATAATCACGGACCTCTGGAAACAAAGAGGTGGGATCAGGTGCCATGGAGGAGTAAGCATCCCCTGTCGACCGGTCACACCCACCGTGAGTCCACAGTCAAGTACAATGAAATACGTGATGAGTGTATCCTCGTCACAATTGGTACAGACGTCTCAACAAACGCCAACGAAAAGGCAACTCAACATTTCACTTAGTGAAACAGAGTAGTCACAAACAAGACTATTATACCGACCATAAAATTTGCGGAACGTTGACATTAAACGCGGTTTTCGATATCCCTGTGTCAATAATTTGTCAGTGAGTAGTTTACCTCTGTATATGAAATCTTCATATGTTGTAGACGCCCTGGCATATCGGATCATTTGTGAAACTCCACATGCGGCTGACTGAGGGATATTACTACTTAAATGTGGAAAATTTACGATGGGAAAGCCGAAATCGTCGCGTTTGTCGTATAGCTTAGTTGCTAATTTCCCGTCTGTGTCTATATTAAGTACAATGTCTAAGTATGAAGCGTGTGTGCTTGATTCTGTTGTGTCTTTAATTTCTAGTTCGCTGGGATATATCGCATTGACATATGTATGAAAATTGTCATTATTAATTGTCAAAACGTCATCGATATATCTAAATGTCAAATTAAAGGACACCGCTTACATTTTCTTCTTTTGATTCAGCAGTTTCTGAATGAAGTCTGCTTCGTATGAATAAAGGAACAGGTCGGGCAATAAAGGGGCACAATTGGTTCCCATAGGAATGCCGACAGTTTGTTGAAAGACCACGTCTCCGAACATTACAAATGTATTGTCTATTAGAAATTCCAGCATGTTTTTTTATATCAACTTCAGTGTATTTATGTGTAGAATCAGAGTGGTGTTTGACGAAATAAGTATCCTGGTAGCCAATCACTAGATATTTAAATTTTCGGGTCTATGATGCTAAAAAGTCTTTCTCTTAATTTTTTATGTGGAATAATTGTGTAAAGAGTAGAGAAGTCATAAGTTTTGATACTGTGAATTCGAGAAAAACCCAAGTTCTTCTAAAAACAATTATAAATTATATTATTTAAGGCTTTGTCTGCTGGTACCAGTACATATTGGTCATGTAATCTATCTAGTTCAGTTACTACTGGATCACTAAATACAGAGGGATAACGTGTTTTCATAGTTCCTTTAAGTTTTCGAATACGATATTTTATCAACCATCGTATGGCTTTCAGCCATTCAGACAAAGTGTCTGGTTCTACGTCTTCATGTTTGGCCCATTGTCTGGCATAATCTTCGACAGAATCCATAACTAAACTGAAATTCTGACACCAATTAAAGGAACGGGCTTCCCGGTATTTAGGGCCCATTAAAATAAGATTTTTGAGGCTTTCATTTTCATCAATAGAAACGTCGCCGGTGATGACATACCCGATAGGATTGTATTTGAAAGGAGATGAAGCACATGAACATGTGACAGTGTTATGTAGAAGATGGTTGATGTCTAGGTACTGCAAAACCTGTTTGTAATTGAATAGCTTGGATGCGATGCTAGGTGTATAGCTATATGAAATGCAAGGCGTGGTCTTCAGTTTAAAATATGGTGGAATACAGGACTGAACTTTTTTGTGATTTAGAACATTTCCAATGTTTAAAGCGTCTATGCCTTTATTTGTAAATTTAAGTTTGAGGAAAAGACGTTTCTGTTCAGAACAGTCATCGTTTGTAACGCGTGCAGGCTTAAATAGTCTGTGATAAGCGATGTCCATTATAACGGAGTTCAGTATGTATTCTGGGGTTGAAGAATCCGTGTAGGGGTTTATTCTTGCTTTTTGAAAAAGTTTAAGATATGTAAAAAGTTTGCTGCGAATGCGATGAAGACCCAATTTTTAGTTAGCGTAAGGTAAAAGAGATGAAAAAGTGACATCATGTATGTAGGGTCGGTTGTGTGAACGATGTCCGTGACTTTGTTTACGTCTTACGTTAAAATTAAAAAGTTCAATCACATTAACACCATTACACAGTGGGCTTGATAGATTGCCTACACTATGGATATTATCATTACATCCATAGGGATATGCAGTGCCAAGCTGTTTAATTCAAAATTCTTCACGTTGTCTACGGAAGGGGGTACTCAAGGTGGGATTGTTGGTCCAGTGGTATATTTTTTCAGTTATACGCACTCTCATATACTCTTTTATTTAAGGGCCCCTCAGTTTCGCCAACATAAAGCAAACCACACAAGGTACACTCAATTCCATAAACAACGTTAGATGATATGCAGTCTAGATGATCCCAGCTTCTGGTGTTGTAATGCTTATTTGTCAGATTGCTGGTGAACACTTGATCAGTTATTAATATATGACATGTTTTACAATTTTTGACAGAACATTTAGAAATTGTTGGTCTATTATTTGAAAATGAACTATCAAAAATGTTATCAAGTAGAATATGACAATTTTTTATGGGAACATAAGCATTATTATGTTTATACCATAACTGGTCATCTTTTGACTGTACAAATGTTAAGTTGGTAATGTCCCGAAGGACAACCCGAGGAGCACCAAACAATCTCTGCGAGTCTGTGCTCCTGATAGACTTCACAGAAGGAAGGACATCTTTTTATAGTGTGGCCGTGTCATCAAGTATACAATATTTTGGTACTTGTTTATGCATTACATGTATATGTACCGAGTGACAAGTATCCTCGGGGACAATATGTCCACCAGCAGTGATACATACTCGGTGGTAAAAATATAAAAAATCTCAGATACCAAAGTATAAATCAATAGAATGTCCAGGACTTAGATACAAATCCGTAAAAATGGACAAACACGGACCTCTGGAAACCAAGAGGTGTGATCAGGTGCCATGGAGGATTAAGCATCCCCTGTCGACCGGATTGTTTATTTTCGATATTACAAGTCCTAAAATTTGTTTTAAATCATAGCCATTTTTCGTTATAAAAAATTACCTGTTCCCAGTGTCGTGTTTGGTCTAAATTTAAGTAGGATCCATAAATGTTTACGTTTTATTTTGACATGAGTGTTAATGAAAGACAGGCAATATTTTAAGTTGGTGCGGAAGATACAACAAATGGAATTTAGAATGTTGATTTTAAATTTATTTAGAGGATGGAAATTGAAGTTTTTTGTTTTTAGATCTACATGAATTTGATTTATTTTAATGTCATATATGTTAGGTAGAATTAGTTTGAATCTCATGGCTATTTTGCCAATATAACAACCCATTTCAGTACTTTCAGTACTTTGATTCACTAAGTACCCAGACTTCATTCATCTGAAGGTTGGTGATGAGGTTACTTAGTGTTTGTGACGTCACTTAAACTTGAATGGGGACTATCGAATAAAAGATATTGTGTAGATAATTTTAAAAGTTTCGCGTATTCATTTACAATATATTTTATGCATTTATTTCTGTGTAACCATTGTACCTAGACCTAGTTGATCAATTCGACAGAGAGGAAAGTATACATTTTCACCTCAGTCATCTGAAAATGCCGTTTAAATTGTATAATATATGTTAGATCATCTGATAAAAAGAATCTACCATGAGTTTCCATTCATATCACATTTCTGATAATTCTTATGAATTTTCCATTTTTGCGTACCAGTTCAGAAAGTTCAGAACGAATAGAACAAATTTTATATGAATAGAAACTTGTAATTGATTACACACACTTTGTGTGTGTGTGTGTCTGTGTGTGTTATTGGAATTACTATGCAGCATAATTACAGGTATATCAATACAGGATTAGGCATTGTTGTATAGCATCAACACAGAAAAGTTGAAATATAGTGGCCAAATATTGTAAAATATTATATACAAGCCTTGTTGTGGAAGAACGATATATTTGAGACGAGGGTAAGGCGATATCTGTCCATCTATGATAGACGGTGAAATACTCTATTAAGCTGAATACTAACCTTCAAGAAATGTACTTAAACATAAAAGCAAGGAGTATATTGAACACAATACCAGACTTTCAAAACGTTTATAAGACATTTACCTGCAAACATCTTTTCTGCTGTTAATGTCGGACAATTCTTCTCATCACTCCCATCGTCACAATCCAGCACGTAATCACACCGCCTTTTCTTTTGTACACAGAAACGTTCACTTTTACAAATAAACGATGTTGCGTTACACATTGACATCTTGAAAGTTTGTGGTATTTCTGGAATAAATAATATATATTAATCTATCAACAATGTCTAAAAGAACGTTCATACCAATGGCAGATTAAAGATAATGTTTCTTGATCAAGAGCAATATTGGCTTCTATAGTAGCGGAAAGAGAAACAGTGTATACTTAAAGGTTAAATAAAAACATAAAAAGTTTGTTTGTTTGTTTGTTTATTGTTGTTTAACGTCCCACTCAAGAATATTTCACTCATATGCAGACGTCACCAAATGCCGGTGAAGGGCTTCAAATTTTGGCCTATTCTCGGCACTTACGGCCATTGAGCAGTGAGGGTTCTTTAACGTGCCGACACCTACTGTGACACGGGACCTCCAGTTTTTACTGTCTCATCCGAAAGACAGGAAACCAACATAAAAAGTATTCTTTATTCTGAAAGGCATAGTTTAATATACTAAACGCTTGTTTGAGTACTTAATTTGTAAAATATCGCCTTCTATTCGCCTTCATGGCCACAGCATGCTTTTCTAGAGTTTCGAGCCTAAGCGACACGTGGTTAGTAATCGATTAGAATTTCTTGCATTCATTGACAATATCCAATGTATTGAAACTCTCTGTTCTCTTTCATTTTTTTTTCTCTCTCTCTCTTTCCGACATATACTTTTGGTGTAATACTGATATCTATAGTATATACATGTGGAACAACTGCAGTGTATTAGTGAGTAAATATAACTACAACAATAACTCGTACCTGTTAGTCAACATTAAATAAAATACTGGATATAGGGCATTACTATCTCGTATGTCTAATATCGAACTGATATATGTAAACAACAGAGCAAATACATGTATTTAAACACCCTACCTGGACACGGTATTGTATTACAGTTTCGTCTATCTTTTTTTCTGCCGACACACCTTTTCCCAGCACTTGCTGGCTTCTTGAAATTGCATGTCCTTGATCGCCGCGAAAACCCACCATTGCACATTGCTGTGCATTCCGTCCACAAACTCCACACACTCCATTTTCCACGCACTGAAATATGTCGAGTGATAAATATGACTTATTTTGTATTATGATATATGATGCATACGACTGCTTTAAAAGTATCAATGAATTATCGAAATTCATATCAATTAGTTTAAGACAAATTGGACATCAAAGGGTCTCAACATGAAGAACAGTTACGAATCCCAAACGGGATAGGACCAGGTGTCCGGAAGGAGTCTAGAATACTTTCTAGCATTCTTGAGAGGGGACATCATATTGGTTTACAAGATCCCCATAACGACCATAAAACGTTTTAGTGACGGTATCAAGCGTTCAACAGCTTATCCCCGTGTGAGTAGCTGATTGGAGAGTCGTTTGACTCTCGAAATAAAATACGCAAAGAATAGCGTTCTCTGGCATAACGTGTAAGTTGTGTAATAAAAACGCCATTGGCAGGAGAAGACGGGATACAACTCTAACACTGGATACCCTCTCCTATTTATTTTTGTAGTTAAACCTAGTTTTTCTCGAGAAAGACTAGGTTTAACTTATTTTTGTGATTTTGACTCAGTTTAAACTTTTTTCCAATTAATTTGGCTGCTGAGAAAAACCAGGTCTAACTGGCGAAAAACTATTATCTGAGGACTAATGGTTTATGTGATATACCGCGCCAAAGTCACAAAAATTAAGTAAACCTAGTTTTTTCAAGATAACATAGTTTCTCCAACTTTAAATTAGTTTTTCTACAGTAATTGTGGGAATACGATTTAAATATAAAAAATTTCAGATACCAAAGTATAAATCAATAGAATGTCCAGGACATAGATACAAATCCGGTAAAAATGGACAAACACGGACCTCTGGAAACCAAGAGGTGGGATCAGGTGCCATGGAGGAGTAAGCATCCCCTGTCGACCGGTCACACCCGCCGTGAGTCCACAGTCAAGTCCAATGAAACACGTGAGGAGTGTATCCTCGTCACAATTGGTACAGACGTCTCAACAACCGCCAACGAAAAGGCAACTCAACATTTCACTTAGTGAAACAGAGTAGTCGCAAACAAGACTATTATACCGACCATAAAATTTGCGGAACGTTGACATTAAACGCGGTTTTCGATATCCCTTTGTCAATAATTTGTCAGTGAGTAGTTTACCTCTGTATATGAAATCTTCATATGTTGTAGACGCCCTGGCATATCGGATCATTTGTGAAATATAAACTTCATATGCGGGTGACTGAGGGATATTACTACTTAAATGTGGAAAATTTACGATGGGAAAGCCGAAATTGTCGTGTTTATCGTATAGCTTAGTTGCTAATTTCCCGTCTGTGTATTTAAACCTGCTTTTTCTTCAGTTAATCCTAATGTTTCTCTTCACTCAACAGCTGGAGAAAATAAGAAAGACAAGGTTTATCTGCGCCTAAGCACATAAATACATGTTAAGAGTTGTGACGCTGTTAAATCTAGTTTTTCTCATTTAAACTAGGGTTTTCTGGAGAAAAACTAGGTTTCATTTATTTTTGTGATTTTGGGGCAGTTAAACCTATTTTTTCTCAATTTAACCTAGTTTTTCTCCAGTTAACATGGGTTACTGGGGAAAAACTAGGTTTAACCCGAGAAAAATACGTCTAACTGAGAAAACTAAGTTTAAAACATAAATGTGATTTTGGCGTGACATAAGTATATCGTAGCCCATGTAAAACACTCGGTCGGCAATCGTAGCCTACAGGATAGAGATAGCCAATCAACACCTTTGGATTATACGCCATTGCATGACTGCATATTAAAGATCGATACTCAGCACGGATCAAATAAAATCCCCTTAACATCATAATAGATAATAACTGATTTATCATCAATGTATGCAGTTTCATCGAAAACCGCCTTGTAAAAAAAACAACAACAATTGACAGGCAGAATCTCTCTCTCTCTCTCTCTCTCTCTCTCTCTCTCTCTCTCTCTCTCTCTCTCTCTCTCTCTCTATATATATATATATATATATATATATATATATATATATATATATATATATATATATATATATATATATATATATATATATATATATCAGAAGACTTTTACTCTAGAACTATGCAACAGCTAATGGTACTATGAAACGTGATATATGTCCGTTACGGTCTTGTGATTAAAGGGAAGATAACTGGAATTCACGGCAACCTAGCTTTAATTTTTGGTGGTATAAGCGGCATGCTATGATGGAGCAGTCGTTAATATTGAATAGAGTCTAATGCGGCCTTTTGAGTCCGTAACACTTTAGTTTTTATTTTGTGTACCACAGTTTCAAATTATGAAATATAGAATAAAATGAAACGCACAAAATTAATACGATTTGTACATGTTTTCTTTGCCCCCTTGTGAATAGCTCAACTCGGAAGTTCCTTCTCAAGTTAGAAATAAAGACTTCTAATTTATTATCAGACTCAAACTATATATAGAAAGTATGTAAAAGGTATAAAAAGACAATAGGTGATAATGGCTATCTAAAGGCGAGTTTATAATGTTGATAATATGTCAGCGACGGGTATTACCTTTCGGCTCTGCTCTGACTAAAATTAAATGCCTTACATGCCTACGTGAATTTAGTAAAAGGAAAAGAGAGGAAATAAAATGCTAGTAGAAAATTAGCTAACAATTATAGATGAATGAAGAACAGATTTTGCCTGTCATATTTCTATGGGATATCTCGAGCAGTTTATTGGCCAAACAGATGGCATATATCGTGAGTTATTATTTTATGATAACACATAATGCATCATAATAATTTTCAGCCACATATGCGGCCTAATTAAACATGCCTGACCTAAATAGGAGTGCACTGCGTCATTTGACCTTACCGGGTCACGTTACTGTATACAGCAATTCACATAGTTAAAGTAGGGCAATAGATAATCATGCAGACAGCTACAAACCTCCACATCCTTTTTCTGTCCAACATTCCATTATATCAGAAAAACTGTAATTCTTGCGTACACCATTTTCCTCCCACGTTTTTATTCTGCTGGTCGTTCCAAAACCACACGAAACTGAACAATTTGACCAACTACCCCATTCACTCCATACAGCATCAGATTGTTGAACTCCTAAATCAAAATTAACCAATCTATATATATATATATATATATATATATATATATATATATATATATATATATATATGGTATAGTATATGTTATACTATACCATTGCAGTACAAAATTGTACAAAGTAAAAAAAACAGTAAAGAACCTGTTGCATAATTATTGTTATAAGTTTATCCCTTTCGTTAGATTTCGTGAAGATGAATAAAGTAATTCATTAATTCATGCTTGCACAAATACAATATTTAATTGATAAGAGAGATAACAAATGTAAACAATAGCGGGATAATTATTATTACGTGACCAAAGTGCTAGTATTCATCGCTGTTACATAACTTCCATATATGTTATAATAATATTAAAGCCTGATTGTCTACGTTATGAGTAATGTTTCGGAAAGTTTTTAACAATCATGAAACGACAAAAATATCATAATATAGGCAGCTAAGGATACTACTAAGTTTATAAATTTCTTTGATTTATCGGTCTATAAAATGACCACGATTACCTTGAAGAAAGACGACGGTTAAAATCCATACAATCATTTTCTGCTTTGATTTTTTTCCGTTTCAAACGTTAAAATACTCTTGGAACTAAATGTCCCCAATATTTTCTCTGATTTGTTTATGTCACATGATGGAATGATCGTAATGTAAGTAATCCAGCATAGATTTCTTCATAGATCATTCAAAATTTCTCTTATTATTTCAGTCTTATTTCCAGAGGGAAATGGATCAAGAAGAACATTGTTTTATTAAATCTTAGACTTGTACCAAACCAGTTTTACATGGTAAACTACGGGTAACATAAACCCCGTTGTTTACATGTAGTATTCCGACAAAACATCAAAGAAACATTTTATCAAATCATGTCTGAAACATATCAGTTACTTCAATACTGTTACCAAAATGTACGTAGATTCTAATCAATAGATATATAGTTACACATCTTATTTAAATCCACGCAGTGTATTGTTTTAAGTGTATCAAATATCTTCTATTTTATCATTGTCTTCACAACAAGGAGTCATACGCATATATTTAAGTTGCTTATAACGTATTATATTTCGATTTTATCTAATATCAGTTACGCATTTGTTAAAATGACCAAACACGTAAAAATTAATATCTTGATCTGATTAACTGATGATAGAAAACATGCTAACAACTGTCAAACAAATTTAATAAATATTATAAACATAATAACAAAGTTATAATGCTCAAGACGATCGTTTCTGTTAATTAGACTTCATCAGTTGAGCTACAATTTTGAATAGATTTTCTAAAGAGCAAGTCCAAATAATATATCTAAACGTAAAGCCAAAATCCGTCTAAGAGTAACCACTTTAACTTTAGAAGAATTTAGAATTTTAATGGTGATATCTGTGCCGAATATTACTTAAGTATAAGATTATCAGCTGGAATCGAAATACCAGGTACTAGGTTTATGTATACCCTCGGGAACTCAAACGGTCCATTAGCAATAAAAAGACAAATGTAACGAAAGATAAATTTTGGAGATGGATAAATGTATATTACGGATTATAATGTACTCTGTTTGTTTCATGTTGCTTCTTTTGTCACTGAAGTCGCAGGGGATTCAGGTTTCACTGATTTTTATATGACGGTATAAATCATTAGGATGTCCAGGATATAGGTACAAATCTGAAAAAAATGAACAAACACTGGACCTCTGGAGGTGGGATCAGGTGCCATGTATTCATACGCACATTTGTAAACAAATCAGCGTGGGATTTGCAAATAATTCCCTGGACGGGTTACTGTCAAATTTTTCTGTGAAGAAAGTGTTTCTGGTATCAACATGGAAATCTCAGATACTAAAGTGCTAATCTACAGGATGTCCAGGATATATATATATATATATGGTAATCTGGTAAAAATTGGACAAACATCAAATAACACGCACGAGGGAGTAGAGCAATGATCATGTGAAACTGATGTTTTGTTGCTATTTTTAAGATAACACGTGTTAGTATTACCTCATACATGACAAATAGTCATGTGTGTTGAGAGCCGTCACATGCCAGGGCCACAGAATTTGTCATGTCTTCCCCCATACGGCGACCTTTGTGGGTTTTATAATGAGATATCGTTCGGCGTTTTCACCTTCCAGAAAATGATGAATGAGTTTGTGAATGCAAAGATTAAATTTCGCTGATTCTGTATAAATCATTATCATAAAATTTTATATATATATATATATATTATATATATATATATATATATATATATATATATATATATATATATATATATATATATATATATATATATATATATATATCGACATCGATAAAACAAATGACAGTGTAGGCCTATTATGCTATTACTCCTGGGCCCGTTAATCTTTGCCGACTGAGCAGATCGAAGGTTCCACCACTACTCATTTTAACTAACATGGTATTTGTTATGAAAGAAAACACTTTATAAAAGATAAATAATAATTTCGATCCCTGTATCTTCCTGGAAGTTATGATTCATTCAATAATTATTTTTTGAAATGTTTAATATTCATGGGGATATTTTCGCACTTGTGTATTGCTCATTATGACATATGTATGTCCCGTTTCACTTTGTCAGCATCAATTAGTACCTGTGTGGTTAGAAAACTAAAGAGTGCGTGTCTTTGAACGATCAAAGCTTACTTTTACCAATGTTAACTATGCAAATCGATGTCATCCCGATTTCTTCTGATGTTACAACTTTTGTTTCATTGGTCAATTTAGAGAAATCTGGCGTAGATGTGAAAGGTGTGAGAAAATGTTACATGTATGAGAGGTATATATTTCTATCTTTTATCTGTAAAATTGAGCAGTTTAGTATTTTCTTTTGTTTTTGACCTCTAATACTTTTGGACTTTATTGGCCATTATCATTTCAACAAAGAGTTACATGGTGATTAAAAACTAGATGAGCTGGTTAGTAATTCGGACTGAAAGGAGACCCTGAAAACAAGTCAGAGATCCAGAAGTTAAAAGTTTGAAAGTCAATTGCAAAAAAAAGAAATAATGAAAAAAGAAGGAAAGAAATAAAAAAAAAAAAAATAAATAAAAACTAGCCCAAAACAAAAGTGAAAAGAACAATGAAATTTACTGAAAATACACACTGAACAAAATCGACATTACATTATTAATTCTATTATCATTGAATATTTCAAGATATAGTATTACAGATCTATAAACATTGCCTCATGAGATGAACGAGTTAAAAGTGCGGTCACCCCACCACACACATGCACGCATGTACGCGAGCTCACATACGGCCGCATGTGATGTTCAGTCCTGTAATCTACTATACTTTTAATTGAAGACGAAGCTTTTCAATTACAGTTTTACAATGCATCTAAACTATTTAACGACAATTAGGTTTTGATGTACATAGGTATCAACCAAAAACTGTCATATGTTATGTGCTTCGTCTTCCTCTTAACAAGGTTCTATCGGACTTGTCATCACCGGTGATGTTACTATCGTTAAAATGAAAACCACAAAAACCTTCTCAGATATCGTGAATCCTTTTCCTTCAGTTGGCGACAGAACTTTGATATAGTTAAGAATTCGACAAAATGGAATGCACAAAGACGCCATTTCATTATAGAATTAGAAGTGTATGAAAGTCATTTACAGGGGGTTCCATACATGGACATTATGAACATTTCGCTGTTTCAATTTGAAAAGTTTTGTTAGACTGTCTAAAAGAAGGGAAATTGAAACCCAATTTTGTGGATTTGCCAGTCAACCAATTGGACACTAGTCCTTATTTCGTCGATAGTATGAATAGGTTTAGAAATACAAGTGGTGAATTGTACAGCAAAAGTACCTTTATTTGGGTCTCATCTATTAAGAGGTACTTAACACCTCTCAACAAAACATTCTCCATAGTAGAATCCAGTGAAACAAAAACAGATATAGTTATTGTAAAACTAAGTAGTTCCCTTAAATGTTTTTCGTGCCATTCTAGCTAAATAACTGACAGAAACTGTAGACCTAAGACAGACCAAATGTAATACAGTAACTTAACAAGGATTTTATTTGACAATCTCAAATTAAGGACAATTAAGATATTTAGCTTTAATGGTGAAGCTTACCATATAAAAATATTCTTAAATTAACAAGGCAAATTCAAGGAATTAACAGTCCCCTACCGGGGTAACCTCTACACAAAATATTATTCAGATAATTTTATTATAAAATAGGGAATAAATTCCCCAACGGCATTCCATATACATGTATATGATATATATGTTCCAATTCATTCAAATATGTCAATACTGTAATTCATTCATACATGGGGCATTTCGGTATTTATGAAGCGCATTTCTGTAATTTCAATGGGCATTTCAGTAAATCACAGGCATTACGGTAATTCTACAATCATGGGACATTAAATATTCATGGCTTATATGTTATTTTCTTCGTTGTTTTATATAAAATCAACAATATATAACCCCCCTTAAAGAATCCACTAACTTAAGCAGAATTTCAAATATTTTGTTTTCACATAAAGGAAATTGTTTTCACATAAAGGAAATTTATTTCACATTTTAAACCTTTTTGAAATTTATATATATACTCTTTGTTTATTTTGAGGTAATAATGATTTTGTGGAGGATAAATCTATTTTAGGCAAAGTTTGATAAATTTCATTAGATTTAAAGAAGAAATACAAAATTTTCAAAATTACTACAGGAGAAAAATAGGCTACTGTAATTTATGTAAATAAACACGATGATATAAAAATACAAATATTTTGTAAATATGAAATTATATCCGACTGTAAATTTGTAAAAAACAAGCCATCTAGATGGCTTTCTCACATGAAACTTTTATGACCCTGGACAAACAGATAGACAGACAGGTGACAAAAAAAGTGACCTCTAAGTGTTGCCTCTGCTTACGACAGGTGACACGATGATGAGAAATAGTAGTATTCAGTATACCTTCATAATAAAATCAGCACTGCAAAAATCATTGTTGAAGAGATACAGCAACTGCATGATGGTCTGTAAACCACAATGGTACATTACTGATGGAACTGTCATTTATATTTGGGAAAACTAGATCCAGAATAGATCCCAACTGATGAGTTGGCTCTTTCACAAGTTGTGATAGACCAAACAATCTCAAAGTTGCAGTCAATTTTTCAAGTTGGTCAAAACTGAGATTGAAATCTCCAACAACTAGAGTTTTCCCAATATTCCTCAAGGATGTGAAGGCTTGAAATTGTTCCATGAGATCTTTCAACTCTTCTAATGTGTCCTTAAATTTGTGATTTGGTCGAATATACACTGACGCTATGAAGATATTTGCAGTGAATACTGTCACTATTTCGATAGTGCTGGCCTGAAAGAACACTTCTTCTACATCAGAAACTGTTGAATATATCACATTGCCATGTATATAATTCCTTCCTCCCTTTGAAACAAATTTCATATTATCAAATACAAATTTAGAATGATTATGTACTTTTGTTTCTTGAAGACAAAGAAATCCAGAAAATTCTGATGTGATGTAATGCACTATGTCTTGGTGATGTTCTTTCAAGGATCGAATATTCAAGCACAATATAGTAGCAACAGGTTTAGAACAATACAAGTATTTGTATAATGTGTCCGTAGAAAGTTGGCAATCTTTCTGAAGGCGTTCCATCTCCTGTAATGCACTAGTGTTGACTTTAATTTTGCTACTATCAAATGCACAGAGTTTCAGTCCTTTCATTGACTTGGCCCTACTTAACATTGTATATATCTGACCAGGCATAGTACTCATACTTTTGTCTGTCGGAATTGTCATATCTCCTACCATTTCTTCAAAAGTGCTTCCTTGTGACTTGTGCACAGTAATGCCATAGGCCAATGTACCAGGGAACTGGGTTCGCTCAACTTTCACTGAACGGGACTTTTCTGTAATAGAAAAAGCAGCAGTTACAGCTTTAACAGGCACTAGACCCTTGTGTGGTGATCTGACTTTCGCGCTCCTTCCGATTTTGGGGTCATCAAACCTTACATACAAAATGCCATTTAATGGTTGGTCTTCATGAATTTCGATTTTCTCTATGACTCCAGTTGCACCATTAACCAAACCATCCTGAATGTCAACATTTTTGGATTGCATAAACTTTGCCATTACTGCAACCTGAATTTCTTTTGCCAAACCACCAGTTTCATGGAGATTAGTACTTGTTACCTCTACATTCACACGTTTTGTATACAAGTCCTTCTTTGAATCTTTAGCAATCACAGTGTAAACTTTTGTTGGTAATTTCTCCAACTGACATTTGTTGTAGTAATCTTTCTGTGAATTTGTGAGAAATACTGATAATGCATTGCTTGGAACTTCTTTGTTATTTTCCAATTGTTTAAGTAGTTCCACATCCTGTGAATTATGCTGTCCTACTCGTACACGAGACAACAGTTCTGCAAATGTTGGATCTCCTTTCTGCCTCACAATATCAGTTAGTGCAAACAAACTAAACAATCTCCAAACAGAAGTTGTCAGTGCTGCATAGCCATAATTACTTTCTTTATAGACTGGTTTTTCACCAACCGGATTCAACTGCATAAGATCGCCAACGGCAAGTACTGAAATATTTCCAAATGGTTTATCGTTTTCAAATATGTCTTGCAAAACAACATTTAAGTTGGACAATGTTTGGGCGCCAACCATGGAAATTTCGTCTATAACAAGGACTTTAAGCTGGCAATACAAAGCTTTTAATGAATTCAACACATTTGCTGATAAGCGTTTGTTTTCAGAATATCTGCCACGACTTCTGACAGGCAGGTGAAAGGCACTGTGTAATGTATTACCATCTATATTAACAGCAGCTTTACCAGTTGGTGCTGTGAGAAGAATGGTAGGAAGATCAGGACCTTGTCCTGGTCGTTTCAATGTTCTAATTACGGTCTGGTATATTGTATGGACTGTATGGCTTTTACCCACACCAGCTCCACCACTAAGAAATATATGGAATGGAGAGGGTTCTTCCATCTCAGATCCAGCAAGGCAAATATGTCGACAATGTGATAAGATGTGATCATGAATTTCTCTCTGTTTCCTATTTAGACTCCTAACCATAGCTGAATATTTTGAATCTGATTCTACATGAATATTTGTTGAAAGTGAATGACTTTTCTTTTGTATTTGTTCTGGTTGCACATCATCATCATCATTTATCTCAATAAATTTCTCATGATCAAGCAGTATATTGACAGTGCCAACATTTTCCTCATTATCTCTTATCTGTTCTGCCTGAGGTGCTATTGTGTCCCATATTTCTTCATCTTGGCCCTCTAAATTCTCACAGACTTCTGCAGCTTCTGTCACTTCCTGAATATATGGTTCATAATTATGAACTGTCTCTGAAATTTCTTGTTGAATGGACTGATATTTTGTCTCATATGAACCGTTAACAAGAAGTTCATTTTCATCTCTCCATGGCTGATACAAGAACAAGAGCCTATGGAAAAACTTTTCAGAATCTCTTTCTTTTGACACAAAATAATCACGAAGGACAACAGGGGATTTTCTTCTAACAAGTACTCCTAAATCATTTTTTAGCTTTATCTTTTCTCTTTTGGATAGATTTTCTTTCTCTTCATGTTCATCATCATCATCATCATCATTATTATTATCCTTGTTGTTTGAGGCTCTTGAATATGATGATGCAAATTCTGCCAAACACATGTTTTGGAGTTTATCAGGTCTTGCAACATATTTGTCTATGACGTTGGGCAAGAAAACATCCGTATCATCATCATCCATCCTTTCTAATAGAGCTCTTGGTTTTAATAGCCTTGTACGTTGGTGTTTAAAACCAGTTGGTATGAACATTACTGGTACATTTGACTCTTTAAGGGGTAGACCTACTAGTCTTGCAATTGTTTCATGTTGGGATACTTCTCTGGACTTCAGGAAAACATTTCCAATTGACTTAAGTTTGTCCTTAACTGTAGTTGCTTCCTTACAAGCGTTGCGCATTAGATCAGACATAGTTTTCTCAGGCTTACACATATAGGAAGTAATATAAGCCACACAGGCCCAAACGTCTGTAATATATTGAATATCCATATTAGCCCTTAAACATTTCAGGATTACAGGATTGTAGGGATTTACACATGTTTCTGACGGTTTCCTTTCCAGCAGAATGGTTGTTTTCTTTGCTGAAATTTGCAGAGCTTTATTGTATTCATCTTCAGAAATCTTGGACTCTTCAAGAATGTCTGTTAATGTGTGTTCAGTGCCATACCTTTTTAGGGTATCCATAACATGAAGTATAATAGATTTTGCTTTGTCTATTTCTAGTTTGACATTTTCACTACATGGTACTCGTGAAATAGTTGTCCTTGATGCTGGAGGTTTAGGGAAATGGAATCGACATTCTACTCCCTTTTTCTTGGTACAAGTCCTTTGATGATGATGTGTTTGTCTTGAAACTACAAGATTTCTTAACAGGTCATCTTCTCCTTCAAGTGGAATTGTTGCTTTTATGTATTTGTCAATGAATTCAATTACTTCTCTGTCTGTGTTCTTGTCAAGAATTGGTGCATTCTGAACATGAACTGCAGAGTGAAAGTGAGCAGTTCCTCTGCTTTGCATCTCTTTTCTTACATCAAAGTTCAGAATTTGGCCAACTGGATGTATGCCAGACAAAATGACATTCCCCCATAGTTTACGAAAGATGAAGTCTATGTGTCTTGCAACAGTAACTGGGTTTCGAGCAAGCCAAGATCGCTTTGTCTTTTTATCCATATTATTTTCTATGAAATCTAAGTCATAGTTCTCACCATATTGTTTTGCTACAATTTGAATTAGTTCTGGCCAGTAAAAATCTGCCGCAGATCCCGATATGAAAAATGTGTATGGTCCGAAATGCTTGATTTTTGCAAGCATGTCATGTTGCATCTCTTTCCAATATTGTGGAGTTCCTCGGATACGTTTGAATGAGGCATATATTTCATCATCTTTGAACATTTTTTGCAAATTATCTGAATTTTGAAGAGAAAGAACTGAAATATCATCTTGTCTGGTTTTTTTCAGAGCAAATGTTATGCCATCATTAACTGAAACAGATTCAATCCAATGGAGACATTGAAAGGTATACTCTGCACTTTCAGCAAACCTGAAATCCTTTGATAGTAAACGTGCATTTACATACTTCTTGGGGGTGATGGCTACTGTCCTATTCTCGTGAAATGTATTTTTACCATCAGGGAAGAGTGTTGGAAATGCTAGAGTTTCCCAGTTGTCCTGATAAAATATGGATGTGGGTCTCTGACCCTCTGCTGGGGCAAGATTTAGTATCTTATTTGATTTAACAGTTGGACCATGCTCTGGATAAAGACATGTAATTGAGTTAAGAGACCGTTTGTATTGCAAGTCCTCTGCTACTTCTATAGGAATGTCCTTTTCAACTTCATCGTCTGAGTCATCTAAAACAGAACTTTCATCACAATTATCTTCAGATAAATCTATTTCTTCATCAATATCAGTATCAGCATGAACTGACTGCCATAACTGGTCATCTTCCGCTTCACTTTTCTTATCCCATGTTTCATTTAATGTTATGTCCATATAAAATTCATTGTTCAGTTTCAAGGACTGGAAAGCTCTATTGACTAGTTGTGGTCTAATGAATTCTTTACATACAATTGAATTGTCCGATAAGCGTCTCTTCAAATTAAGTGCGATAATCTGAGCATCTGTTGTGTTTCTGGGCAAACTGCTGGCAGTGTTTTGTATATTTGATGGTACAAGAACAACCTGTCCCTTCAATCCTTTTTGTGAACCTTTTGGAAGTGAATATATTTTCATAAATGGAATTATCTTTGAGATTAATTGTTTTTCAAGATTACATAAGCTTTTCAATGTTTCATTTGGTTCCTGCACTTTCATCTTGTTGTACTGTGATTGAGATGGTATTCTGCTTTTGATAATGCAATTAGCACAAGTCAGACAAATCCAATCATATTGTTGGCCATAGACATCAGAGAGCAAAGATAAATTAGAGGCTTTAGTCTTCAAGTTATCATTGAACATTTTGACAGAACTTCTATACAACATTCTGTTACAAATGCAACAAACGTGAGTTGGTCCTTTTTGGATAGACTGGAGAAAATTATGGACAATTTCATCAACAGCAGCATGTGATGATGACATGCTCTCCTGATAAGATGAAAATAAATCACTTTTCCTTTTCTTCTCCCGTTCTCTTCTGTCTTGATGCTTGTTTTTATTAATTTCACGTTGCATAGTTTTTTCCTCCACATTCATTTGTTCTCTTCTGTGTTGATGTTGTTTTTTATCTTTTTCACGTTGCACCGTTTTTTCCTCCACATTCATTTGTTCTCTCCTGTGTTGATGTTGTTTTTTAATAATTTCACGTTGCACAGTTTTTTCCTCCACATTCATCTGTTCTCTCCTGTGTTGATTTTGTTTTTTATTAATTTCACGTTGCACAGTTTTTTGCTCCTCATTCATTTGTTCTCTTCTGTGTTGATGTTGTTTTTTATCTTTTTCACGTTGCACAGTTTTTTCCTCCTCATTCATTTGTTCTCTCCTGTGTTGATTTTGTTTTTTATTAATTTCACGTTGCACAGTTTTTTCCTCCTCATTCATTTGTTCTCTTCTGTGTTGATGTTGTTTTTTATCTTTTTCACGTTGCACAGTTTTTTCTTCCACATTCATTTGTTCTCTTCTGTGTTGATGTTGTTTTTTATCTTTTTCACGTTGCACAGTTTTTTCCTCCTTATTCATTTGTTCTCTCCTGTGTTGATGTTGTTTTTTATCTTTTTCACGTTGCACAGTTTTTTCCTCCTTATTCATTTGTTCTCTCCTGTGTTGATGTTGTTTGTTATTTATATTACGCTGAAGACTTATTTCAGTTTCAGATTTTTTGCTTCTACTAGTTTTTTGTTGAGCTCTGTTTATTTTACGTTGCACAGATTTTTGTTCATTACTCATCTTTGCTCTTCTCTTCTGCTGTCTTAACTTATTATCACTACGCTTTCTGCTTTTTTCATCACCATTGTCTTGCGCCTGATCACTTGTCTCTTGCTTAGCCATTAGTTTTCTCCGTTTTGATGCTTGTACTTGATATTGTATTTCTTTCTGAAGCTGACTAGATATGAGATGCTCTGGGTTAGTTGTTCTTGTTTGTTTATCCTTTACTGAAGAAGATGAACTTCCTGAAGTCACCAGTGGGTCAACATCTTGAGCAGGATCCTGGAAATGAGACAGTAATATATTAATTTTAAATGGACATAAAAATGTCAATATTATTCAAATTTTTAAGGGTCAATGTGGTATTTATCCACCGAGGTTGTCCTGTGTTTTTCTTATACTAACAATTTGATATCGGTGTCATTTTGCGGTAAGAGATGAAAATATACCGACTGAAAAATTTCCTCAAAAGGCGATATTATTGTTTGCTTATTTGCTAGTTTGTCCATGAATGTCCACTGTGGTACATTGTTGTTAGTGCCATAGTCATGTGACACCAGTTACATTTGTATTTTTACTTTATTGGTTTAACACCCCACTTACAGTATTTCAGTCATTTGGAGACTATGTCTACTTGAGATATATGCTGACATACTACAGTATCATTCGGTAAATATGAGGCTTTATACCACACACAAGTCAAATTATAATAAGCAGGATTTACCAGTACCAAATTTAACACTTTAGTAACAACTTTGATAAGTTGTGACTGGAAATTGTATACACAACCTTCGACTCTTGAGGCATACTCTCTAACCCACGTACCTCATCTACATGCTGTTCCCTTTTCCTTTTACGGTCTAGTGTGAGCTTCTGACATGCATCTACATCGTCTTCATGGATTTCCCTTTTCCTTTTACGATCTAGGGCAAGCTTCTGACTTTGTGACTTTTTCCTAAGCTTAGGCATACTTGGATGTCATAGGTAGTGGTAGACCTAAAAAAAAAAAACTTTATTATTGTCATACTACAAACAATGAATCTTAAGATACAATGTACAATGTACATTATTCTATAATAACAATCAAAATATAAACTGAATTTCTTCCAGCATGGGTAGACCTAAAGAAATGTTGAATTAGTATCTAATTTTACAAACAAAGAACCTTAACAGTACATTTTACTGTCGTTAGAGTCAATAAATCTTTATAAACTGAATCTTGTTCAGTATGTTCATGTAAGTACTAGTTCACTGAAAACGAAGAAAGGTAGCAGCTCTTATTCAACAGTTTTTGAGGCCTCTTCCTTGTTTTCTGTATCAGTTTTTTCCTCTTTAACAGAACTGCTCATTCCTTCCTTTTCTGACACTAAAAAAGGTACTCCTGTGGATGAAGTCTCATTTCTGAACTTTTTAGGTGTAGGTTCATCCTGAGATGAAACAAATGACTCCTCAAATTGATCTGTCTCATACAGATCTAGTTTTCTCTTCAGCTTGAAGTTTTCCTTCTTCAGCTCGGCCAGTTTATTTCTGCTTTCTTTTTCAGTTTGTTTTTGGTGCTTTTCAATAGCTTTAAATTCTGCACCAAGAGCATTTCCCATTCTTAAAATGGAGTTCACAGTCTTAGAAAAGAAGGAAGCATGATGAGTCGGTATACTGGACGACACCATGGATAGCACCCCTTGTAACTGGTATCCGGTAGCAATCAATTCCTCCGACATCTTGTTTAAAGATGACTTGTCTTTGACTTCCTGCCTCAATGATTTGTCTTTGGCTTCCTGCATTTCGCTATTAAAGGAATAGAAATATTAACACCTAATAGATGATTCTTTTGAAATGATACTAAGGTTTCCTAATGTTTCATTAGGGTACCTTGGTTATCTTGGTAAAATATTAGTGGTTCAAGATGTAGTGAAACCATTACAGGGACTTTACCTTAAGGCAAGCCTACAAGGTAGACAACCGTTGAAACTCATATATATACAGCATGGTGACAAAAGTCATTCCTTTTTCATCATTTTGTTCTTTCTTTTATATAAAACCAACAATTTTCAAATGTCTATAGAATTCATGAATTTAAATGGAAACTAAATAAAAACCTATCTAGCTGTGGCAAATTAAATTCATATTTTGAATCTATTCTAAAATATGAATAACTACTTTGCACATCTTCAATACACAATGATTTTATGAGAGACAAAAATGAACAAAAATGAATACTGGAAAATTTTGCGAAATTCTGTCCATATTTTATGATTTTATGAACATTAAAATGTTTTTGTTTTATATAAAACAAAGAAGAAATTACAGAAAAAGGAATGACTTTTGTCACCATGCTGTAGTGTGCACTTTTCTAGCCTTAATTTCTAGGGAGTGTGCATAATGCAAGAAACATTTTAAAGGGTAATATGCATAAAAATAGAAAGTGTGCATAAAAATAGAAAGTGTGCATATCAAATGAGTTTCATTTTTCAAAATTTTAAACTGCAAACCCAGGGTGTGCATGAGTGTGCAGTATATAGAACTTTCTATAGTATCTAACAATCATCATGCAGTTTATAAAATGCTAGTAAATTACATAACAAAAGCATGGTTAATTTGGCCACATATACACTTCTAGCACTAAGTATACATATATCTATATATCCAACACCATATACTAATACGCAATGAAAAAAAAAAAAGAAAATAAGCACTGCATTGGATGTGGTAAAAGGAATTAACTAAATCCGAAAGAAATGAATGATGATGAATGTGATTAGAGTGATCATGACCTCCACCAAAGAAATGTGCTAGACAAGTGGATACGTGTTTCCGGCACCACCACTGGGAGGATCTACTCATAAGACAAACATAACCCAAAGAAAGGTATCTACAATATCGTATCAGTAGACTTAACCATGCAATGTCATACTTGGCTAAAGAATATTTCCTTCAATATGCAAAATTGATTGAATATTTATTAAGAACCATATTAAATTTCTGAATAAGTTATCAAATTTAAACATTTTAAATGCAGTTATTACTCAATATTATAAGCCAAGTATCACATTAGCAAAACTTGAGGTTACATAAATTTAGAAATCTCTTTAAGGCCTGTCCAAGATAAATGTAAAGAAAAGAATTTGCTGAAGAAAGTAACCTCAAATTTTACTTGGTGCCATATTCAAAATTATGATAGCTAATGAGCATGCAAATGCAATATACACTATACAGTAATATTTTATATATTGTAAAGCAGTTTGAGTAGCTTATAGCTAGAAAGACGCTATATAAAACTTCACATTATTACACATATAGTTTACATAAAAATAGTACATGTACTTACCAAAAAAATGGGTCCAAATCAGCATGTATAACAGAATTTTGGAAGTCCAATATTTCGTCAAAAATCAGCAAATCAAAAAACAAACTCGAGTTACACATGGTGGTAGGCTCAAACACCAAACATTGGATGAATATCTACAAGCGTTTAGAAAAAAAGTCCGGGAAACTGCTATTTTAAAGAAATTTTCGAATTCCAAGGGCCGTAATTCTGTCAAAAATCAGTGGACCGTAACAATACTCGAACTTGATCTGTAACTCGTGGTGGTAGACCCACACACCACAAATTGGATGAATATCTACAAGCGTTTAGAAAAAAAGTCCGGAAAACTGCTATTTTAAAGAAATTTTCGAATTCCAAGGGCCGTAATTCTGTCAAAAATCAGTGGACCGTAACGATACTCGAACTTGATCTGTAAGACATGGTGGTAGACCCACACACCAAAAATTGGATGAATATCTACAAGCGTTTAGAAAAAAAAGTCCGGAAAACTGCTATTTTAAGGAAATTTTCGAATTCCAAGGGCCGTAATTCTGTCAAAAATCAGTGGACCGTAACAATACTCGAACTTGATCTGTAACTCATGGTGGTAGACCCACACACCAAAAATTGGATGAATATCTACAAGCGTTAAGAAAAAAAAGTCCGGAAAATGTGTGTGTGACTGACGGACAGACAGACAGACGGACTGAGTGCAAACCTATAGTCCCCTTCGGCGATGCCGGTAGGGGACTAATAATATCTATGCCAATGATAATCAAATCCTATGTTTATTACTTTCTCCCATTGGACGTTTAATTTCCTTAGTGAAATAAAAATCCAATGAGTAAATTTAAATTTATTATAGGAAAAAACCACTATTAGATTCATACTTTTCTATTAGATTAAATATTCCACATAAATCCTTTTGGAAATTTAATGTTATTTAGATCAATAAAATAGTATTACCCTCATTTAGTATAAAACTATTACAACAGTACTTAAATTTGGATTCAGATTCGAATACACATGAAACTATAAAATATTTCTACAATATCCATAACTGTATTAATATATTTTTAGAAAGGATAGAAAATTATAAATGTATAAGATTTATAATTTTGCAATACTCGTATTATTGATTAATACTGTAATACGAAAGAAAGAAAATACTATTTATGTCACATACAATTCGCTTTCGTGAACCTAAAATTTGGAACGTACATTAGCAAAACGAACAGATAAATACAAAATAAACAAACCCGTGTAAATATGTATAAATATGCTAAGCCCTATGTACATTCACAGACGTGTTTGCTACTTATTTTACAGGTAGTCGTATGTCCTTTTGTTATGCTGGGGTGAAGGTGACATATGCTATTAAGGCATATTAAGGTATTAAGGACAATGTATACCGAATTTTGCAGGTTCATTGTAGATATATGGACTTATAACAATGTATTGTGGCATCCGTGTCACACATGCCCTGACGAGGTACCTCGAGTTTTAATCTTAATTTCCATGATTTTTAAGTTATATGCCAAACCTAATCTAACTCTAACCCCCTAATCCTAACCCTCAACATTAATCCTAATCCTACCTCTGGAAGTGGAACATTCACTACGCAAATATAAGCCCGTATCAGGATTCGAACTCTACCTTCCGTTTGCGAGTTGAATGTCTGTAATTGATAAATTTTATTGAAATTAAAATTGCATGTTTTGTGTACCCAATACTTATTATCAGATAATTCGTTTTTGAAAACACACACACGCACTCTCTCGCTCGTTCGCTTACTTGAATATATATTCAGTATTATTCACCGATACAGTGTCATTCCAAAATAAGCTCATGTCAATCTAACTGAAAACCGATCTCTTGTTAAATCCTACGCGGCATATCAGAAACAGGAGCGATGAGAGATCAGTACCAATAAATTTGATGTCTTATGACAAAAACGCTTGATCTGGTAACATACTATTTGACAAGATCAGCGTTCTACATCTATATACCACATCCAAGGTGAGCGTTCTACCTCTATGATGAGGATTCTATCTCTATATACTATTTGCAAATTGAGCGTTCTACCTCTGTATACTACTTGCAAGGCAAATGTTCCATTCCTACATATTTGCCAAGGAGAGGGTTCTACCTCTATATACCACTTCCAAGGTAAGCGTTCTACCTCTACATAACACTTGCAAGTTGAGTCTTTTGCCTCTACATACCGTTTACAACGTGAGCGTTCTTCCTCTTTGTACCATTTGGCAAGGTGAGCGTTCTACCTCTATATACCACTTGCAAAGTGAGTGTTCCACCCCTACATACAATTGCCAAGGTGAGCGTTCTACCTCTATATACCACTTGCAAAGTGAGTGTTCCACCCCTACATACAATTGCCAAGATGAGCGTTCTACCTCTATATACCATTTGCAAGGTGAGTGTTCCAACCCTACATACAATCTGCGAAGATGAGCGTTCTACCTCTATATACCACTTGCAAGGTGAGTGTTCCACCCCTACATACCATTTGCCAAGGTGAGCGTTCTACATCTATATACCACTTGCAAGGTGAGTGATACCATTTGCCAAGGTGAGCGTTCTACCTCTATATACCACTTGCAAGGTGAGTGATACCATTTGCCAATGTGAGCGTCCTACCTCTATATACCACTTGCAAGGTGAGTGTTTTACCTCTCCATATCATTTGCAAGGTGAGCTTTCTGCCTCTACATACCATATGCAATGTGAGCGTTCTACCTCTATACCATTTCGCACGATGAGCGTTCTACTTCTATATACCATTGGGCAAGGTGAGCGTTCTATCTCTATATACAACTTGAAAGGTGAGCGTTCTATTTCTATATACAACTTGCATTGATAGGAAGTTTTGATGTTTACACTTAATATTTGACATTTCGGATGTTTCCTTGTACTTTCAGAATGACATAATACTGTAAATGTATATAAAAATCAGACATCTTAAAGATATACCACTTTTTCTTCTTTTCAATGTTCTTAAAGCCAGTTTTAAATTATAGATGAGACTTATTCAAGTACTGTGAATGTGTTGGATGATATAGTCATATAATGAAAAAGAAAAACACTCAGCCACGCACCGCGTGTCATGTAAATGACCGGGATAAATACCCAGCTACAAGATATGAACTAGTTAAACATAATCACGTGATGCCTATCTGACCGAGGTAACTCTACAGTCTATTATATCACTACAAGAATATATTCACCGTTATGATTTCGTTCGTTACATTCCTTTTTGGAGTTTTAACGTTAGTCTTGGCTATTTTATTCAACAAATCACGGCGACCATCTTATCTTCCTCCAGGACCTCCAACTAAACCATTTATTGGAAATTTAAGTCTAGATCAAACGAATCTCTTGCAGTCATTCCGTGTCTTCCGGAGAAAGTATGGAGACGTTTTCAGTCTTATTTTGGGAGCGAAGACCGTAGTCGTTATAAATGGAACACATGCTTTGAAAGAATTTTTTGTAAAGAATGCAGATCAAACATCGGATCGTCCGGACATTTTCCTCTTTACAGAGATTGCAAGAAAGATAGGTAAATATATATATATATATATATATATATATATATATATATATATATATATATATATATATATATATATATATATATATATATATATATATCTGTGTGTGTGTGTGACTCAACTTCAGCAATTGTATGTGACGATATAATTATTTTACTATATATTTATCTGCTCAATGACAAAGCAGTCATATCCAGTAAGATACACAATTCAGTATGGTTAAACTTGTTATCTTATCTTAACCTACAGAGTAATTCAATATTTCTGTTCTGTCTGCTATTTATACTTTTAGGCCCCGACATTTACATTGTTTTTCTCTCTCTGTCCTTTCATGCGTCCACAGGTTTGTGGTTTGTGAAACAGGTGAGTTTACCTGTGGCTTCTTTTTTGTCAATGTAAATCCTACATCAGTAATTGAGAACTGACTTTTACATATTATGGTGAAATTTGCTTAGAACTAAGTCATTTATGTTGAAATATCAGTTTACGTCAACTTACAGAGTATTTGTTTTGTCCGTATAACTCTTCTTTCAATATTTTGATATTTGAGTTACATACCTTTTCTTTCACTAAATATTCACACATGTACCTGCGATTTGCATATGCATACTATTGGTTGTCTATGTACAAGCATGAGTTGGCATAATTATACTAGGATACCTGTTTTGCCCACGCGTTTTCTTTTTAAATATTTGAATTATACCATATTATTTAGCATATATTTACCATATATATTTAACTCATTCACGCTTAATGTTTATGAATACATTGTGTTGAGATGAAGTGTTAATCAATTATTTTTCATCAAACTGTAATATTTGCATGTACAACAAGAAATATAAGCTGTGTCTGACAGACACAGTCTGTATTTCAAGTAACTTGCCCAAATCCTGCTTAACATCCACATTCAAAAAGTAGGCGCATACAGAGCTCTAATATGGAAACTTACAATGACTATTTAGAGACGTAAAATATTTTCACTTTTGTGTGTGTGTGTGTATGTCTGTATATGTGTGTGTGTGTCTGTGTGTGTGTCTGTGTATGTGTCTGTGTGTGTGTGTCTGTCTGTATGTGCCTGTGTCTGTATGTGTGTGTGTGTTTCTGTGTGTGTGTGTGTGTGTGTGTGTGTATGTGTGTGTGACAAACTGTGTACATCTTTATTAGAGGTCATATATTTTATATATTTTCATGTATACATTTCTAGGTATAATCGGAGCATCTGGGACTCTTTGGAAAGAACAGCGCACGTTTGTTTTAAATGCATTACGAGAATTTGGTTTTGGGAAAAGGAGTATCGAATCGAGGGTTTTGGAGGAAACGGAAGTTATACTAGAATCTGTGAAAGACAAAAACGGAGAAACATTTAATATACGCACTTTATTACATGTCAGCATTTCAAATATCATGTGTTCTATTATTTTTGGTAAAAGATTTGATCACAATGATGAAAAATTCCTAGGTTTACTGAAGTGCATGGACGAAAACTTTGCAAACCCTGCAATTGTTGGATTGGCCACGTTTCTACCGTTCCTCAAATACATTCCTGGTGATCCTTGCAGGATCAGAAGAACTCTAAAAAACGTTAATAAAGTGTTACGTTACTTGAAAGAACTGATTGCGGAACATAAAGACTCGTATGATGATAACCATATCCGAGATTTACTGGACGCATACTTACAGAAGATGTATAATTGCAAGGGGGAAACTCGTATATTTACAGGTACCCAAAAGTTATGTGTTTTATGAAAAAGAGTTTATCACAATTACAGCTTATGCTTCAGCACGCCTAAACTTATCAATTTTATCAATTTATAATTTAATCATTTATTATTAATAATAAAATTATTCGATGATTAAGTCTTAATGATAAATATTTGCTTTTCTGACAGTAATATAATTACAAATACCGCTTATATAATTTCATATACATTTTCTTTTAATAACTTTTACATTAAAAATATGTTTAACACGTAAAATTTATTTTGAATTATAATAATTCTACATTTCTACCTTATACATTTATATTCATTTCAGATCCTCAATTGCTTCGAGTGCTTGCCGATTTGTTCGTTGCTGGTACAGAAACAACGGCCACCACTCTCCGTTGGTTTTTCATTTTCTGCATAAGAAATCCGGAAATTCAGGATAAAATGAGAGAGGAAATAAACAATTTGATAGGTGAATCTCGTTTACCGAGTATGGACGACCGGCATGGGTTACCTTTCTGCGAAGCTGTACTTCACGAAACACTTCGCCTTGGAAACATTGTACCATTTTCGTTACCACATGGACTAACAAATGACATGGAATTCATGGGATACAAAATTCCAAAAGACACAGTTATTTACCCTAATTTAGATTCCGTACACAATGATCCAAATGTGTTTCCCGATCCGGAAAAATTCAATCCTTCAAGATTTCTAGATGCAAACGGAAAATTAAGTGGTCAGGATAAAATCATGCCATTTTCCTTAGGTAAAAGTTCTAAATATTATTTATCTGTTAGTCTTCGACTTGAATATTTCATATATATTTTACATACTCTAGAACGGGAAATGTACCTTTCGGGCAACTTTTCCAATATATCGTTTAAGCCGAAATTTGAACGAGGACTCAATTTTTGTATTATTTGCAAGGTTGTTAAGATCGCTAAAATTTGATATCGCTAACAATTCATTTCTCATCGTAGGTAAGAGTTATCTCTTTTTAATAAAAAATTCGCTAAAATTATTTTTCGCTAAAATTATATACCATATTTTAGGACAAAACGCTAAATTTTCGTCTCGCTAAAATTTTCACTTATACGGTATTTTTCATTTTTTATTTTCAATTGAATTCACTATCAATTACTCTATTGTACAGTCAATTTCTATAGTAAATTTTACAGATTATTTTAAAAAGTAACAATATTTTAGATAGACAACCTCTAATTTCAACTCTTAGGTTTTCCTGTGTGACACTCCTATTCCAATGTTTGTTTAGAATAGAACCAAGAAAGCATACACATACCGTTATAGTTACAGGCATGAATACATAATTAAATAATCATACAATGTATATGAGAAACTGAAAGACACCACATATTCTCTCTCTCAAGTATTTTATACCAAAGTATAAATCTTCAGGACATCCAGGATATATATACAAATCTGGTAAAAATAAGAATAACACATACCTCTGGAAATCAAGAGGCATGATCAGATGCCATGGGGGAGAAAGCATCCCCTGTTGACCGGTCACATCCGCCGTAAGTCCACAGTCAAATCCAAATGAAACGAGTAAGGAACGAATCTTTGTCACAATTGGTACAGACGTCTGAAGAGCTGATATCGAGCATGCAGCTCAACATTACACTTAGTGAAAAAGAGTAATCGCAAACAAGACTATTATATCGAGCGTACAATTTGCAGAGGGTTGACAACATATGCAGTTTTCGATATTCCAGGGTCAGTAATTTGTCACTGAGTACTTTACCTCTGTATATGAAATGTCCATATGTTGAACACGCTCTAGCATAGCTGATCATTTGTAAAATGTAGACGTCGTATGCAGGTTATTGTGGAAAAAATTACTTCTTAAACGTGGACAATTTACAATGGGAAAGCCTGAATCGTTGCGTTTGTCGTCTAGCCTAGTTTTCCGTCTGTGTTACCGAACAGTACCACGAATGTCTCAAAAGATTTGAAACAGAATTATTAAACAACCAAATCAATTAATTAACTTGATCTGATACTAGTACCTACAGTGCATTTAATATTTACGATTTTCCTTTGCAGGAAGACGAGTATGTCTAGGGGAATCTCTTGCAAGAATGGAATTCTTTCTCATTGCAACGTCCTTGATCCAAATGTTTCGATTTCTACCTGAAAACGATGGACAATTTCCTAGTTTACAAAGTGATTTTGGGATAACAAATGCACCAAAACCGTTTTGCATGCGTGCAATACCCGTCATATAAAGACATCCAATCTTATGTTTGTCAGGAATTTCGTTATTATTGAGTTTTTGATTTGTATTATTA